>OY992540.1:145860678-146460678 GCA_963921195.1 Pegoplata infirma
CGAAATTCAAAAGTTTAGATTTGACAGGACGCCCCACTAAGTAATCGCTTTGATGTCTTCAGTAACTTTTTATGACGTTTTTTCTTGGACAATATTAACCCTCTATCACTCTTTTAAAAAGGTCATTTAAGGTCCTTTTTAAAAACTGTCGTAGAAGTCCATTAAAACATGCATTTGAAGGATTAAAATGTTCTAAGAATATATTCTGCATCAAATTTTACTAGGGGTCGTCAAAGGTTTTAAGTTTGTGAGGCATACGAAAAATTGTTAAAAAGGAGAAATATAAAACAAATAATGTTTACTTAATTTTTGGTAAAAGTAGTGTAAAGTGAGCCTAAACAAATAAGAGTGTTAAATTCGGCTGTACCGAATCTTTTATACCCTCCAACACATTAAATAAAACAGGGGCGTATTTTTTTTTTGGGGGGGGGGTGTTTTTCAGCGGTGGGAAAAAACCTTCATAGATCCAACTTCAGGACTTTGAACTTCTTCTGATATAAAAATGTTTCGTTTGCTAAGCAAAAGTACAAAAAACCTATAAAAAATGTTTTTTTTTTAGAGGTTGGTTTAGTTCTTAAATGGAAACTTTTTCCCCCCTGATCCCATTTTTCCCATGTTCAAACGTAACCAGCCCAATAACAGAAGACATATCCACACTTCAGGAGTCTAGCTTTTATACTTTGGGCTGTATCATGTCTTCCACAGACGAACGGACGGACGGACAGACGGACATCGCTAGAATGTGTTAGAATCGATTACTGATCAATAATATATGCGTTACACACGAAATGACAAAGTGAGTATGCCCCCATGCTATGGTTGGAGGGTATAAAAAATTGCATAAATATACATGTGAAGCCATAAATTATGTTCTAAAATTTAAGTTTCATCATCTTTTTACAACATACCCAAAAGTCTATAAAAAAGGCATTTAAAGGGTTAAAATGTTATAAACATATTTTTTGCATAAAACTTCTCTATTGATATTTAAATTATGTTCTGAAGTTTAAGTTTCTTCGACCAAATTAACCCTCTTTCTACCATTTAAGGGGCTCGTTTTTGTTAATTTTTTAAAAACAAGCCTAAAAGTCTATCAAAAAGGCATTTAAAGGGTTAAAATTCTAAACGAATATTGTTTTCATAAAATTTCACTAATGATCTTTAAAAAAAAGTTCTGAAGTTTGTGTTTCTTCGACCAAATTAGCCCTCTTTCTTCCATTTAGGGGTTCATTTTTCCATTTTTTAAAAACATGCCTAAAAGTCTATTAAAAACGCCATTTAAAGGGTTAAAATTTTCTTCGAATATTTTTTTCATAAAATTTCACTAATAATTTTTAAAGGCTGAAAGTTCATCTGGCCTATGTAAAATGCTTAAAAAAGTAAAAATTGATGCATAAATATTTGTAGAACATTTTAATCCATTTTTAAAAGCACGTACAAAAATTACCCCTTAAAATTGGAGGTAGAAGGTTAATTTGGCCTAAGAAAAAAGTTACCATAAAAATATTTGTAGATTTGTTAACCCTGCACGTTTTAGTTAACTTCTATGGCAGTTTTTGAAAACAGGACCAAAATGGCACCTTAAAATGAGCGACAGGGGGTTAATATATTTAAAGAAAAAAAAGCGCCATAAAATTTTACTGAAAATTACTAAGAATATTACTTAGCTCAGAAGTATATTTTCACCATTTATATCACTTATTTCACAAGCCTTTGAAAAAACTTCAGTGTGCCAAAAAAAAAAGAAACTGTGAGTGCGTTATTAAAACACTTTGAGGGTTTTAGTCTACTATTTGGTACTTTCATTTGCTTGTCTCAAGCCAAATACATTTTTATGTTGAACAGTGTTACACTCTAAAACACTCAAAAAAGGTTTCAAAAATGAAACTAATCAATCATTTTAAGTAAATATTGTTTAACTACATCCCAAAACCTTATAAAATTGATGAGTTCGATCCCAGAAGCATACGATTTTTCAAATTTTGTTAATATCAATTTTTTCTAAATATCTTTTAGCTAATAACACCACATCTAATGTAGGGTATTTAAAATACAAACATAATATTTTAAATTTTTACAAACCACCAAAAACAAACAAAAATTATAAAAATTCATATATGGAAAGTCTCAAACTGTTGTTGTAACGGAAGGTAAATGACCATTAACCAAAACACTTAATTAAATATAATAAAAAGTTAATCACATAAAAATAATTTTGAAAAAAAAATAATAAAACCATCGTTAAGTAGGCGTGCAATATTAAACATGAAATGCATTTTATAAAACACAAAAAATATCTATAAAACTATGTTAAAAATCAATTTTCTTTTAAAATAAATAAATTTGAAATCTTAAAACACTAATTATATTTAAATAGTAGGCGTTTTTAATAATACCGGCTTGTGTCATTATTTTGAATATAAAACAAATTAAAGCTAAAAGCACGTGCTTGATGTTAAACATCATTTGTGAATTTGTATTTCCGTTTTAACAATATTGTTAATGAAAAAGTTTGTTTACAATTTCTTATAGATGTTAATGAATGTATTTTCGAATAAGTTGTGAAGGAAGTTTTTTTTTTTTTATAGAAAAACAAGAAATTATTCATGTTCAGAAGTCAGTCTATAGGATTAATTATCATATGATAGCACCAATAGCACCCAAGTGAAGAATAAATTGATGAAAAATATTTAAAGAACAAACCGGATATTATATAGGATTCATTAATAACGATAAAACCTTTTATAGATTTTTTTCTTTCATTTAATTGAATTCTAAACATGTCGGATATGTTGTTAATATCAATTGTAATGAATGACAATCAATATATTAAAAGAAAAATTATAAAAAAAAATTAAAAGACATAGAAAAATGTTTTTGTAAGCTGCGCCGGATCTGGAAAAAAATATGTAAAGGTTATAAAATCTTATTTAAATATTGATATTTAACGTTTTTTATAATAAAGTTTGCGAATGATAAATTTATAACCTTTTTAACTGATGTTTTCTGTTAACGTGTGTCTTGAAACAAAAGACTTAAGAACCAAACTTTTATTATAAACCATCATTATTGAAATACGAGGCAATAATACTGTTTAATACAAAAATCTATTTGGCTTGGGACCAAAAAAAAAGTACTTCAAAGTATTTTAATCACGTACTTAGAGTTTTTTTTTATGGCCCACTTAAATTATTTCAAAGGCGTGTGGAATGAGTGAAATAAGTGACGTAAATATACTTCTTAGCTAAGTATTTTACTTGGAGGTCTTCAGTAAAATTTAATGGTGGTTCTTTTCTGAAAACGTATTAACCCTCTATCTCTCATTGTAAGGGGTAATTTTGGTCCTTTTTTCAAAAGTTGTTATGAAAGTTAACTAAAACGTAAATTTAAAGGGTTAAAATATATTTTAAGAATATTTTCTACGTCAAATTTCACTGGGAATCATCGCCAATACATTCGGCCTTGCGAATGTATTGTTTCCATCCCTTTGGCGGTCGTACGTACATATATACATCTCCATGTAAACTACCCCAACGATTATACATTTTTGACAATAACGAACTTACCGAAGCCGAATTTGGACACGATCGATACACCATTGGATAGGCCTTCAAAAAACCGTTCGACCTATATAAAATGTTCATATAGTGTCTTTTGATAAAATGTGAAAAATCTTCAAATAACGAAAAAAATCCCTTTTTTTCGCTTCCCCTTTGACCCACTAAATGTGAGATAGAAGCGGGTCTACAGTATCACTGACTCCATAACATAATGGGATAAAATCAAATACTTTTATGTTTGAAATAACGAAATTTATTGTATTTCGCGTAAAAAATTTCAAAGATAAATAAACAGATAAAACAAAAGACTTAGGAAACAAACTTTAATTAACTATAAATATTTTTAAAATGCACATGATTTCAATTCCAGTTTATTAATTTCAGTCTTGTTGTCTATATTTTGTTTCGAAACTAATTTCTAAGATTATTTTGTGTAAAAAGTTCCTCAAAAACATAAAATTCTCACTACCCAATCAAAACTAAAACTTTTTAAAAACAAAAAAAACAAAAGACTTAAGAAACAAACTTTAATTAACTATTAACATTTTCAAATTGCATATGATTTCCATACCAGTTTATTATTTTCTATCTTGTTGTCAATAATTTATTTCGAAACTAATTTCTAAGATTAAAATTTATATCTCGTATTATTTTATTTTCAAAACATAGAAAATCATACATATTTATGTTGTCATGTTTTTTTTCAAAATCCACAACGATGTTGTATAACATTACCACAATATGCTTGGCGCGGCATTTTATGATTGTGAAAGTTTTATCCAACCATTTGCCCACATTATTAGCACTCTAGGTGTAACAAACTACAAACTCTAATGGACACAAGATATTGTAAGACCAACATATCAAAGAAATCTATTTGAAAAATTTTAAAATCTATGAAAAAAAAAATAGTCATACTAAACACTCACTACTTGAAAATATATATAAAATAATTTCCATATTTCTTTGAAACACAACACAAAAACAAAAAATCAACATCAAACGACAGTCGGGCACAGACAAATTGTCTTTGAAACACTTGTCTATGGTCAGTATGATAAGCTAAAAGAAAACAAAAAATAACCTGTTCCATTAAACTTGGTTTATAAAATCACTTGTTGTTGTTGGTTATATGTTTAAAGAAAAAAAAATATCGACAATTTTTATATGATGACAAGAAAATTAATATTCAAATTTGTTTTAAAATCTACAAAAAATTAACAAAGATTAACGTGCTGATAAGCCATAAGTATTGAATTTCATAAACAATTTGTAGGAAAAACAACAAATTTTAAGAAATCATTATCATTATTTAACAAAAAAAAACTTGAACTAATTTATTTATTTATGAATTAAAAATAATTTCAAATAAAACTAAATAATTTATTCAGCTAAAATTTTAATAAAATCAAAATTATGTATTTAAAACTAAAAAAAACGTGCTAGGAAATACAATTTACACCATCATATTTTTAAACACACCTTAAAATAAGATTTTTTTTTTTTTATACGAAAAAATTTCTCAAAATCTGAGACTTTTTTCTATAAGGAAAATTGACTCAGGATCTGAAACCCTTTTTTAATCGAAAAAATGTCACAGAACATAAGACTTCTTTAAGGAAAAATGTCTCTGAATCTGAAACTTTTTTCTATAAGGAAAAATGTCTCAGAATCTGAGACTTTTTTCAATAAGGAAAAATGTCTCAGAATCTGAGACTTTTTTCTATAAGGAAAAATGTCTCAGAATTTGAGACTTTTTTCTATAAGAAAAAATGTTTCAGAATCTAGGACTTTTTTTATATAAGAAAAAATGTCTCAGAATGTGAGACTTTTTTCAATAAGAAAAAATGTCTCAGAATCTGAGACTTTTTTCTATAAGAAAAAATGTCTCAGAATCTGAGACCTTTTTCTATAAGGAAAAATGTCTCAGAATCTGAGACTTTTTTCTATAAGGAAAAATGTCTCAGAATCTGAGACTTTTTTCTATAAGGAAAAATGTCTCAGAATCTGAGACTTTTTTCTATAAGGAAAAATGTCTCAGAATCTGAGACTTTTTTCTATAAGGAAAAATGTCTCAGAATCTGAGACTTTTTTCTATAAGGAAAAATGTCTCAGAATCTGAGACTTTTTTCTATAAGGAAAAATGTCTCAGAATCTGAGACTTTTTTCTATAAGGAAAAATGTCTCAGAATCTGAGACTTTTTTCTATAAGGAAAAATGTCTCAGAATCTGAGACTTTTTTCTATAAGGAAAAATGTCTCAGAATCTGAGACTTTTTTCTATAAGGAAAAATGTCTCAGAATCTGAGACTTTTTTCTATAAGGAAAAATGTCTCAGAATCTGAGACTTTTTTCTATAAGGAAAAATGTCTCAGAATCTGAGACTTTTTTCTATAAGGAAAAATGTCTCAGAATCTGAGACTTTTTTCTATAAGGAAAAATGTCTCAGAATCTGAGACTTTTTTCTATAAGGAAAAATGTCTCAGAATCTGAGACTTTTTTCTATAAGGAAAAATGTCTCAGAATCTGAGACTTTTTTCTATAAGGAAAAATGTCTCAGAATCTGAGACTTTTTTCTATAAGGAAAAATGTCTCAGAATCTGAGACTTTTTTCTATAAGGAAAAATGTCTCAGAATCTGAGACTTTTTTCTATAAGGAAAAATGTCTCAGAATCTGAGACTTTTTTCTATAAGGAAAAATGTCTCAGAATCTGAGACTTTTTTCTATAAGGAAAAATGTCTCAGAATCTGAGACTTTTTTCTATAAGGAAAAATGTCTCAGAATCTGAGACTTTTTTCTATAAGGAAAAATGTCTCAGAATCTGAGACTTTTTTCTATAAGGAAAAATGTCTCAGAATCTGAGACTTTTTTCTATAAGGAAAAATGTCTCAGAATCTGAGACTTTTTTCTATAAGGAAAAATGTCTCAGAATCTGAGACTTTTTTCTATAAGGAAAAATGTCTCAGAATCTGAGACTTTTTTCTATAAAGAAAAATGTCTCAGAATCTGAGACTTTTTTCTATAAGGAAAAATGTCTCAGAATCTGAGACTTTTTTCTATAAGGAAAAATGTCTCAGAATCTGAGACTTTTTTCTATAAGGAAAAATGTCTCAGAATCTGAGACTTTTTTCTATAAGGAAAAATGTCTCAGAATCTGAGACTTTTTTCTATAAGGAAAAATGTCTCAGAATCTGAGACTTTTTTCTATAAGGAAAAATGTCTCAGAATCTGAGACTTTTTTCTATAAGGAAAAATGTCTCAGAATCTGAGACTTTTTTCTATAAGGAAAAATGTCTCAGAATCTGAGACTTTTTTCTATAAGGAAAAATGTCTCAGAATCTGAGACTTTTTTCTATAAGGAAAAATGTCTCAGAATCTGAGACTTTTTCTATGTCTCAGAATCTGAGACTTTTTTCTATAAGGAAAAATGTCTCAGAATCTGAGACTTTTTTCTATAAGGAAAAATGTCTCAGAATCTGAGACTTTTTTCTATAAGGAAAAATGTCTCAGAATCTGAGACTTTTTTCTATAAAGAAAAATGTCTCAGAATCTGAGACTTTTTTCTATAAGGAAAAATGTCTCAGAATCTGAGACTTTTTTCTATAAGGAAAAATGTCTCAGAATCTGAGACTTTTTTCTATAAGGAAAAATGTCTCAGAATCTGAGACTTTTTTCTATAAGGAAAAATGTCTCAGAATCTGAGACTTTTTTCTATAAGGAAAAATGTCTCAGAATCTGAGACTTTTTTCTATAAGGAAAAATGTCTCAGAATCTGAGACTTTTTTCTATAAGGAAAAATGTCTCAGAATCTGAGACTTTTTTCTATAAGGAAAAATGTCTCAGAATCTGAGACTTTTTTCTATAAGGAAAAATGTCTCAGAATCTGAGACTTTTTTCTATAAGGAAAAATGTCTCAGAATCTGAGACTTTTTTCTATAAGGAAAAATGTCTCAGAATCTGAGACTTTTTTTCTATAAGGAAAAATGTCTCAGAATCTGAGACTTTTTTCTATTAGGAAAAATGTCTCAGAATCTGAGACTTTTTTCTATAAGGAAAAATGTCTCAGAATCTGAGACTTTTTTCTATAAGGAAAAATGTCTCAGAATCTGAGACTTTTTTCTATAAGGAAAAATGTCTCAGAATCTGAGACTTTTTTCTATAAGGAAAAATGTCTCAGAATCTGAGACTTTTTTCTATAAGGAAAAATGTCTCAGAATCTGAGACTTTTTTCTATAAGGAAAAATGTCTCAGAATCTGAGACTTTTTTCTATAAGTAAAAATGTCTCAGAATCTGAGACTTTTTTCTATAAGGAAAAATGTCTCAGAATCTGAGACTTTTTTCTATAAGGAAAAATGTCTCAGAATCTGAGACTATTTTCTATAAGGAAAAATGTCTCAGAATCTGAGACTTTTTTCTATAAGGAAAAATGTCTTGAAATTTGAGACTTTTTTCTATATCTTAGAATCTGAGAATTTTTTTCTTTAAGGAAAAATGTCTCAGAATCTGAGACTTTTTTTCTATAAAGAAAAATGTCTTAGAATCTTATACTTTTTTCTATAAGGAAAAATGTTTCAGAATCTGAGACTTTTTCTATACGGAAAAATGTCTCAGAATCTGAAACTTTTTTAAAAGAAAAAATGTCTCAGAATGTGAGACTTTTTCTATAAGGAAAAATGTCTCACAATATGAGACTTTTTTCTATAAGGAAAAATGTCTCAAAATCTGAGAATCTGAGACTTTTTTGAAAAATTTCTTAAAATTTGAGATTTTTTTGTAGGAAACCCGAAATTATTTAAGTGTAGTAATCAAAATTTTGTTAAATAATAAATTTAATTGTTTCTTTTTTTGTTAATAAAAAATTTTTAGCAAGTTATTATTTCAATATTACGTTAAAAGTTGTTAAATATGCTCTAGTATTTAATTTTATTTCCTTTTTATATACATATTTTTTTTTTTACTTTAATATAATTTTTATGATGCACATGAGTGATTTTAGCTGATATTTTTTTTTGTAGTTAGTCTACTTCCATTGAGCTCTTCAGACTGCAAATCTGTTTTTGTTTGCAAGTGTTTTAGTTTTGGCAGTTGGCCATTGTTAGTTAAACTTGACGACAATTTTGTGTTTTTCTTTACTTTACTTTATTTTTATATTTTTATTATTTTATTTTTCACTTTTCTTTAACATTGAGTTTCCGTTATTAACCAAGTGATAAATGATATTGGTTTTTTTAAAAGTTGCTACCTATCGTTGTATTTTTTTTTTGTTTAATTGTTAATGGTAGAGAGGCTTTAACTGTCTTGAAAAGGTGGGAAAAACAAAATAATGAAAAAAACATAAAGAAAAAAAGACAAACAATAAGATTAGATTTTGGATGGTTGATGTTGGTGGAAATAATTATTTTAAGTGACAAGTACGGGGTAGACAAAAAAAAAACGTAAAAACGTGGTAACTCAGAAGGGAAATGTTAACAGTTTTTTTGTGCGTTATGGCAAATGTATTACACAATATTACATACAATGTATATATTTATTAGGGTGTCCCTTTTTTTATTACTCTATTAATGATTTATAACTTTCAGATGTATTAAATAACTACTGATAAATATAAAACAAAAGATTTAAGAAACAAACTTGTACACAGAATAAATTTTGTTCATAAATAGTATGAATTGCTATCATTGATTTCAACTTATATATTTTTTGAACAAATTCATACTATTTATTATTTTTATCAGTATTTTGCACTTTCTAAAAAAATAAAAATAACAGTTTTGAAATAAAATAAATATTGTCATTTTATTTTTTTCTGTATTGTTTTGGAAAAAAAAGAAAAATCTTCTATTTGAGTAACAATTTGCATCTTTTTTACCATGGTTTGCCAAAAGGTAAGTTCATGTAAATAATTGTTAAACGTTAATGAACAAATTTTGTATTTATCGACGCGTTTTGCTTAATTCTATCTTAGTCTGACCACCAGTTGCCTTATATCAGCGGAATACAACTTCGAAAGATGTTCTGATTAATTTGGAATGAATATTGAGAGTTTTGTGTATTTGGTATAAAAATATTTGATGTTCTTAATTAATAAATCTAAAAAAAAAAATCATCCTTTGTGATCCAAAATTTAGGGTTTAATAAAAATTTAAGGGATTTGTTCGATATACATATTTGGAGGAGTAATTTTTTAGATGAAATAATGCAAAATCTTAAAAGGAAATCCATTGTAATTTTTTTCATGTCAAAGTCATACTATGTATGAACATATTCTGGAAAAAAAAGGTAATGTTCAATTCATACATTGAATGAACAAATTAATTCCAGGTATGAACTTTTTTTCTCTGTGTAAGCTGATGATAACACCTAGCAGCCAGTTTTAACCTTAAACACAAACTTAAAATTGTTTCAATTTTAATTTCTTGAATCCCCACAAAATTGTAATGTTTAAAGAAACATTTAGGTGAAAAAAACAAAATAAAAATATTATTTTGAAAACCATCACTAGATTTTAAAATTATCACTCAAAAAAATATTTTTTTCGATCAATAAAATTTTTTTCCTACGTTTAAGAATTTATTTAGAAAATCTCAAAATTAAAAAAAAAAACTCAAAAAGAAGTCAATTTTTCATCGAAACTTAATACGAACTAAATTCGAAAATTTTTACCCGTGGCACCCTTCCATCAAAGTTTTGGATTTTTGAAAAATCTTATCCAAAACTTATAATTTTTGAAATGTTTAAAAATAAAAACTTTCAAAATGGCGATTTTTCCTACGTTTAAGATTTTTTTTAAAAAAATAGCAAAGTTTTTTTCCATTGACTATTTCATAAAGATTGAGACAAACTTTCATTTAAACTTAATTTAATAAAAACATACAGCCTTAACACATGAAAATAAAATAAATTTAAAATAAGCTTTTAATTTTATTTCCATACAAAGGCCCTTACCACAAGAAAATAAAAAGTCTATTTTAACAAAAGTTTTATTTTAAATTTCAAATTTTCAATACATTTTTTGAAAGTCCATTTTAAAAACAAAAACAATTTGTATGGAAATAAAATTAAAAGCTCATTTTAAATTTATTTTATTTTCTTGTAGTAAGGCTGAAATTGTTTTTGTTTTTAAAAACGACTTTCAAAAAATGTATAGAAAATTTGAAATTTAAAATAAAACTTTTGTTAAAATAGACTTTTTGTTTTCTTGTGGTAAGGGCCATAGAGTTTTTGATGAATTTTTTTCTAAAAAACCAAAATTTTTATTGAAGGGCAGTTGAAAATAATCGGTTTTAGTTCAAATTAATTTTAATTAAAAATTAAAGTTATTCTCAACCTCTATAAAAGGGTCAAGGCAAAAAATTTAGATTTTTTATTTACTTAAACGAGATGAAAACTTGCCTGTTTTTGCAAATTTCAAATAGCGATATCTTAAAAACCGGGTCCTACGATTTTTAAGAAAGTACATATATATATATATTTTTTCAGGTTTTTCAGGAAGTATATATATTCATGATCCTCGATCGATTTTAAGACGATCTAGCGAATTCTGTCCATCCGTCCCTCTGTCTGTCTGTTGAAAACACGCTAACTTTCAAAAGACTTCACTGAGGCTTCTGAAGTTTGGCATATATGTTGGTCATTTACCTGGTCAGGTTGGTATTGCAAATAAGCGAAATCGGTTGAGTGATTTAAAAGCTATAAGCAAAACAGTGAATTTCGGCAAGGGTTTTTCGCGAGTTTACGAAATAAAAAACACTCTAACTTTCGAAAGACCGAGGCTGCTGAAGCTTGAAATATATATTTGTCGTTCCCCTGGTTTGGTTGGTATTGCATTTCAGCTAAATCAGTCCAGTGGTTTAAAAGTTATTGCCAAAAACGTGAATTTAAGATTGGTTTCACCTTAAATTCACTTGTTGAAATACCGTTAAATACGTTTTAAAAGCATTTTTACAAAAAATTACTAAAAAAAGTTTTTTACTCAAAATAAAATATTTCTAATCAAAATTGTTTAGTTTTTTCACGTTCATAGATTTGGGCTAGTCGAATTTAACTTTTCTACTTGTTTCTGATTAAATATTTTTTTTTTACAAAAACAAAATGTTATTAAAAAAAAGTTAGTCTAGAGAAAAATGTTTACTCAAAAAATAAAAAAATAAAAAATTAGTGAATAAAAATTTTATAAGTTTTTGGCATCAAACAAACAACAGTCAATAAACTTCAGTTTTTAGTCAAAAGTTTTGATCGATATTAAATTATGTTTTTCTATAAAAAAAAAAAAAAAAACAAAAGACTTAAGACACGGACATGCAAATAGTTGTATTTAATACTTTTACTTGCATAAAGAATTTTTTTAATAAAATTGTTTAAATTCATTTAACTGTCTTCCACTTTTTTACAATGTGTTCTTGTTCATTTAATTTTTTTAGTTCATTTCAATGTTAAGCTATTTTAAAGTTTCTCATCCATTTTATAAAAATATTTCTCAAACTACGAAAAAAAAAGTTCCCTTAAGCTGTGTAATTATGCAAATATTGATGTCACATCTAACTAATTGACAATGCCAATAGCAAATTCATATCATCAAGCAATTTCAAAGAGGAAAAAAGCAAACATAGTTCATAAATAAACCGTATTATTATATATTTTGAAAATAAAAAACTCGCTTGGGAACTAAATATTTAAATATTTATAAATATAAAACAAAGACATATTTATTCAAAATAAAGCATAACGCTAAAAATAACAAAATTTTTTTAATTAAAAATTAAAACATGAAGTGCAATAAACTTAAAATTGATTATTTTAGCAATATCCGTAAAAATTTACAAAACAAGTTTCTAGTGGTTAAGAAAAACTAGATCATTTTCAAAACGATAGCCATACAAAAACAAAAAAACTTCAACTAAACCACAAAAAATTAACACAATATTCGAAACGTACAATTTAGAAAACTGGACTTTTCAAACCATCAAACATAAAAAACAATTGAATTGTATGGTTTTTATATAAAAACTAGCCAACATGTTCAAGATTGAAGATTATATAGAGAAAAATAACAAAAAAAAAAACATTTTCAAAAAATAGTTTTTCTTTATAAAAAAAAAAAATGGAGCATGTTTGTAAAATAAACTCCTACACAATATGTCAAGAAAAATCTTTAGACATTCTTTTTCTTTAAAAAATTTTCAATTCAATTTTACAACTAGTATCCAGTGACTTGAATGTTAACTGTCTTCTTGTTACTGGTTGTGATATCAAATTAAAATTTCAAATCTTTTGTTTTAAATTATAGGCAGAAAACCACAATATAACTGACTAAACTAGGTACCGCTTAAGTAATTACCATGTTGCCAAGATTACTTACATGTAATATAAGATTTTAAAATATGCAGTCATATCAAAAACCTTTCACTTCATTATAAAAATATGTGAATTTTTTTTATTAACATTTTATATAGAAAATACCTCATATCATCATTCATAAAATACTTTTAATGAAAAGATACGGAAGGAATTTCTAATAAAATTTTTTCTATCAGAAAACTTTCAGATTTTGGAATATTTTTCGCATTAAAAAAAGTCTTAGATTCTGAGACTTTTTTCTAATACAGAAAATATCCCAGTTTCTGACACATTTTTCCTATACAGAAAATGTTTCCGTTTCTAAAACATTTTTGCTACATAAAAAAGTCAGATTCTGAGACATTTTTTTATATAACAAAAGTCTCAGATTCTGAGACATTTTTTCTATATAGAAAAAGTCTCAGATTCTATACAGATAAATTCTCAGATTCAGGGACATTTTTTCGTTTTTAAAAAAATTATTACATTCTGAGACATTTCTTAGTCTCAGATTCTGAGATATGTAATAATAACAAAAACTCTCTTGTCATTTATCAAATAGCAAGACGCTGACAGCACAAAACGCCTTAGTGATTTAATTTTCTTGAAGTTTATAATAAGCATTTTGAAAAGTCTCATATCCTAAGACATTTTTTCTATATAAAAAGTCTCAGATTCTGAGACATTTTTTTAAAAAAAGGTCTCAGATTCTGAAACATTTTTTATACCCTCCACTGTTGTGATGGAGGGTATATATAAGTTTGTCATTCCGTTCGTAACACCTCGAAATATTGGTCAAGGACCCCATAAAGTATATATATTCATGATCCTCGATCGATTTTAAGACGAGCTAGCGATGTCCGTCCGTCCGTCCGTCCGTCTGTCTGTCCGTCTCTCTGTCTGTTTAAAACACGCTAACTTTTGAAAGACTTTACGGAGGCTCCTGAAGTTTGGCATGTATGTTGGGCATTTACCTGGTCAGGTAGGTATTGCAACCCAGCGAAATCGGTCAAGTGGTTCAAAAGTTATAAGCAAATGAGTGAATTTCGGCAAGGGTTTTTATGGAATTTACGAGTTAAAACACACTGTAACTTTCGAATAACAATTTTGAGGGTGCTGAAGTGTAATATATTTATTTGTCGTTCCTCTGTCCCGGCCTGTTTCAAATTTCAGCCCAATCGGTTTATTCGTTCAAAAGTTATTAGCAAAACCGTGAATTTCAGATAAGTTTCACCTTAAATTCACATGTTGAAAACCCATGCAACATGTTTGAAAAACATTGATAAGTCACAAAAATATTTTACAAGGTATTTTTGTCACTTAAAAATATTTTTACACTAAAACAAAAAAAAAATACATTAAAAAAATTTCTACACTCAAAAAAAAAATTTTACTCTCAAAAATAAATTTGTAATTTTTTTTTTTTTTTTCAAAAATTACTAAAAATTTTTTTTTTACACAAAATAAAATATTTCTTACCAAAAATGTTTTTTTTTCACGTTAAAAAATTTACTATCACTTAAAAAGGGCATTGTGGAGGGTATTTATAGATTCGGCCAAGTCGAATTTAACTTTTCTACTTGTTTCTATATAAAAAAGGTCTCAGATTGTAAGACATTTTTTCTATATAAAAAAAGGTCTCAGATTGTAAGTCATTTTTTCTATATAAAAAAAGTCTCAGATTCTAAGACATTTTTTCTATATAAAAAAGGTCTCAGATTCTGAGACAGTTTTTCTATATAAAAAAGGTTTTAGATTCTGAGACAGTTTTTCTATATAACAAAAGTCTTACATTCTGAGACATTTTCAGATGAATTTTTTTTCTGTATAGAAAAAGTCTCAGATTCTGAGACATTTTTTTATATAGAAAAAGTCTCAGATTCTCAGATTCTGAGACATTTTTTCTATATAAAAAAGTCTCAGATTCTGAGACTAAAAAAATCTCAGATTCTGAGACATATTTTCTATATAGAAAAAGTCTTAGATTATGAAACATTTTTTCTATATAGAAAAAGTCTCTGATTCTAAGATATTTTTTCTATATAAAAAAAGTCTGAGATTCTAAGACATTTTTTCTATATAGAAAAAGTTTTAGATTCTGAGACATTTTTTTCTATTAGAAAAAGTCTCAGACTTTGAGACATTTTTTCTATATAAAAAAAAGTATCAGATTCTGATATATTTTTTCTATATAAAACATTTTTTCTATATAGAAAAAGTCTCATATTCTGAGAAATTTTTCTTTAAAGAAAAAGTCTGAGATTCTGAGAAATTATTTCTACATAGAAAAAGTCTCAAATTCTGAGAATTTTTTTTATATAGAAAAAGTCTCAGATTCTGAGACAGTTTTTCTATATAGAAAAGGTTTTAGATTCTGAGACAGTTTTTTCTATATAGAAAAGGTCTCAGATGCTGAAACATTTTTTCTATAAAGAAAAAGGGTCAGATTCTGAGACATTTTTTTCTATATAGAAAAAGGGTCAGATTCTGAAACATTTTTTTCTATATAGAAAAAGGGTCAGATTCTGAGATATTTTTTCTATATAGAAAAAGTCTCAGACTCTGAGATATTTTTTCTATGTAGAAAAAGTCTCAGATTCTGAGACATTTTTTCTATATAGAAAAAGTCTCAGATTCTGAGACATTTTTCCTATATAAAAAAGTCTCAGATTCTGAGATATTTTTGCTACATGGAAAAAGTCTCAGATTCTAAGATATTTTTTTTTAAATACAAAAAGTCTCAGATTCTAAGGCATTTTCTATATAGAACAAGTCTCAGATTCTGAGACATTTTTTCTATACAGAAAATGTATCCGATTTTGATACATTTTTCTTTTTTTTATATAGAAATATATATTTTTTAAATACAAAAAGTTTTAGATTCTGATATTTTTCTATATAGAAAAGGTTTCAGATTCTAAGACATTTTTCCTGTATAAAAAAAAGTTTCAATATAGAAAAAGTCTCAGGCTCTGAGACATTTTTTCTATATAGAAAAAGTCTCAAATTCTGAGAAATTTTTTCTATAATGAAAAAGTCTCAGACTCTGAGACATTTTTTCTATATTAAAAAAGTCTCAGATTCTGAGACGTTTTTTTTTACATAGAAAAAGACATTTTTTCGTTTTTAAAAAAATATTACATTCTGAGACATTTCTCCGTCTCAAATTCTGAGATATGTAATATAAACAAAAACTCTATTGTCATTTATCAAATAGATAGATGCTGACAGCACAAAACGCCTTAGTGATTTAACAAAGCCTAAATGTTTTGTTGAAGTTTATAATAAGCATTTTGAAATCTTAGAATGTATGTAAGAAAATTTACTACAGCTTTATAACATGATAACTTTTTTCATTATTAAAGTTTGTGTCTTAAGTCTTCTGTTTTTATAGAGTTTCATAAAATACAAGTATGCTGTATACAATAAAACCAGTTTTCTAATAAAAAATTTTCTTAAAAATAATAAAACATAGGTGCTAAAGAAAGCTCGTACTAAAAAGCCCTTAGGCGGTTTTATATTGAAATATTTTACTAACCACTAAATCTAACTAAAACTAAACTGAAAAGTGAAATGTCTCTAAAAATTTAAAAACTTAAAACATAAAACCAACCTAAACTCTAAATTGAAAACTAGATACATAAAATATTAGGAAACATAACAAATATTTTTTCTAACACTTACGCTAAATAGGCGCTAAATAATTCTACACACACAAAAAAGCAAAGTACTTAAAACTTAAGAAAATTATGATAAATAAAAGAAATTGTAAAAAACATACAGCTGGATTAGGAAACATACATGTGTGTATAATGTTGAATTGTTTTAAAACAATTAGAAAAAAATGTACTGAGATTTTTTTTATTTCTTCTGTATAAGAAAACATGAATAACCACAATATAAAAAGAAACTCTAATGTAACGAACATGACCTGAAACATTGATCAAAAAATATAAAAAACAACCAGCCAACAAACCTAACTAGCAACAAAATACATTTTTTTGTATGTTGTGTTAAGCTTTAAACCTAAAATCCAAAAAACTTACAAAAAAAAAATCTTTAAAATGAACAATACCAAAAAAATCACCACATAAAAAATCTTAACTGTTCGAAAAAAAAATTCAAAAAAAAGTTGAAAGGAAATTAGTAAAACAAAGATAAAGTAGCTGGTAAAAAAACTTCAAAACAACAGTGAAGCAAACACAATAGTGTTAAGACTTGGCAGCAGTATTGGCTTTAACCCTTTCAAGGTTTTAAAAATGTCTTTGCAAGCAAAAAATAAAAGCATATGAGGGTTAATTTTACACTCAAAAATATTGTGTAGTTAACAGTTTGTAGTTTATTTAAAAATTATTCGGTAACAGTGATTTTATAAACAAATAAATAAAATAAAAAAATTTGCTTTATAAAAAAATGTTTTTAAGTTTTTTCAGAAACTTTCTTAATTTTTCAAAATTTTACGACCTTTTTAAAATTTTTTATAAGTTGAACATTTTTCTAGAATTTATCTAAGTTTTTCTAAAATATGCTTAATTTTTCCTAATTTGACTGAACTTTATTATAAAAAATTCTAAATATTCGTAATTTTTTGAACTTTGGTACTTTTTTCTTAATTTTTTTGAGTTTTCTGTAATTTTTTTAACAGTTAGTTGTTTATTTTGAAATTATTCGGTAACAGTGATTTTATAAACTAATAAAAAAAAATAAAACAATTTGCTTTATAATTTTTTTTTTTAAGTTTTTTCAGAAAATTTCTTAATTTTAAAAAATTTTTCGACCTTTTTAAAAATTTTTTATAAGTTGAACATTTTTCTAGAATTTATCTGAGTTTTTCTAAAATATTCTTAATTTTTCAAATATGACTGAACTTTATAATAAAAAATTCTAAATATTCTTAATTTTTTTAGCTTTGTTACTTTTTTCTTAATTTTTTTGAGTTTTCTGTAATTTTTTTTTTTTTTTTTTTTTTTTAAATTTATCAATATTTTTCAAATTTTGAAGATTTTTTTTATTTTCCACAACTTTTTGAAATTTTTCTAAAAATTTTTATAAATTTTTAAATATTTCCAAAAAAATTTCCTAATTTTTCTGCAATTTCCTAAGTTGGTTAGAATTTTGAATCTTTAGTATTTACCTACATAATTTTTTTCAGTGTCTTGTTTTTCAAATTTAACTTCTTGATTTTCTACCTCACCGTTAAAAAAATATACAATTCAAACTAACTGAAACGACTTGCCCATAATACTTACTTTTGAACAATAAATACAATGTTCGGTTTCTTTCGTACTCCTTCTTAAACTACAAAAGCTTCGAAAGCAACACACACGATTTCCAGTTGCCTTTAGTTAAAAAGAAACCAGTTTTTATTTTATTTTTGTTAAGCCACCACTAAGGCCACCAAAGCAGACTCTTATTTTAAAAACCCAATCTTCCACAAGACTAAGTTGTTGATTTGTCATACTCTTGAGTTTCTTTAGAAATACGTTAACGTTCTCATACACGTTGCAACTAATTTGAATGTATTGGTAAAACAAATATGGCCGCGCTTTTTTAATAACAAACCAGTTTGAGTTTTTGAAAAGTCTCCAGTTATGTTAAGTTGAAGCTAAGATCCACACCACAGTATTTAACGAAACATAAGAAATCCATACTTAATCCACACACTGTCCACAGTCTACAAAATACACTTAATCCAAAAACATATACCTTTTAAAATACACATTTTCCACAACACACAATTTTTATAATCCATAAAATCCAGAGTACACATAACATCCATAGAATATAAAATCTACAACAATTTAAAAATTTATTTTTAAAATTTCTTTTATTTTTTTATACTTTGTTCATGTATATTAATCATACTATTTATTTCTTCTTTCCAGGTTTTATGGCATTTGGATGCCTTCCGTCGTTCATTTCGTTCTTTGAATCAACATGTCTGCAGCGGCCAAGATTGTATTTTTTGTGCATTAAAGGTAAGTTCTCCACTTGGATTATATTTTGTATATCTTGGCTTTTAACAGGTTCCAAACTAACTTGTTTGATTTCTTAACACAGCACATGACAGTATGCTATAGATTTTATTTATTTAATCTTATAAATATACAGCATTTAAAACTTACAGAACATTCAAAAGCTAAAAATCTATAGCATACTTTAAAGCTGGCTTAAAATGAGTCGTGTTTAAATCAAATTTGTGCGTTAAGCCAAGTATGCTATATTTTTATTTATTAATCAAATGCATTGTCAAAGTATAGTTTAAAATAATAGTTTTAGACAAAAAGGTTGGTGTCTGAAATAAATATTAAGTTCGTTTTAAATAAATTTCAATCTAACCTAAAATAGTGATATTTAAAAAAAAATACGGTGCAAATTTAAAGAGGTTGTTGAATATTTTTAGTTAGGCAACAAAAAATTTCTGTTTTACGACAACTTAATACCGATTATAAATCTTATAAATTGATCTTGAAATATTGCATAAAAAAAAGTTAATTTATAAAAATAAAAGACTTAAGACACAAACTTTCTGTCTTTACATCGATTTCAAACAAAAGACTTTAGCAACAAACTCGTATAAAAACAAGTAAGAAAATTATAGTCGGTCAAGACCGACCATATAATACCCTACACCAGAGTTTCCCGGAAAATGGGTCCCAAGTTCAAACATGGACTGATTAGATCTATATTTTGTCAAATCTTTAATAAGTGTAACAAGCACTCACTAATCAAATTTGAGTCGAATAGGCTTCTTTTTGTTGACAATAAATCGCTTCAACTGAATATCGGGCGAAATTTCCACATGGGACCTAAGTCCAAAAATGGTCCGATGATAATCTGATTTGATAAGGTTATTAAAGTACGCGTTTAGCATACACAAACAGAAAATTAATTAAATATTTTCTATTTTCATTAAATTTGAGAGGTTTATGTGAAAATCGGGAAGGTGGTTTGTATGGGGGCTACAAGAAGAACTGATCCGATTTCGTTAAAATTCGGAATGGTGATTTGCGTTGATGAAACATGATTACTTGATGAAGCATGATTACGAAAAGATACCTATTAAAATGCGGCTATTATAGTCATTTGAGCCAAAACTAAAGAGGACCTTTCTATGGGGCTAGGTCTAAATATGGACCGATTTTTTCCAATTTCAATAGGCTTCGTCCTTGGGCCAAAAGAGTTTCAAATTTTTAGTCAATTGATTAAGAATTGCGACCTGTATCGTGTTTACACCGTTTACATGGACAGACGGACGGACGGACAGCCTGAAGGACGAACATCGCGGAATCGACTCAAAAAGTGATTCTAAGTCGATCGATATACTTAAAAGTGGGCCTAGGACCAATATTTCGGGTAGTTACAAACATCAGCACAAACTCATTATACCCTGTACCACAGTGTGGTGTAGGGTATAACAATCGGCCAGCAACACATTTGCACAGTACAATAATAATATCTAAAATATTTCCTTTACTTAAAATAATATGTTAGTCAACAATATTACTAAATAGATTACTAAAATCAATAAAACAAAAATTTATTAAATTTAAGCAGATTTTTAACGTTAAACGCAAAAATTTTCTTTGTAATTTCATTATTTTTTTTTATATTTTTTCAATATACCATTTGTATAGTTTTGCAGTGGGCGATAAGAACGCAGGAAAATAAAAACTAATATTTTTGCATTAGCTTTAAGTTTAAGTCACTTTTACCCATGTGAAAAATTATAGTGAGGTATTCGAAAGAGAGCTTGTAGAAAATTGGCCGTTAATTTTTGCTTCAGTGGAAGAAGGGCGAACATCCCTAGAAATTTGCTGAAATTTAAATAAAAATTTGTGTTATTTTGAGGCAGTTTTTTCCACATCTTTATGAAACTTTAAGAATTATTGTTGGTATTTGCTTGTAATATTTTATAGAATAACACAATAGCGGATCTAAAGAAAAGAAAAAAAGGTAAGGAAAGAAGAAAAGAGGAAAGGAGGAGGAAAAAGGAAAGTGAAAAAGAAAAGGAAATAATCTGAGATTTTTTTCTATGAAAAATGTGCAAGAATCTTAAAATTTTTCTAAAGGAAAAATGTTTCGGAATGTTAGAATTTTTCTATATGATAAGTCTCGGAATATTTTAAAATTTTGGAATTTTGGGAATTTTTCTAGACAAAAACTTTGTTAATTTTTCTATACGAAAAGTTTTTCAATACAAAAATTTTTAAATTTTTCTTTACGAAAAATTTTTGAATTTTTCTATAGGAAAAATTTAAGAACTTTTTTATAAAAATAATTTGGGAATTTTTCTTATAATTTTTAAGGAAAAAAATCAATCTACAAAAAAATCTG
Source organism: Pegoplata infirma (assembly GCA_963921195.1). Lineage (NCBI taxonomy): Eukaryota > Metazoa > Arthropoda > Insecta > Diptera > Anthomyiidae > Pegoplata > Pegoplata infirma. Next base: position 145,881,913 of record OY992540.1, read on the forward strand.
ACAATTTTTTATAGGAAAAATCTGAAAATTGGTTTATAGGAAAAGTCTGAGAATTTTTGTAAAGGAAAAACCTAAGAATTTTTATTAGGAAAAATCTGATAATTCTTCTTTGGATAACGCAGAATTATCAGATGGGTAAAAATATAATAGGAAAAGAAAATTATGTGAGAATTTTTTTATAAAAAACAATGTTCAACAATCTCAAAATTTTCCCTCAGGAAAAATTTTTTTGAATCTTAAAATTTTTTACAGGAAAAAAAAAGTTTTGAAATATTTAAATTTTTCTGCAGGAAAAATAAAAAAAAAATTTCAGGGAAAATTTGAAAATTTTTCGATAAAAAAATGTATTAGAATCTGTGACTTTTTCTATAGGAAAATTACACAGAACCTCTGACATTTTTTAACCAAAATGTCTAGGAATCTGGGATTTTTTCTATTCAAAAATGTCTAAGAATCTAAGACTTCTTTTAAGAAAAATATTTCAGATTCTAAGATAATGTTTCAGAATCTGAGATTATTTCTGATTAAAAAATGTCTCAGATTCTAAGACTGTTTAATAAGAAATGTTGGACCTTTTGTGTTGGAAAACAGTCTTAAAATCCTAGGAAAAAAAATCTCAGACTTTTTCAATTGGAAAATGTCTCAGAATTTGTAAGTTTTTATTTATAAAAAATGCTCAAGACTCTTAAACTTTTTCTATAGAAAAATGAGATAGAATTTTAAACTTTTTCTGTGAAAAATATCTCAGATATTTTCTGTAGCAAAATATCTCAGAGCTGAGACCTTGTCAGAAAATGTCTGAGACCTTGTCTCAGAAAATGAATGCATCAGAAAATGTTTGAGAATCTTAGACTTTTCCTAAGAAAAATTGTCTTAGAAAACTATACTTTTATTATAGAAAATTTTCCCGGAATCTATTAAATTACCCCAACAAATTTTAAAAAGTCCTTAATTTTTCTACTCTCAGGTAATTTATAAAGAATAGTTTTTCAAAACCTCAAAACGTTGGTGTTAGAGTTTTTCTGTAGAAAAATAGAATAGCAAAAAATATTTCAGAACCAATGAAGTTTTCGGTGGGGAAAAAAATCACTAAATTTGAGAATTTTTATTATTTTTTTAGAATTAATCTAAGCAGGCTTTCAAGGTCATTCAAATGTAAATAAAAGACTATTTATTCATTATTTCATCCTACGTTTCGTTGGGATTTTCCAACTTCTTCTGGGATTTTAGATTTATTAAATCTGGCAACGACACAAAACATATAGAACAATAATATTAGCAACAACTATAATAAAGCTTAGAATTAAAATAAACAAACTTACATGTAATCTTTTCGTAAATTTACATTTGAATTTTTCTATACGAGGAATTTTTCTTAATACATAATTTTTTTGGTGGGAAAATTGCCTAAGTATTTGAAAATTTTCTATATGTGTGAAAGTATATCCGAATCTAAAAGTTTTCTACAGCAAGAATATTTAAATTCTAAAAGCTTTTCTGTAGCAAAATTCCTCAGAACCTTAAAATTTTTTTATTGGGAAAATGTGTCAGAATCATCATTGATATATAATTGGAAAATTGTTGGAAAAATGCTTTAGAACCTGAGAATTTCTTGAGGCGACATTTTTCAAAATATCAAACATTTTCTTGAGTATCAAAGACTTTTTCTACAGGAATAAATTTTTTAAATTTAGAAATGTTTCTTTAGAAAAAATCGAAAATAAACTAAAGGTAAGCAACAAAAACACTTAACTAATGATTAAAATCCTGCTTGTGGCCCCCTGCAAAAAAAAAAATTGAGTAAAAAAAAAAATTCCCGCCCCAAACCCAAGCGTAAGTTTACTCTCAATTTAAAAAATAAAATAAAAATAAACCAATTTTTGTACTTTAAAAGTACTTTTTTATACCAAAAAGTCAACATTTTACAAATATTTTAAGGGGATATACATACATGAGATTTCATTCCCTTTGTAACTAATCAAAAAATGGGTTTGTAAAATGACATTTTTTTTAACTTTTGATTTCCCCAAGTGTGCAGGCAATCTTTTTTTATACCTAAAAATTATGTTATACAAATTTGAGGCAAGCTTTCATTAAAACTAATTTGAGCTTAATCCGATGATTTTAACACTAATTTGGCGCACTTCGATCAAAGTTTTGGTTTTTTAGAATATTTTCATCAAAAACTCCAAACTTTGATCAAAGGGTGACATGGGTCAAAATAGAGTGGTTTGTCTAAAATTTATTTTATATAAAAATTTTTTCGATCTCTTTTAAGTAGTCAATGGAATTAAGTTTTGATTTTTTTTAATTCTTGAACGTAAGAAAAACCTACTATTTTTAACAATTTTTGACAAATTTCAAGTGGCGTTATCTCGAAAATGGCGTAAACGATTTCAGAAATAAAAAAGCAATTAATAAAAATAGTTAATATTCGTATTCAGCATGCCAAAATAAAGAAAATAATAATCACAAGATATTTTTTTTTTTATTTTTTTATTTTTCAAAAGTTCAATATTTTCTAGAAATTTTCCAAAAATCCATAAATTTGATCGATGGGCTTCACAGGTTAAAAAAAATAATAAACATTTATTATAATAATTTTTTGCTGATAGGTTAGGTTAGGTTAGGTTAGGTTGTAAGTGGCTGCTGACGTTTTACGTCAACACACGTAGACTCTGAGGTCCATTGTGATACCACGGGATCGTAATAGGTTTCCCTACTAGTCCCTGTCGTTAAACCAGTTTGAGCTTCTTATGAAACTCCTTAGATGTTGTATTTTGACATCCGACAAATCAGAAAGATCGCACAGCTCCCTAGATCCCAGTGAAGCAAGTCGCTGACCAGAAAGTGCCGGGCAATGGCAAATAAAGTGTTCGATAGTTTCCAACTCCTCTTCATCCATGCAACTTCGGCAAAAGTCATTCGACGGCACATTTAACCGCTCTGCGTGCTTCCCTATAAGACAGTGTCCGGTAATTATAGAAACCACCGTCGAAATCTCTCCTCTTGGAAGCGATATCAGCTCACTTGTGCGCCCCTGATTAAGAGAAGGCCAAATCAGTCGTGTTGTCTCACACGTCCATCCATTTGCCCATCTTTGATTAGTCTCCGTCGCAGAACAAAGCCGTAGGTTTTGCTTGCAAGTTTCTAGAGGCATACCAACACATTCCAATTCTGTTGGAACCTGTAAGGTAGTTCCTAGTCTTGCAAGCTCATCGGCTTTGCTATTCCCTGGAATGTCTCTGTGCCCTGGGACCCATATGAGTCGTATGTTAAACTGCTTGGCCATCTCATTTAAAGACGTGCGGCAGTTAAGGGCAGATCTTGTTTTCAGAAACATTGAATCCAGGGACTTGACCGCGGCTTGACTGTCAGTATAGATGTTGACTGCGGTTGTAGACAAGACATTGCAGCTCAACCAGTCAGCCACTTCCTTTATTGCCAGCATCTCTGCCTGGTAAACACTGCAATGATCTGGCAATCTGCGAGCCAGGCTCAATCCAAGCTCTTCCGAATAGACCCCAAAGCCCACTTGTTCGTGCAGCCTCGATCCATCTGTGTAAAAATTTATGGTAGCTCCACTACCCGGAGTATCCCCCATCCAAGACTCCCTGGATGGTATCATAGTGGTAAAGTGGCGCTCAAAGAGGCTCAAAGAGGGAGCTCAGTCCACATTTTGTGGTATTGTTATCTTTTTCAAGATCGCGCTATGGCCACAATCACTGCTCCTCCATTGCAGCGTGCTATTAAGTCGAATTGCCGACGCAGCCGCATACTGCCTACCCAATATGTCCAAGGGTATCAGGTGAAGGAGGATTTCTAATGCAGCCGTAGGTGTAGTACGAAGAGCACCAGTGATGCACATTGACGCCATTCTCTGTACCTTCGTGATAAAGACAAAGTTCGCTTTTGTTTCCAAAGCAGGCCACCAGACAATGATTCCATACAGCAAAATTGGACGCACCACTGCTGTATAGATCCAATGAACGACTTGAGGGCTAAAACCCCATCGTTTTCCAATGGCCCTTTTACAGGAATACAAAGCAATCGTTGCTTTTCTCACCCGTTCCTCAATATTACGCCTGAAATTCAGCTTCCTATCTAGAAATACTCCAAGATACTTGGCTCCATCTGAGAAGGTGATTTCAGTACCGTCCAGAGAAATAGGATCAAAAGCAGGAATCTTATTTTTCCTTGTAAACAAAACAAGCTCTGTTTTACTGGGATTAACTCCTAGACCACAGTCTCTTGCCCATTTAGACAGATCTTTCAGAGAACCCTGAAGAATGTCCCGCAATGTTGGCAGATGCTTCCCCTTTACCGCTATCGCGACATCGTCAGCATATGCGACAACATGACAACCATGTGCTTCTAGAGATAGTAGCATTGAATTCAGTGCCAGGTTCCAAAGAAGCGGCGAAAGAACACCTCCTTGTGGTGTGCCCCTATTGACAAATCGAGATATGACGGACGCTCCCAACTCAGACGTTATACGTCTACTGGCAAGTAGGCTTTCCACCATTAAAACGATTTCACGCTTTACTCCCAGACCAGACAATGCCAATATTATCGATTCTGGGATGACATTATTAAAAGCCCCCTCAATATCAAGAAAGGCCACCATAGTGTACTCCTTTACCGAAAGCGATCTCTCGATGGTACCAACGAGCTCATGAAGAGCTGTTTCCGTTGATCGTCCCTTGCTGTATGCATGTTGCTTTGTCGAAAGCAACCTCGGGTCAATCACTCTACGCAAATATGAGTCTATCATTCGTTCCATTGTCTTTAACAAAAAAGAAGACAGACTAATTGGTCTGAAATCCTTCGGAGCTGTGTGGGAACTTTTCCCAGCCTTCGGGATAAATACGACTCTGGTATCCCTCCATTTTAAAGGAATATACGACCAGTTGATGCATGCTGTGTATAGATTATACAGCAACGGGGCTATATAGTCCGACACTTGCTGCAACTCAGCCGGGATTATACCATCAGGTCCCGGGGATTTATAGGGCCTGAAGCTTTTTATCGCCCAGATTAATGTTGGCATATTTATTATTTCCGAAGCAATTTCAGATGCTTGGGCGTCAGAACGTTCCAAAGCTTGAAACGGCGTCATGGAATTGCCCGGAAAATGCGTGTTTAAAAGGAGATCCAGCGACTCTCCACTGGAGGAAGACCACACCCCATTAGGATCTTTCAGGTATCCCAGGGTGCAAGGAGAAGAAGCCAGAACCTTGCGCAGCCTGGATGCCTCAGAAACGTCTTCTATGTTTCCACAGAAGTTTTTCCAAGAATCACATTTTGCATTTCTGATCATCTTTTTATAACTCTTAAGTTGCAGCCTGTATGCAGACCAGTCCTCGTCCGCTCTTGAAAATTTAGCCTTATTAAAGAGCTTTCTGCAGGAATCTCTGCTCGTCTGCAACTCATTTGACCACCAAGGTGGCTTTTTTTTCCCTCTAGGCTTTGCAGAAGGGCAAGACGCATCCAGGCACCTATTACAAACATTTGTTATATGGTCAACCAGACAGTCAATTTCCGCTAAACTATGCGGTTCAGATAGGGGTACTTCATCCAAAAGCAAAGAAAAAGTCTCCCTATATTTCACCCAGTTTGTTTTTCTCAGATTTCTAGAGACTGTCTCAACCGGGGCACGCTCCCTGAGTAAAAACTCAATGTAGCGATGATCTGAGAAAGAATGCTCTTCCAAAACTCTCCAGTCATCAATTCTGTCAGACAATGTATCTGATACAAGTGTTACGTCAAGAACCTCTTGCCGCGTACTTGTAACGAAAGTTGGTTCACTACCCTTGTTACAAATATACAGGTTAGTGCTTAACAAAAACTCCAAAAGTGATTCGCCTCTATCATTTGTGTCTGTACTACCCCATATCGAATGATGTGCATTAGCATCACAGCACACTAGTAACTGGTGTCCCCTAGATTCAGACTCCCGAATCAGACCGCCAACCTTCTCCGGGGGTATTGGCCCCGGATTAGGAAAATACGCAGAGGCGAGCCAAATAGATTTCCCATGAAGCTCTAAGCTAGCCGCTGTAACATCCATATCACTAAAAGTTGATAAAAAGAATATATTTAAGCCATTTTTCGCCAAGATGCAGGCTCTTGGTGAGCCCTCACCTTTGGCAACCATCAACTTAAACCCAGGGGTCTTCAATCCGCAAACCCTGCCACCCCGCACCCAGGGCTCTTGGATAAAAACCAAGTCAACTGCTCCTGTCGTCAGGCGCAGCAATAGTGCAGCTGAGGCTGCCTTACAGTGATGGAGGTTTATTTGTAGGAACCGCAACATCTTGCTTTTTTTCCACCATCCTTTCCACCACCGTGTTATTGGCTTCATCCTCCGTGTTATCATAGAGGTCGCATTCGTCCCCAGATTCGGTTTCGAATAAGCCAGATATGTGTCCCATCTGTTCTGAATCGGAGGCAACAGAACTCTCCGAATTCCTCACTGCATGGGCCTCGTCCTGAATGTCACCCATAGTGGCATCAGCTTTATCCTCCGTGCCATCACAGAGGTCGCATTCGTTACCAGATTCGGTTTCGAAAATGCCAGATGCATCTCCCATCAGCCTAGAATCGGTCAGCTGAATATCAACCTTTTCCAGATTCTCCTCCCCAGCCGACTCTGCCACTCGCTTGTCTGCTTCCAAAATAGGCTTCTGGTCGCCCTTGTAGACATTGACTCTTATATGAAAAAAGCCAAATCTAATAATGCCGTCAGTCCTGGCTAAAAGCGGAAGCGATTCCTCATTAACCAAGACCACTGCTTGACGACGAGCGCCCTCCATCTCACCCAATCTGGCAATTTGCCAATTCTGAGTTGGAAGGTCAGGATTGCAGACTTTTATCATCTTTAGAATCACCGCAGTGTCACTTGTAGCCATTGGGATCCATGCATGAGCTCTGGGTTGCGAGGGGATATCATGTTTTTCCACAACGTCCAGTCTGGCCCCAGGCCATAACTCTCCCACTTGGCTAATGGCAACCTTAAACACGGCTGCGGATCTTTCGTTTCCAAAAGCAACGAGTTTTACTCGCCCCTGATACCAACCTGCGTTGACAGTAGTAGGGAGAAAATCAGGCATACTCTCAAGAAGCCTATAGTAGATTTCATTTAGTTTAGTTTCAACTAAACTCCACTTGTCCCTTGGAATACTACAATCCCCATTTTGCCTGTTTATCACAGCCCTAACGAAGTTACCTTTCACCACTTCACTAAAAGACTGCGTCCAGACGTTGCCGGTCACCTTAGATCTTTTAGGTAAAGGTTTCTCGTCGGGCGAGCGCAACCTTTTACCAGACTTCGATGACGAGGCCGAAACAGCGCTCTGTTTGTCAGATGCGCGCATTGTCGAAAGTTTGTCCTGTTCTTCAATGACTCCTTTCGCCCATGATAGCGACGCCCTCTCACGTTCGGAGAGCTTCGTTCCATCGAGTTGGCTTAGTCTGTTAATTATTTTCAAACAAAGCCTTCTCTGGTTGTGCCTGACCTTTGATGGCTTAAGTTTCTTTTTCTTTTTACCACCAATATTAGGCTGAGCACCCCTACCAGAATCAAGGCCGGACTTCAAGGTCGCAACCCTAAGACCAGTGCTAGGACCAGCACCAGTCGGTGAGGCAGAGCCTCGAACTAAATCGGTATCATTTGTGTCCATATTTTCATTTTCCTTGATGTGGTAATGAAAATATCACAAAAATACCTATTACGAACAAACCTATTACGAACAATTTTAGTAATTCAATTTATAGCACGGAGTTAAAATAAAACACGTCCACACTCGTCAACAGTTGAACGAATATTTTTTGCTGATGGTCATTTTTCTATTGACTTGGAAAAATAAGTTTTCATACTTTTAATTAGTTTCACACAATTAAAATTCACCCTCCCCATAAAAATAGCAAAATTTCTTAAAATGTATAAAAATATTTTTAAAAACAACTTACTTTTTATTACAACAATTGTCTGTAATTATAATAAGCAATGTGCTGTATTAAATGCACCAAAAAAATGCGTGATTTTTCTAGTATAAATTTTCCCCTTACAATAAAACACTTTCTCACATACTCAGGTACTTCTTTTACAAAATGTACTTCAGGTGAGCGTGTAAATTGTTTTGTTCTTCTTCATCTATTATTTTGATTGAAATGCATACATACTTATTCACTACATTTATTGTTTATGTTTATGATTTTGGACAAATTTTCAAAAAAAAAAAAAAGAACATGTGCGTGTTGTTTTATATTATTTTTAATTGTTTTTATTAATAGACAAGATTTCCCACACTACCATCTTCTACTTTGCTTAAGGGATTTTTCTAAAATTTTTATTATGAGAATAAGAGGGACATGTATTTTATTGTTATGATTTTCTGGGGATTTTTTTCTTATTTGTTGAATTACCAAGATATTTTTGGTACATATGTGAAACAGAAGTTTGTTGCTTAAGTCTTTTGTTTTTTTTTTTTGAGTTTTAGAAATGTTCAGAATTAAAAGGTGTGAAGTAAAATTTTGGATATAATTTTAAGTTTTAATTATTATTAACTATCATTTTTATAAATAAATACTTTTTAACAAAAGTTTTTTTCTTAAGATTTTTTTCAGCAGTTTTATAAAACTAACATGTTTAGAACTAATAGATCTGAAGTTTTTCCCGTTTTTTTTTTGTTTTTATTATTTTTAATTAAAATTATTATAACAAAAAAAAAATTCTCAAGCTATTTTCTGTAACTTTTATTGTTAATAAATAACAATTTAATATTAAATCTTGATTTCACTTATATTTTGTATAGATTTTTTGTTTGCTGTTTACAATCATTTCTAGTCACGTTTTATAATTGCTAAATTTAGCTTAGGGTTGTTGTTTCTTAAATAAATAAAGTGATCATCTTCATTTATTTTATATAAAAAAAAGAAAATTTAATTTAATTGATTGAATTTAGTTAACCTTTCAAAATTTAACCGGTTTTATGTAGTTAAGCAAATTTTTGATCGTAACAAAACAAAAGACTTAAACAACAAACTTTATATAGATTTGTTGTAACATATTGCAAACTATCGTTGCCTGGGATTTTCCCTTATTTCTACGTTAGTAAAAATTTTCACAGGATTTTCTTTTTTTTGTAAATTATATTTTTCATTCTCACACATCCTTGAATTACCATTTTTCCACTTATTCACACCGTGTAAATACCGTTACTTGTTTTGTGTTACTTCATGTAGAATTACCTGGAATTTTGAAAATACCAAAAATTACCACCTCTCACATTGAGTGTCTGGATATTTAATATTTTAAGGTGTTTTTCCTTAGAATTTACATATAAGTAAGCTAACACAGTTTTATGGTTTTCTTCCGAAAAGGATATGCATGAATTTGTAAAAATTTTCATTTTATTTAGTATTTTTGGGAAAATAATTATTACTTTTAGACATTTACCTGTAATGCCTAGTGAGTACTTAACTTTTGTTTTTGTTTTTTTTTTTTTTGAATAGTGATTTGCGTAATGACTATAAAATTTTAAAATTATAGGGTTACTTTTTTCAAAAATATTGTTTAATTACATGATTAATGTATTTTTTCGTAGATTACCCGAAAAAGTTTAATACAATATTTTTTTTTATTCAAAAGAGCTTATTATCTATCTTGACATTTTCACTTTTTTTAAATAAATTATGTGCTAACTAGATATTAAGGGTAATTACTGTAAATGAAATTGAAAGGAAATGGTTAAATAGGTAGGAATAAAATTAAATGTAATAAAAATATATTTCTAAAATACGCAGATAATCAAGTGCTTACATAAACTGTTTAGAAAGTAAAAAGGGGTAGGAGTGACTATCAAATAAATCATTATGGGAAATAATTTTTAATAAAAACCTGACTTAAGCAGTCTTTTTTCAGAAAATTCAATAGCGATTTCAGGGGTACTTTTTGTTCCTTAGCAGTATTTCACCTGTAATCTGTCTCAGTTCGCTACGGAAAAATTTTCAGATTCTATGACATATCGCTTATTTACATGCATAGTGTCATAACTTAAAAAACGTGTTTTTTGAGTCAATAATTTCAGCTTAATTTTAGCAAAAAAAAAACAAGTAAGAAAGTTATAGTCAGTCAAGCCCTACCATATGATACCCTTCACCAGTGTTTTCCAGAAAATGGGTCCCCAAGTCCAAACATAGACCGATTGTATCTGTCTTATGTTAGATATTTATTTAGTGTAAAAAACACACACAGATCAAATATTAGAGGAATTGGTACACTCAAAAAAAAAAGTTTGTAAAATGACATAAAATTCCCGTGATTTTACGGGGCAGGTTTTGTAAAATATGTACTAGCAAGAATCCCCGTAATGTTACGGGGATAATTTGTAAATTGATTTAACAAAAAAAATACGGGGAGAAAGTGTAAATTTACAATTTTTTTTGTAAAATATTATTGTAGACTTCAAAAAAAGTTGCGAATTTACGAAATAAAGTAGAAAATCAAAAAATAAAATTTGTAAATTTACAAATTGTTTGGTTTAACTACAGTTTTTTATGGCAAAAAACTTGTATATTTACAGTAAAAAGTGGTAAATTTACAATTTTTATTGTAAATATACCATTTTTTCTTATTTTTTTGCCGTAAAAACAGTAGTTTAACCAAATAATTTGTAAATTTACAATATTGTTTTTGTATTTTCTACTTCATTTTTGTAAAATTACAACTTTTTCTGTAAGTATACAATTTTGTTTTCTAAACTTTCATATTTGTTTTGTAAATTTACAAAAAATTTGGTATATTTACATATTGGTTTTGTAAATTTAAAGGTTTTTTCCATTGGTGCATCTTATTTTTCCTTCTTCGGCAGCTGGAGTAGCACTTTAACAACCTGAAATGATTTTTTTTTCACTTGAACACTTTTAACAAACTTTTTAGAGTATAACACTGCACTTTTTTATTTTTTTTTTCGGAATTTCGTTTTTCTTAAGTAGAACATATGAGAATTGCGAAGGAGGCTACACAAGAAATTTCTTATATTTTCAAGAAAAACTAGTCAAAAAAATTACATTTTTTTTCGAATTTTTAATTATTTTAGCAAGTATTTTTAAAAAATTATAAAAAAAACTTTGGATATTGTAGATTGGACGTTTAAGTACCTGATAAAATAAGAAAAAACTTAATTTTTCATAATTGACAGTTTTTGATTGACATTTTAGTGCCAGATTTAAAAAAAAGGTACCAAAAAAATATGGTAAAATTACCAAAAAATGGTAAAAATACAAACAAAAAAACTAGAACAATAATATAGTAAAAACATATAAAAATTGTGGTATTTTACTTAAAGCAAGTTACCAAAAAATTGTCTTGATATTCAATTTTTTTGATAAAGCTTACAACTAATTGAAAAATGTTTGTATCCGAAACTTAAAAAATTTTCCAAATTTTTTTATGAAATTTTTTATTTATAAAAAATAATTTTTAACAAAATATGGACTTAGAAAATTTTTGCGTCTCCTATTGTTGCATAATTATTTTTCAATACAAATTTTTGTTTAATTACATTTTTTTGTGTCAAAATACTGAAAACCTTGTAAACTAAAAAATCTTGAAAAAATAATTGTTTGTAATAAAACATTTTTTGGTAGAAATACTAAATACTATCAAATAAAATGTTGTTGTACAATTACAATTTTCTTGTGTAAAACAACTAAACACCTTGTAATTTTTTTTTTAATTTGTAAAATAATTATTTTTTTTGTTAATTTACCTAAAAAAATTGTTAAATAAATTTACCAACATATTATAGTAAAATTACAAAGCGCACGGTAGTTTTTGTTTTATTAAAAATACAAGAATTTTTGTAAATAGACAAAAATATTAGTAAAATAGAATTACAAGACCTTTTGCTTGTAATTTTACAAACTTTTTTTTTTGAGTGTATACATTATGTCAATAGACCGATTTAACTGAATATCGGTCGAAATTTTTATATGGGGGACTAACAAGGGAAGTCTCCCTAGTATCACCCGCGGATCTTTATGGAATTGGTTTTATTTTGTAGAGCAGAAAAAATAAAGGGACACGTATTTTTTTTTTTTTAGCGACCCAAATTCATATTTAGGGTGTAAAAAGGAGTGGGAAGACAAGGCCATTTTTCAGTTTTTTTCGTTTATCTCCTATATTATGCAAAGAAACATAGTCATGTTACATACCAAATGAAAGGTCTTTGGAAAACCTATCTACGTGTGCTAAGGACGTGTCCAAACATGCACAACTTTTTGCAATATTGAGTAAAATACCAAAATTTTAGGACATTTTTGTTAATAAGTCGAAAAATATTAATTTCTTTGACCCGTTCTTAGCATCACGAGATAGGTATTTATAATACCTTTAATCTGATACCACACATGCCTATATTAATTTTGTTTAAATAGGCGTAAATCCTAAAAAACTGAAAAAGTTCAATTTCCCCCCATACAAATCGACCCCCCCTAAAAGTGAGTTTGGGCCGCTAAAAAAATACTTGTCGAATTAATTTTTGTTCTTAACAACATATCCAAATTTCATGAAGATCGAAGGGTGACACCAGGGAGACTTCCCCTGTAAGTCCAAAAATGGTTTAATTATATTCCGACTTGATTAGGTTACTAAAGGACACGTTTAACACCTAAAAATAAAATTTTAATCAAATATTTCCATTTTTATGAATTTTGAGGGAATTATGTGAATATCGGGAGGGTGGTTTGTATGGGGACTACCAGAAGGACTAACCCGATTCCTTTGAAATTTGAAATGATGATTCGTGTATACAAAATTGGATCATCTGTTAAATTTTAAAGCGATATCTATTATAATACGGTTATTAGAGTCATTTAAGCTTAATCCAAAGGTGGAGTTTGTATGGGGGCTTGGTCTTAACATGGACCGATTTTCCCAAATTTCAATAGGCTTCGTCCTTGGGCCAAAAACGCTTAAGTTTCAAATTTCAAGTCAATTAATTGAAAATTGCGACCTGTATCGTGCTTAAACCGATAGATGGACAGACGGACGGACAGACCGACGGACGGACGGACATCGCTAAATCGACTCAAAAAGTAATTTCGAGTCGATCGGTATACTTGAAGGTAGGTCTAGGACCAATATTTCGGGTAGTAACAAACATCAGCACAAACTCATTATACCCTGTACCACAGAGTGGTGCAGGGTATAAAAAATGTCTTTACACAGAAAAAAAAAAATTAATTAAAAAATTCATAGATTTAATAAAAAAAATAATTAAATCCGGGCCAGTCAGTAAAATGCACATAAAAACTAAAAATATTTGTATGTCGTAATTTAAAAATAAATGGATATTTAGTTAATTAAAAACTTAATACTATAAATTAAAAAATTTAATTAAAATTAAAATTGAAAAAAAAAATTAAAATTTTAATTAAATAAATTAAAAGTTTAATTAAAAAAAATTTTAAAAAACTAAAATTTAAATTGTAAAAATAAAAAAAAAAATAATTAATTTTTAAAAAAATAAATAATTTAAAATTTTTTTTTTAAATAAAAAGGTTTAAAAAAAATATTTTTTCAAACTATACCAAATATATTTATGCCGTAAACACATAGGCCCGTGCCATAGAAAAATAAAAAGTCTATTTTAACAAAAGTTTTATTTTAAATTTCAAATTTTCTATACATTTTTTGAAAGTCGATTTTAAAAACAAAAACAATTTGTATGGAAATAAAATTTAAAGCTCATTTTAAAATTATTTTATTTTCTTGTGGTAAGGCTGATAGTCAGTATGAACATTTTATAAAGTTAGGTATAAACCTTTTGTATACATACACATAAAACTATAAACAAAATGAGAATTCAAAAATCTATATGAGAAATAAAAAACTTTCAACAAACTGTTTATACTTCTGTATTTGTTTTTGTAAGTAAAACAATGCAAGAGATAAACACATACTCGCACACACGGAAAACAAAACAAAAGAAAATAAGTAAAGCTTAAAATGTAATTAAACAATTAATAATATTAAATAAATATTTTATTAATGTTAAACTACAAAAACAATTAAAATGTTAATTAATTTTAATTAAATTTTAATTTAAAAAAAAATTTGATTAAACAATTAATTGTATTAATTCAAAATTTAATTGATATTTAATTTAAAAACAATTAAAATTTTAATTAAAATAAAATATACAATATTATTTTCTGTGTGGGAAACATCTGAGATTTTTTCTGTAGGAGAATGTTAAAATTTTTTTATGTGAAACAAGTCTCGGAATATCAAAATTATTCTTTAGAAAAAAATGCGAGAATTTTTTTCGAAAAAAAATTTCGAAATTTTTCTAGATGAAAAATTTGGGAATTTAGCTAGACAAAAAATTTTGGAATTCAGCTAGATGAGAAATTTTAGAATTTTTCTATAGGAAATTCTGATACATTTTTCCCATAGAAAAGTTTGAGACTTTTTCTATAGCAAAAATTGGAGGCTTTTTTATGGGAATAATTTGTGACTTTTTCTTAGACTTTTTTAGGAAAAATCTTTTTTATAGGAATAACACCGTCCGACAAAAATGAAAAAATGTCGTTAAATACGAACTGGATAATATACGTTTGAAACTAGAGACTAAATGTAGTAAAACCTCATTTACTGTTTTTCATTTCGTAATCCTGTTTTCTTTTATAAGGACTTCAAAGTTTTAGAGAATTAAATTTTATAAAATATTTTTTTAATATTTGTATTTGTCCTAGTATGGCAAATGAAAGAGGAGAGTCTCCCCTTATTTTTCTATTTTTTTATTTTACAAAGGACGTTGTTCATATCCTTTTGTCCTGATATGGCAAAATAAAAAATGGAAAATTTAGGGAAGATTCTACTCTTTCATTTGCCATTACCAGTGGCATCCCAGGAAAAGTACAAATATGAAAAAACTATTTTATATACTGTAATCCTTTAAAATTTTTAAGTCTTTTCAAAAGGAAACAGGATCACGATATGAAATACTGTAAATTTAATTTTACTTCATTTGATCTCTACTCTCAGACATATATCATCCGGTTCATATTTAATATTGTGTGTCGGACGGTGTAATCAAACAATTTTTTATAGGAAAATCTAAATTTTTTTAGGATAAGTCTTAGAATTTTTTATTAGAAAAAATCTGATAATTATTTTTGGAAAAAATCTGAGAAGAAGACGGATAAAAAGGAAAGAGAAAAAGAAAAGGAAATTATGTGAAAAGTTTCTCTAGGAAAAATGTCAAAGAATCTTAAAATTTTTCTATAGAAAACATGTGTTGAATCTTAAAATTTTTTGTAGGAAAAAAAGTCTTGGGATCTTTAAATAAGAAAACTTTCTTCAGGGAAAATTTAAGAATTTTTTCTATAGGAAAAATGTATAAGAATCTAAGGATTTTTCTATAGAAAAAATTACACAGAATCTGAGTTTTTTCTATATAAAAAAAATATTTTTTTTTAAGAAAAATGTCTCTGCTTTTGAGATAATGCCTCAGAATCTGAGATTATTTCTGTTTGAAATATGTCTCAGAGTCTAAAACTTTTAAATAGGAAAATCAAGACCTTTTCTTTAGGAAAAAGTTCTTAGAATCCTAGAAAAAAAATCTCAGAAATTTTCGATGGGAAAAATGTCTTAGAATTTGTGAGTTTTTATTTAGAAAAATTGTTTGTAACTTTTTCTATATGAAAAATAACTCAGAATGTTTAATTTTTTTTTTTTTTGACGACAAATTGCCATAGACTTCTGAGACTTTATGAAAAAATATCCCAGAATCAAAGAAAATGTCTTAGATTCTGAGATTTTTTTCTATTTGAAAAATGTTTTAGGATCTAATACTTTTTCTGTAGAAAAATGATTAAGACTTTTTCTATAGGAAAGATGTGTCAGAATCTTAGACATTTTGTGCACCTACTGTGCACTGTGAACATAGAAAATAAATGACTTTAAAACTTAACTTCAATTCATATCACAAGTTTTATAACCCAACAAACTATTCACTGTATTGTATACATAAAAATAAAAACAAAAGACTTAAGAAACGAACTTTAAATCAAACAAAAATTGTTAAAACCCAGCTCTTTAAACCCATTTACTTTAAAATTTGGGTAATAAACACACATATTCAAAAGTAAATTTAACAAAAAGTTTAATAAATTTTTCTAAAAAAAAATATTTAAATTCCCCAAAAAGTAAAATAAAAAAAGTTTTAAAAATACAACCATTGTATAAAGACCAAGTTTTCAGCATACAAATTATATTTCATATATTGTCATCTTATCAAACTTCATAATGATTTAACTCATTATCAAGCACTTCATACATTAACTGTATTATCATCATACGTCTACTTATATTTAAATCAAGCAACATGATCATGATCTTTACAACAGGCAACATGATGCCTGGAAGTTTTTGTCAGCTCTAAGAAGAAAATACAAAATAAACACGAACACCACACAAAACCAGCAAAACTACTACTACTTACTACTTCAATGGACTAACGAGACTGTACTTTTTTTTTGAACGAACTTAAAGCGGACCAAGTTTGTAAGTGAAACAATGACGACACGAATACAAAAACCAAAGCAAAGAAACAAAAAAAAAACACACTTTAGAAAATAAAAATCAACAACAAACAAAACAAAAAGGTAAACACTCTACCAAATCAAACATAAAAAGCAGAAAAAGAGAACTTGCTTAAGAAAATACTAAATAAAGAGTTAAGAGTTTTTTTTTTTCTTTTTAGTTTTTGAATAATAAATGATGTTTGGTTTTGGCTTTTTTCTATAAGAAACTGTTAAGGGGGGAGTAACCAGAAGAAAAAACAAACGCTAAGAAGTTGTTGTGGAAATGCTTTAAGTAACACACTTTTTATGGTTAAAGAAAAATTTTCCGGTAACAATGAAAATGGAAATGAAAATTGTATAGTAAAAACCATGTTTGGTTAAATTTCCATGACCATTTGCTGGTGTCTTAACACTTTATATATATTTAAACAGACATTGTTGTATGTGATGATGTTTCTGTTTTTGTGTGTGTTTACAACCCACGTTAAGTAAATGATGATAATGAAAATGATTATCATTATCATCATCATCATCTAGTTTATATTATCATAAAAAAGAAAAGAAGAAGTTTAGTTAAGGTTCTTTTGTTTGATTAGGTTTTTTTTGAAAGGGTGGCCAAGAAAATGTTTTCGAAATGGTGTAGATTTTTAAAAGAAATCAAGAATATAACGATTTTACTATCGTTATTACTGAAAAAAATATCGAACCGCTATATAATTTTTTTTAAGTAGATTACTTACAAAAAAAGTACTTTTTTTTATAAAAAAGTATAAAAAAGTACTTTTTTGAAAAATATATTTCTCAAAATGTACTTTTTTCTAAAAAGAATATTTTACACCAAAATTAAATTAAGAAAATATATTTTTTTTAGATCCTTTCAAGAAAGCAGACCTTTATAAAAAAAAAGTACTTTTTATAAAAAAGCACTAAAAGTACTTTTAATAAAAAAGTACTAACAGTACTTTTAATAAAAATTACTTTTTAGAACTTTTTTATAAAGTACTTTTTTTTAAAGATTATCATTATCATCATTGGCAAGAAAATGTCTTCGAAATGGCTTAGATTTCAAAAAAATCTAGAATATAACGATTTTACTATCATTATGACTAAAAAACAATATCAAACCGCTATATTTTTTTTTTTAAGTAGATTACTTACAAAAAAAGTACTTTTTTTTTATAAAAAAGTACTTTTTGAAAAATATATTTCTCAAAATGTACCTTTTTCTAATAAGAAGATTTTCCTTCAAAATTAAATTAAGAAAATGTACTTTTTTTAAAACGTCCTTTTAAGGAAACACAACTTTATAAAGAAAGTACTTTTAATAAAAAGTACTTTTTAGAACTTTTTTATAAAAAGTACTTCTTTATAAAGTTCTGTTTTCTTAAAATAACTTTTTAAAAAAGTACACTTTCTAAAGATTATCATTATCATCATTGGCAAGAAAATATTTTCGAAATCGAAGATTTTCCTCCAAAATTAAATTAAGATAATGTTTTTTTTAAAAGTCCTTTTATGAAAACAGAACTTTATAAAAAAGTACTACTACTTTTTATAAAAAAGTACTTTTTATAAAAAAGTACTAAAAGTACTTTTAATAAAAAAGTACTTAAAGTACTTTTTATAAAAAGTACTTCTAATAGAAAGTACCTTTTAGTCTTTATTACAAAAAGTACTAATAGGTACTTTATAAAAAAGTACTTTTTTATAAAATTCTGTTTTCTTAAACCAATTTTTAAAAAAAAGTACATTTTCTATTGATGATCATTATCATTATTTAAATAAAAGAAGTACTAAAAGTACTTTTAATAATAAGTACTTTTAGTACATTTTATAAAAAGTTCTGTTTTTAAAAAGTACTTTTTTAAAAAGTTCTTTTTTTTAAAGTTCTGTTTTCTTAAAAGAACTTTTTAAAAAAAGTACATTTTCTAAATTTAGTTTTTGGTGGAAAATCTTCTTTTTAGAAAAAAGAGAGTAATATACTTTTAAGAAATGTGCTTTTCAATTTGATATTGTTTTTTAGTCATAATGATAGTAAAATTGTTATGTTCTACATTTAATTTTTTCCACCAAAAATTAAATTTAGAAAATGTACTTTTTTTAAAAAGTTATTTTAAGAAAACAGAAAATTATAAAAAAGTACTTTTTTAAAAACTTTATAAAAAAGTACTTTTTTAAAAACTTTATAAAAACAAACTTTTTTATTAAGTTCTGTTTTCTTTAAAGTACTTTTATATAAAAAGTACTTTTTGAAAGAGTACATCATTCTGTTTTGTTTTCTTAAAAGTACTTTTATATAAAAAGTACTTTTTGATAGAGTACGTCGTTTAATAGTACTTTTTTCAGTACTTTTTTCTAAAAAGTAGATTGTACACGAAAATATGACAACCTTTTGAAGTCACATCATTAGTGAAGTCGATTAGTGAAAAGTACTTTTTTATAATGATCTTTGTTATAAAAAGTACTTTTTTATGAAGTAATTCATTTAAGGTTCTTTTTTAGGTAATTGTTTAGTCCACAAATCTGGACTATAACGATTTTACTATTGATATGACTTAAATTGTCATTTTCCAGATTTTTATCGAAATGCAAGCGGTAAAAATTTTATACTTTTAAAAAGGAGAATTCCCATAAAAAACAAATACTTTTTTGTAAATAGTAATTTTTGGTAGTACATGAGAAAACCTAGAATCTTAAAAAAGTACTAAAAGTACTTTTTTTATATAGTTCTTTTTATATAGTTCTATTTTCTTACAAGTACTTTTATATAAAAAGTACCATTTTAAAAAGTACATCGTTTAATAATACTTTTTTCAGTACTTTTTTCTAAAAAGTAGATTGTCCACGAAAATACGACAACCTTTTGACGTCACAACATTAGCGAAATTAATTAGTGTAAAGTACTTTTTTTGTACAGTTCTTTGTTATAAAAAGTACTTTTTTAAAGAGTTATTTTAATAATAGGTACTTTTTTTAAGTATTTTTTTTTAAGTAAAATTTTACTTAAATTGTTATTTTCCAGATTTTTATCGAAATGCAAGCGGTATTATTTATTTGTTAAAGAGGTATTCAAACAAAGAGCAAATACTTTTTCGAAAAAATTCCTTTTTTTAAAAAGTACGTTTTTCAAAATGTTTTTTTTTAAGTAGATTTTAAAAAAAAATAAGATTAAGAAAACGTACTATTTTTAAAAAGCCTCTTTTTATAAAAATTATTTTTTTAAAACGTACATTTATCAAAATGTTCTTCTTCTTAAAAGTAGATTTTCCACCAAACAGAATATTTTAAAAATGTTTGTTGAAAAGTATTTTTTTGTAATAAGTACTTTTTTAAAGTACTTTTTTAAAGCACGTTTTTAAAAAGTTAAAACCGATAAAAGAGATAAAGTACTTTTTTATATAAAATACTTTTTTATAATTTTTTTTTTTAAAGAACTTTTTAATAAAAAGTACTTTTTTATAAAAAGTACTAAGAAGAAGACTTCCACAAAACAGAACATTTTAAAAGCGTACTTTTTTGAAACGTATTTTTTATTAAAAGTACTTTTTTAAAGAGTAAAAACCGATAAAACAGAAAAAGTAATGTTTTATAAAGAGTACTTTTTTTAAAAAAGTACACAGAAAAAAATAAAAATGAATTTCAATTACGAAATTCGTTGATTCAATTAAAAAATTAATTGATTTCGGACGTATCACGAAAATGCGCATATTAATTACTCATTTTGTTTGAAAATAGTTTTAAAACTTAATTAAATTGTTAATTGAATCAATTAAATTTTTAATTGAAAATAAAATGGAAAACCAATTAAAATTGTAATTAAATAAACTTAAAAAAATTAATATAAAATTGAAATCAATAATATAGGTTTATTGATTCACATAAAAATTTTTATTGAAAAAAGACCAAAACTCAATTTAATTTTAAAAGATGAACTTCAAAAAATACCCTAAAATAAATAAACATAGAATGTTTTTGTTTTATATTATTAAGAAATTTATTTTTTTTATTAAATATAAACACTTGGTATAGTTTTGCATAGAAACATCATAGTAGTATTTTAAAATATCAATAACTATTTAAAATTACATTTTTATTTTGAAATCTTGTTATTGCATGCATTTTTGTCGCCTTAGTAAAGTTGAAACAAAAAAAATTGTATTATATTTCAATGTGCAAAACACAACTGTACACATTTTATTAGCAAAACACTTTATCCGCAACGACCGCTCGCCTTAATGAAAACAATAAAACTAAATTCTTTTGTTGCTTTTATGTATTCATTGGCTGCTACCACCAAAATATACAAAAGAATAGTTCAAAAGTTTTTTTTGTTGTTTTTTGCATTTTATTTTTTCATTGGCTACTAACACTAATGCATACAAAACCGGTTTCGATTGTTTATTTTATTTTTATTTTCAGTAAAGTTAAGAATTCAATTAAAACATTAATTGAATCAATTAAAATGTTTAATTGAAGTTAAATTTAATATCAAATCCATTTTTAATTAAAAAAAAAATCACGATATTATTTTCTGTGTACTCTTTTAAGTGTTTATTTTTAAAGTAAAAAGCGATAAAAGGTTCTTTAATTAAATAGTTAAAAATGTACATCTTTCTAAAAACTTGATTTCCCACGAAAAAAAATTGTCGTACATAAGATTTTTCCAAAAACTATTCCGTGTAAATACAATAAGTACTTTACCCTTACACGTTTCCCCAACAACTTGTTGCATATGTTTAATATATATATTGCCAACCTTTTTGGTGTTAATTCTTTTCTTTTTTTTTTAAGTAAGCTGCTTCTTTTTGGTATAGCTTAGAAACTTCTAGTGTGTGGATTTCCCAAAGTTATCACAGCATAAATTAGAATATTTATTAATAATATGTTTTAAAATCGTTATACTAGGGTTCATTTCAGGTACTTTGTTTTTAATTTAGTTTATATTTTTGTCTTCCTATTTCGTTTTTTTCAAAAAAGTTTTCTTAAAGAAAAAATTATATTAAAATAAAATTATGTATCTTTATTGTGTGAGAATCTCCCACGCATTGTTTTTGTTAAAATGAACTTTAAAGTTTTTTTTTTTGTCGAATACGGTGCATAAGTTTTAATTGTTTCTAAAGTTGCATGTATGTTGGCTGTTAAATGTAATAGTAGAATCACTGGTGCAAATAATAGTTTAGTTGAAAAAAAAAATATATTTGTGCTGATAGCAGAGTAGAGTATTGTCTACATATAAATAAATTATTACCTTAAACTTTAAAAATACAAATCACACAATTTTTTGTGAGTTTTTTTTTTCTTAAAAAGATAATTATCTAATTTTAAGAATAAAAATAAAAATTAAGCGGTGAACTGGAAGCGATAAACTAAATGTTATTCTAAAGAACTGGGACTGGAAAACAATCCAGTTCATAATTGATGTTATTATAAATCAACTAGTTCAAAGTTCATGTTATTCTGCTTGAATCGGTTTAATTTTTATAGAAAGGGTTAATTTTTTAGGATATTCTATAGAACCGTTTTATATTTCATGCTTTTCTATATGAACCGGTTCATAATTCATGATATTATATATGAACCGGTTCATATTTAATGATATTATCTATAAACCGGTTCATATTTCCAGCTATTAAATATAAATCGGTTCATATTTCACGACATTCTATATGAGCCGGTTCATATTTAACAATATTCTATATGAACCGGTTAATATTTCATGACAGTATATATGAATCGGTTCATATTTCAAGATATTATTTATGAACTGGTTCATATTTCATAATTTTTCTTATTAACCGGTTCATATTTCACGCTATTGTGTTAGCAGGTTCGTATTTCATGTTTTCCTATATGAACCGGTTCATATTTCATGATATTATCTATAAACCGGTTCATATTTCCTGCTATTGAATATAAATGGGTTCATATTTCACGATATTCTATATGAGCCGGTTCATATTTTACAATATTCTATATGAACCGGTTAATATTTCATAATAGTATATATGAATCGGTTCATATTTCATGATATTATTTATGAACTGGTTCATATTTCATAATTTTTCAAATGAACCGGTTCATTATTCACGCTATTGTATTAGCGGGTTCGTATTTCATGTTTTCCTATATGAACCGGTTCATATTTCATGCTATTTTATATGAAGAACAACATAGTTCATTATATTTTATTTTAACCGGTTCATATTTCATGATATCCTATATGAACCGGTTAATTTATTCCTAAACCGGTTCATATATCGTAATATTCTATAAGAGCCGGTTCATATTTTATGATATTTTGTTTAAACCGGTTCATATTTATTGGTAATCCATATGACCCAGTTCATATTTCATGATATTCTATACAGACCCGTTCATATTTTTGACATTCTTTATAAATCACTTAATGATATTTTATGATATTCTATATTAACCGGTTCAAATTTCAAGATATTCTATGTGAAACGGTTCATAGTTCATGCTTTTTATATGAACCGTGCCAAATATTTCATTCTATTCTATGTGAACCGGTTAAAATTTCATGATTTTCTACATGAACCGATTATATGTTCATGCTATTCTATATAAACCGATTCATGTTTCATGATATTCTGTAAAAATTATATTTCATGATATTCTATATTAACCGGTTCAAATTTTTTGATATTCTAATTGTAACGGTTCATATTTCATTGTATAAGAACCGGTTCATATTTCATGATATTCTATTTGAACCGGTTAATATTTATTGGTAATCCATATGACCCGGTTCATCTTTCATGATATTCTATACAGATCGGTTCATATTTTTGATATTCTTTATAAATCACTTAATGATATTTTATGATATTCTATATTAACCGGTTCAAAATTCAAGATATTCTATTTGAAACGGTTCATATTTAATGATATTCTATTTGAGCCGGTTAATTTTATATAATTTTTCTATTTTACCCGCTTTATTATATATCATATTTCAAAATATTTTATATGATGTAACTTGAAAAAGATCAATTGTAATTCGAAGATTATACTTGTAAACTGAAGATTCCATTTGCAATTTGAAGATTTCATTGGTTATTTAAAGACTTCATTTGTAATTCAAAAATTTTACTTGTAATGCGAAAATTCCATTCGATTTGTAATTCGAATTTGTAATTCGAAAAAAAATAAATTGTAATTCGAAAAAAAATCAATTGTTCTTCAATAAAGTAATTCGTAATTCGAAAAAGATCAATTGTAATTCGAACCGGTTAATTTTTATTTGTCTTTTCTATGTACAATTTTATTTTTATTCTGTGGACGGGTCAATCTTTAAATTTTTCTGTGTGACCCGGTTCAATGCTGTTTCATAAGAATTCGAAAAATTCCATTTGATTTTGGAAAAAAAAAAAAACACTTTTAATTCGATGATTCTTTTTGTGATTCGAAAATTCCATTTGTAAATCGAAAAAAAATAATTGTAATTCGAAAAAAAATCAATTGTTTTTCAAAAAAAAGTCAATTGTAATTCGAAAAAAATCAATTGTTATTCAAAAAAATGTCAATTGTATCGAAAAAAAATAATTGTATATTAAAGTTTCCAATTGTGATTCGTAAAGCATCAATTGTAATTCGAAAAAGATCAATTGTAAATCGAACCGGTTCATTTTCAGTTTTCTTATCTCTGAATCGATTTATTTCTATTCTGTTTTATATGGAAAGTCTACGTGTGTTGACGTAAAACGTCAGCAGCCACTTACAACCTAACCTAACAACCTAACCTATATGGAAAGTTCATTTTAAATACTTTTTCTATATGGACAATTCATTCTAAATGATTTTTCCTATTAACCGGTTCATTTTCATGGCTATTACATATTAGTTATTTCGTGATACTGTTAGTTTTCTTGATTATTTATACATAGTTCTTTATAAAATGGTTAGGTTTTAATTCTATTTTGTATAATTTTTGTTGAATTTCAATTAATATTCGTTTAATTTCCGTTAATTGATTTTTATTTATTTAAACTGGTTCAAAGATGAATAGATATATTAATAGATGATAGATCTTGTATTTCTAAGAAAATTTTCATTATTATCAAAAGTCTTTGAAATTTAATATTTTTAACATTAATTTTCCTTAAAACATAACAAATAATAAAAATGACTCATAAAATAATTTAAAATACTCCTTCCTCAGGTAAAGGTCAAACTCTTTACTCTCTATTTCAAATAAATGCTGTTCCTTTAAACAGCATTTTAATGTTAACGCTAAAAGTCTTTTTAATTACTACCAAAATAGAAAAAAATAATTCTAAAGCCAACTTTTTAATTTTCATTGTCACTTCACTTTTCAAGTATATAATGGCCATCATCTTTTTCATCTATATTTCTACGACTGCATTTTCTTAACATTTCCATCTTTTCATTAGACATGACTGATGGATTTCATTCAAATTCATTTTCCATACTCATTATATTGTCAAGATTCAGACAGGTTAAAATTTTCCTTTTTTTTTTTTTTTTTGAAAAATAAAGAAAATCTAACAAGAGGTAATTAATAATGTGTGAGATTTTTTACATTTAAAAGATTTCCATACAGGTACTTAAACTGCAACAGCATTAATAGCGTCCAGACGTCTAATTGTAAGTACATTTTTACTTATTCATCATTTGAGACTATTCAAGATCATAATAAATAGGCATAGTCAAAGTCATGTTCATGTATTTTAAAAAAATGTTTAATAAGGTCTGTATAGTGTATAATTCGGCGACATTTTTTAATGATGCTGTTTTTTTTTATTTTAGTTAATTCATGAAAATTCATTGTTTTGTGTACAATGAAATTTAAAGAAAATTTCAGTTTTAGTGTTTTACTAAGAATTTTTAAAAAGCATTTTTGGTTATTTTTAAAGGTTTTATTAGGATTACAATCTAGAGCTGAATGACCAAATTTACAAAAATATCAGGCGAGAGAATTATCAGGCGATGGAGTATATGAACTAGACTTTTATGCTATTCTTTATGAACACGCTGAGAAGAAACATAATTTCGACAACCATGATATAGGGGGGGGGGGGGGTTACAGTATGATTGATGACTTTATCATATTATGATTGTATCGATCATATTACGATATTCGCTGATCATAATATGGTAAAAAATTGTCATTTTATAATAATTGCTAACGATCATAGTATGATTGTCACAATCATATATTTGATCAAATAATCAATCATAGTTTGACACTTCTCCATTTGGGTTGATTTGGTGTGCTGCAATCATGTTCCAAACATGTTTTTTCTCTGTATAAACCGGTTCGTTGTCATGATACTCTAAATGAACCATTTAATTTTCATGCCATTCTATATAAACCAGTACATTTTCATGCTATTATATATGAACCAGTTAGTGCCAGATCCTAGAAGTCAAAAAACTGGACAATGGAAAATTTTCACCTGGATTTTATAAAAGTAACTGGATCCATACATAATTTTTTTTTTTTTAAATTAAAAAAAATCAATCGATTTTCATATGTGAGATACATATTTTCATTTTGAATACTTTCAAATACAACATAAATTAAATGGCCGCCTCTATTGACCACTGCAAAATGCACCTTTTTTAAGCATTTCCATTACTTTTTCGAGCATCTCGAAGTGTTGATGTTTAGCTCGTCCCTCGTCTGAGGATTGTTAGGATATATTTTTCTTTTCAAATAACCCCACAAAAATAATTCCAAAGTGGTCAAATCTGTTGAAATTCCTTGGACTTGCGATGCACATTGGGGCAGCTATATGGGGGCCCTTGGCAAAAAGTCAAAAACTGAAACCGCGAATTTTGAAAAACGGGTAGCACCAATGGAAAGAAAACAAAATTCTGCATATAACCTCATACTAATTTTTTATTTTTAGCTTGGGTCCTTCCTATAGAAAGGGTTCAAAGTCAAACAAAAATATTATAAATTAATAAATTAAAATAATTTTAATTTGAAGGCAATGTTTGGTGCACTTAAAGATACATAAAACGTCCACACTCCAAAATTTTTTGAATGCCTCATGATTAAGAATTATGTTAAGAATATTTTTGGACCGTTAAAGCTATAAACACATGCAAAAAAGTTATACTTTTAGGGGATTTTCAAATAGACTATTAAGAAAATAAAAATTAATAAAATTCATAATTTCAAAGGAATAAAAGTATACTGCGAATTGCACTGAATTGATACTACTCATATGTGGAATATAGAGCGACATGTATACAACAAGATTCCACGTAAAACGGTTGCCTTAATTTGCCTTTAGGCCATGTTATCGCGGTTTTAAAAACCCTCTAAAATCGAAAAAAAAAATGAAATATTAAGGGTTTTATAGAATTCAATTAGGAATCTTACAAATTTCGGTATATAAAAAAATAAGCAACAAAGGAGGATTTAGCGATTTTATATAAGGGGTTCCACACTAAATTTTCAACTCACAAATTTTATTCGAATATATGAGTGGTTCCACACTAAATGCCCAACTTGAAAATTTTATTCGTATTTATTTCGACCTTACTCTTTCGATTATCAATTCTGAAGTTACTATTTCGATATTCTTAAAAAATAAATACTACTTGGCGGTTTTATATGCGGGGTTTCACTCTCAATTTCCAATCAACAAATTTAATTATATCAATTTCGAAGTTACTGTTTTGATAATGTTAAAAAATAATAACTAAGACGGATTTATATATGAGTTGTTTCACACTAAATTTTCAACTCACGTATATTAATCGTATCCATTTTTAATTTATTGAATTTTTTATAGATTTCTGTTTTTTGATTTTATTTTTTGTTAGAAATAAATTTGCATTGTTTTCGGAAAATCGAAAAAAATGGTTTTACACACACTTTTAACTCGTTTTTTTAAATTTAATTATTTTTTTGCACGTTTTTTTGCAAAATGCTAAAAAAATATGATATTATTAAATATTTCTCATTCACATTTGTGAAAAAATTAGCTTTTATTGTTTTTGAATTGTATTTTTTGATATTTTTTGCATTTTTTTTTGCAAACTCTTACAGAAACCAGAAAGTAGATGTATTTTATTATTTCAACTGGGTTTTTTTTTTTAACGTAATTAAAGATTTAAGAAACAAAAAAATACATTAAATGAACATAATATTGCAAAATTTTCAGAATTTTGCAAGGTAACCATGAAATTTTATAATGCAAACATGATCTACAGATTGTCCCCTTTACAACGGTACCACACACTCTTATTAAAAATAAGCGGTTTATTTAATGCCAAGAATCGTATAGGTTTGCCCCAATGTGCGATGTTAAAAAAGGGCGACAACAACTGACCAACAATTGCAGATTTGATCCCTCCAGACTTGTATTTTTGGGGTTATTTAAAAATCAAAATGTACGAAACAATCCTCAGATCATCTACGAGCTCATGGAAAACATCCGTGCCAAAATTAACAAAAAAATAATGAAAAAAGTGAAAAATTCAGAAAAAGAGCACATTTTCCGTAGCCAAAAGAGGCATTTGCGTTTTATTCATGATAAATGTCTGATTTAAAAAGTAGTTCAAAAATATTGTAAAATATATTTAATAAAAAAAAATTGTTTAAATTAAAGAAATTCTTTCTCAACTGGACAAATTACATTTTACCTGAAAACTGGACCAGACCCAAAATAACTGGAAAATCCAGGCCATTCCAGGCCGTCTGGCAACCCTAGAACCAGTTCATTTTTTTTTAATTCTTTATGAACCGTTTCCTTTTTATTACATTCTATATGAACCGGTTAATTTTTACATGAATCGGTTAATTTTTATAATATACTAAAATAAATAATTCATTTTATTGATGTAGTATATGAACCGGTTCATTTTCACGGTTTTCTATATGAAGCGGTTCATTTTAATTATATTATGTATGAACCGGTTCATTTTCATGCTTTTATATATGAACTGGTTTATTTTCATGATTTTCTATATGAAGCGGTTTATTTTTATGACATTTATACGAATTGTATTTGCCTTTGTTCTATATGAACCGGGTTTTTCATGATATTTATATGAATTGTTTATTTTCATGATCGGTTTATCTTCATGATATTTTATATGCACCAGTTAATTAACATGTCTTTCTATATCAACCGATTCATGTTCATACTATTTTATATAAATTTTTATTATATTATATATGAATCGGTTCATTTTCATGCTTTTCTATATGAACTAGTTTAGTTTTTAATGATTTTTGCTATGAACCGGTTTATTTCCATGACATTTATATAAATTGCATTATATTTTATTTAATTGCATATTTATTCTATATGAACTGGTTTATTTTCATGATATTTTATATTCACCGCTTAATTTTCATTTTTTTTATTTCAACCTTTTCATTTTCTTGATATTTTATATGCACCAGTTAATTTTCATGTTTTCTTTATCAACCGGTTCATGCTATTTTTTATGAACCTGTTCATTTTTATGATATTATATATAAACCGGTTCATTTTCATGTTTTTCTATATAAACCGGTTTATTTTCATGATTTTCTAGATGAACCCACTAATTTTTATGCCATTTATATGAATTGTATTTGCCTTTATTCTATATGAACCGGTTTATTTTCGTGATATTTTATATGCACCTGGTAATGTTCATGTTTTTCTATATCAACCGATTCATTTTCATGTTATTCTATATGAACCGGTTAATGAAAAACATGAAAAATATTTTTTATATATAAACAAGTTCATGTTTTATTTAGACCGGTTCATTTTAATTATATTATGTATGAACCGGTTCATTTTAATTATATAATATATGAACCTGTTCATTTTCATGTTTCTCTATATGAACTAGTTTATTTTAATCATTTTCTATATGAACCGGTTTATTTTCATGAAATTTTTATGATTTTTATTTGCCTTTATTCTATGTGAACCGGTTTATTTTCACTATATTTTATTTTAACCAGTTTATTTTCATGTTTTTCTATATAAACCGGTTCATTTTCATGATATTCTTTATGAACCGGTTCATTTTAATGATATTATATATAAACGTATTCATTTTCATGGTTTTCTTTATGAACTGGTTTATTTTCATGATTTTCTATATTAACCGGATTATTTTATTGACATGAATTGTATTTACCTTTATTCTATATGAACCGGTTTATTTTCATGATATTTTCTATATATCGGTTAATTTTCATGTTTTTCTATATAAACCTGTTCATTTTCATGATATTTACTATGCACCAGTTAATTTTCCTGTTTTTTTTTTCTATTTCAAGCGGTTCATGCTATTCTTTATTAACCAATTCATTTTAAAGATATTACATATAAACCGGTTCATTTTTATGCTTTTCTATTTGAACCGGTTTATTTTTATGATTTTTTAGATAAACCGACTTATTTTCATGACATTTATATAAATTCCATTTTTCTTTTTTTTATTTGAACCGGTTTGTTTTCATGCTATTTTTTATGAACCGGTTAATTTTTGATGTTTTTCTATATCCACCGGTTCGTTTTCATTCTATTCTATATAAACCGGTTAATGTTCCTGTTTTTTATATCAACCTTTTTAATTTTCATGATGAACCGGTTCATTTTTATGCTATTGCTATACAAAGCGATATGAACTGAGTTTTTATGCTATTCAACATTACCGCCCGTATAAAATTAGATAAGATCTTATCTGAGCTTTTTATATCGATGCTTGTTTTTATGTCTAAAATGGCTAAAATCGAGATCTAATTATATCTCAGATTTGATCAAAATTGGCACAAAGTCGGCACTTAGATACGTCTGATCAACTTTAACTATATACAATCAGATACAATCATATATTATCACCCACAAAAAAAAAATTGTCAAATTACTAGGAAAAGTCTCGTAATCCCATTTTACCAATATTTGACAGTTTTCCTTGTTTTTTAACAAATCGAAATTTAAATTTTTTTTGTAATTTTACAATTTTTTTTGTAATTTTACAATTTTTTTTGTAATTTTACAAATTTCCAAGATAATTTTCTAAAAAAAAAATCTAGTAAATTCACGAGAATTCCTTGTAATTTTAATTGCGCCAAAAAACTGTAAATTTAAAATTTTATTGGTAAAAAGCTTGTAAAACTACAAAATTATTGGTAAAAATCTTGTAAAATTACTAGGAATTTTTGTCAAATAGAAGGTAGCAAACAAAAAAAAGTTACAAGTTTTCTTGTAATTTTACAAGGCTTTTTTTTGAGTGCAGATCAGATAAGATCAAATCAATTTTTACATGGGCGGTTCTTTTTTATGCTATTCTATATGAACCGGTTCATTTGTATGCTATTCTATATGAACTGGTTCATTTGCATGCTATTGTATTTGAACTGGTTCATTTGCATGCTGTTCTGAACGAACTGGTTTATTTTCATATTATTCTGTATGATCTGGTTCATTTTCATGTTATTCTATATAAACTGGTTCATTTGTATGATATTATATATGAACCGGTTAATTTTTATGATATTCTATATGAACCGGTTTATTTTTATGATTTAGTGGTTAAATTTTCGTTTACAAATTCACTTGGCATACTTAGTTTTCTATAAACTGGTTTATAATATACAATTATGGTTATTCCATATAATCCGGTTAATTTTCGGATTTAATTTTTTTATATAAAACAAAACTTTGAATACAAAAAAGTTATCTTAATCTTCTTTGAAATCAACAAAATTATTTAATGAATGACTTTTCAGTTCTTAGAATACTATTTCCTTAAATCGATTTAAAAAATAAAATCTGTGAAAAAAATCAAACTAGTTCCTTTAATTACTATCCATGTGGTCTAAATATAAGTAAAAACTACAAAGAGTTTTTTCCAAGTTACCATGATCTGTATTATCTTAAAAAACAATAAAAAATCCAGATTGTCAAATAAGATAACAATATTTTTTTTTTTTCTCTATAAACATTAATTTTGTTACTTTGCTTTCTTAAAGAATCGGTAACCAAGTGCTAAGTTAAAAAAAAAATTGTTAATTGAGTAACTTAAATTCCAAGCACGTGCGTTTAAAATTTTTAAATCAAGTGTTTAGCACAACAACGACGAAATTCATGTTCCAGTCGAAGTACAAAATTGTATAAGACTGTAGAATGTAAAAAAAACCTAAAAAAAAATAGTGTAACATAAACTAGACAATGTTATCGATATTGATGTTTTAACAGCCATAAATTACAAAATGGTAAAAAAAAATATACAATAAAAAACAACACAGAAGAAAAGTAGTAGCTTTAAAGACAATTAGTAAAAACCAGAGGAACAAACTAAAATCAGGGTTTTGCAGTTACACATACAGTAAACCCAAACCCAGATACTATTACAAAGATTTATGGGAGTAAACTCAATTGATTTTTCGAAAGACATTGTAGGAATTTTTAATTTTTTTTGAGACATTTTTTACACGATTTGAAGAATGAAATTTAAAGAATTAGCTGTGTCTTAAAAATATGCTTTCTAAACATATCTAATAGGGTGGGTCGATGAAATGCATATTTGCGAATCTCGTTAACTAATAGCAAAAACTCGACGCGCATTTTCGAGCTGATAACGGGAAAAATCATGAAAAAATTTTAGGAGGGTACTTTTAGGCCTCTACAAGCGGTTTTAGTTCGCGCTTTTTAGAAAAAAAATATTTTTTTAATTTTTTAAAAATATTTGAAAAATTAAGTAAAATAATGCTTATTAGAAAACAAGTTCCAAAAAAAAATTATCTCGCCAATTTAGCCCGTGGATGCATTTTTATACCCAGGAAAGTTCGATTTGTATATATAAAAAAAAAATATTTTTTATTTCATAATAGCACTCAAATGGTGCATAAGGCCGATTTAAGAACATGAATGATAAAAATAAAAAAATTTCGGGTATTTATAGCATTCCGCAAGTGCAAAAAATTCGCAAATTACAAAAAAATTAAAAATGGGTATCAAAATTTTGGTAAAATAAAGCGTTTTAAGAAAATGATAAAAAAACAAAACAAATTGGCGGCTATTTATAACAATCCGCAAGTGCAAAAAATTCGCAAGTACCAAAAAAAAATTAAAAAATTGAAAAATGGGTATCAAATTTTTGGAAAAATAAAGCGTTTTCAGAAAAAAAAAACAAAAAAATATATTAGATGATCAATATGGTCTATGGATGCTTAAAACGCTTTATTTTACCAAAATTTTGATACCCATTTTTAATTTTTTTGTAATTTGCGAATTTTTTGCACTTGTGGATTGCTGTAAATACCCGCCATTTTTTTATTTTTATCATTCGTGCTCTTAAATCGGCCTTATGCACCATTTGAGTGCTATTATGAAATAAAAAATATTTTTTTTATATATATAAATCGAACTTTCCTGGGTATAAAAATGCATTCACGGGCTAAATTTCGCGAGTAAAATTTTTTTTGGAACTTGTTTTGTAATAAGCAATATTTTACTTAATTTTTAAAATATTTTTAAAAAATTAAAAAAAATATTTTTTTTCCAAAAACCGCGAACTAAAACCGCTTGTAGAGGCCTAAAAGTACCCTCCTAAAATTTTTTCACGATTTTTCCCGTAATCAGCTCGAAAATGCGCGTCGAGTTTTTGCTATTAGTTAACGAGATTCGAAAATATGCATTTCATCGACCCACCCTAATATCTAAGTTTTAAAATTTGTACATAAAATTTTATTATCAGTCTTCTTTAATAGGTCAGAAATGTATAACCCAAATTTAAATTGTTGAAAAATTTTAACCAGTTCTTAAAAAACAAAGTGAAATTAAGTCTGTTTATATTTAATACCAAGAATATAATGAAATATGCATCAAATCATACAGCGTTTCTTAAAATATAAACCGATTCACATAAAATAGCTTAAAATATAATCTAGTTCATACAGAAAAGCATGAAACCGCTTCATATAAAATTTCAAATGAGTCGATTCATAAAGAAATGAAATGTGAACCGATTCACATAGCAAAACATAAAATGTTAACCGGTTTATAAGAAATGACAAGAAATATGAACCGGTTTATAAAAAATAACTTGAACAATGAACCTGTTCACATATAAATAACATGAAATATGAACCGGTTCATATTGAAAATCTTAAAATATGAACCGATTTATATAAAATAACATCAAATATGAACCGGTTCATATAGAATATATTGATATAAGAACCAGTTCAAATGGAAAGTATTTAATAATATTTCATATTTAAACCTGTCGTAAACCGGTTCATATTTCAATGTATTCTGTTTGAACCGCATCATATTTCATTATACTCTGTCTGAACTGGTTCAGTTTTTAATATAATTCGTATGAACCGATTCATATTTCAATATATTCTGTATTAACTGGTTCATTAAAAATATATTAAATATATATCGGTTTATACAGAAAACCGATTCATATATAATATATTAAAATATGAACCGGTTAATGTAGAATATATTCAATAAGTATATTGAAATGTGAACCGGTTCATACAGAATATAGTGAAATATAATCCTGTTCATACAGAATATATTGAAATATTAACCGGTTTACGACTCGTTTTTATAAAATATCATGAAATTTAAGCAGGTTTATATTAAATACCTAGAAATATTAACCGGTTTGTTTTAAAAAGAACCAGTTCATATAAAAGCTAGTTTTAAAGATAAATTTCGCCTGGATGCCATATATTAATAGAGTGGCATTTTTTAAACTTTTAATTTTTCACAGTGTCCGAAAATTTTTTAAATCGGTCTAACGGTTTTCGAGATATCCGTATTTAAAATTTGTAAAAATGGTGGTTTTTCCTAACCCTCCTGCTACATCTTCCATAATTATGAAGACATTAAGCAACAAACACACATAAAACAATAACAATTTTTTGTTTGTTGTTGTTTTGTGTGTGTCTGTTGCTTTATGTCTACATAATTATGGAAGGTGTAGCAGGAGGGTAAGGTCAAGAAATTAAAAAAATTAAATCTTATAGTTTTTTTCCTTGGCTGTTTCATAGAGCTAGGTAAAAACCTTAATTTAAAATTTGTTTGAGCCAAATACGATCATTTAAACCCTTGACGCCATCGATCCAAGTTTTGGTTTTTTGGAAAATGTTCACCAAAAACTCTTAACTTTAATCTAAGGACACCATGGGTTACAACGGTCTGCTTTGGCTAAAATTCAGTTAAAATTAAATTTTGTATCAAGCTCTTTAAAATAGTCATGGAGGAAAATCTTAAGGTTTTCTTAAAAAAATTGTTTGACAAATTTCAAATGGCGGTATCTCGAAAACCGCACGACGGATTTTAGACATTTTTTGATATTAGTGGAAATTTTCCAAAAACCAAAACTTTGATCGGAGGACGTCACGGGTAAAAATATTCTGATTTGGCTCAAACTGGATGTAAATGAAATAAAGATGGGCGTGTGAGTGATTTTTGACTCACACTCACTCACGCTCACGACAGGAATTTTTGAATCACGCACACTCACTAACGAACATATTTTTTCTTTTCATACTCACTCACAATCACGTGAATAAATTTAATACAACTCACACTCACGTGCCCTCACGCAAGCTTCAATCACACTCACGTTGGCACACTCACACTCACGAAACTTATATTTATACAAAAAAAAATTCAAAAACTAAAATTTTGAAAAATCAATGAAAAAGAGTTTATTCTGATTCGAGGCCTTTTCATGTTCCCCATTATGAATTAACATAACAAGTACTTATGATAACTCTACTTTCTTTCAAATCTTTCAAAATTTTCAACAAAATTTTCCATTTTATTTTGCTATTTTTGGGATGAAAAAATTGTTTGTACCTTTTTTGGTACGAAAGGAAATATGAAGAGAAAATAAATCACGCAAACTGACGCAAAAAAATCGACTCACGCACACTCACTCACGCAAAAATCTTACTCACGCACACTCACTCACGCAATATTTTTCTCCACTCACACTCATAATCACGTGAGTAAAAATGAATTCAGTCACACTCACATGTGATCACGCTTGAATCACGCTCTAATCTGCTCATGTGCCCATCTCCAAAATGAAAGACTGTCTTAACTACTTTGAAAGGATTAAAGGAAATAAATTTTGAGATTTTTTTGTAAATAAATTCTATTTATTAAAATTTTTGTTTGCAAATTTTGCAATTCGCGTTAACCGTTCCGCCCATTTTTTTTTATACACAGAAAAAACAGCCTGTTTTTTGTTGTTTTGTCCAATAAAAAAATATTTTACAACATAAAAGAAAAAACGTTTGGTCAATATGAAAGGTGATTAAGTGAAAAACGAACTAGTTTCAATTTTTTTTCATTTTGGTTCAAAATTACGCCCTCTATTGGGAAAAATTAAAAAAAAATTAAAAAAAATCAATTACTAAATACACCGATTCAATTACTTTAGTATTTGAATTTCCTCCGAGCACGAAAATTGTTATATAGATTACTCAAGTAATTGGGCCAATTACTAAAATAATTGAACCAATTACTTTAGTAATTGGACCAATTACTTGAGTAATCCATATTACAATTTTCGTGCTCGGAGGAATTTCAAATACTAAAGTAATTGAATCGGTGTATTTCGTAATTGATTTTTTTAATTTTTTTTTTATTTTTTTCCAATAGAGGGCGTAATTTTGAACCAAAATTAAAAAAATTGAAAGTAGTTCGTTTCTTACATAATCACCATTCATATTGACCAAATTTTTTTTCTTTTATGTTGTAAAATATTTTTTTATTGGACAAAAAAACAAAAAACGGGCTGTTTTTTCTGTGTACACTTTTTATACAATCACTTTGTCATTCCATGTGTAACGCATCAAAATATCGGTCGGAGAACCCATAAAGTATATACCCAGCAAAATTTTCTGTTCCCAATAATCGGTTCCAGAACGCATCATTTTACCCTGCAACCGATTCTACTTAACATTCCAGAATCAATAATTTTTGTTTAAAATTGTCCCAAAAGCAATCGTTTTTTAGAGCAAGTAGTTTTTTTGAAAAATAATTTTACATAGAAAATTTTGTTGCGATTACCATAGAATACATTCAAGAATCTGTTGAACCAGGAATTTGTTCCAAAAAATTTTCCTGGGTATATTATTAATCCATCACCGATTTTAAGGCGTTCTATGAATGCCCGTCCATCTGTGATCAGTTCAGAGCTAGACTCCTGAAGTATGTCACAAATATGTCTTATGGTCATACGCTGTTAATGTTCAGAAATGGGTCAACTCAGATCAGGGGAAAAAAGTTTCGTCTTGAAAATCTAAACCAACCTCTAAAAAAAAAACGTTTTTTTTAACAGGGTTTTTTTGCTAAACAAATGAGACATTTTTATGTCAAAATACACTCAAAGTCCTGCACTTTGACACAGGGGACAAAAAAATGTATATTTTTTTTGGCCGCCCCCCTTTTGTGGGCGTGGATATAAAAAAATTGATTAAATAATGATAAATTTTTATTACTTAAGTGCAAAAATCAACAAAACAATAATTTACCAACATTTATCGCGAGGGGAAAGTATCCCCCGATCACCTCCTGCCACCATGGTTTAACTTAATCTGAATAAAAATTTGCCAGATAGTTCAAAAGTGGACGGAAAACTTTTTTGGCATATAAAATAATTGCCGGTCTAATGAATACATTCCACAATTCCAAAACACTTATATGGAGTTCACACTACCGACTTTAAACATCTCATGAGTGTTTAAGCGCTAAACGAACAAAATTTGACTTGTTTCCCCATACATTTGGTTGTTCAGCTAAACAATCAAATTCGACTTGTTTCCCTGTTGAACATTTCGCTAAACATTTCAAAGACAGGGTTCGGTATATTTCCTTTTAATTTTTCTTTATTCTATGCCAAAAAAATAGATTTCATAGCAACCAGCTTCTGTATCTGTCTGCCATTTTCTTAGCAAAACATTGGAAAATTGAGAAATCATAAATATTTAAAAAACTAATAAAAACTACTGAAAAATCAGAAAAAAGTGTGTGTTTTATTTATAATTATATTGGAAAAGCTGCACTAATAGTGAGTTTTGCCTTCCATCGCAGTATAAATATGCAAACAGCTTCGGACAGGTCCGGAACAAAAAACAGAAAAATCTTCCTATTTACTTGGAATGAGTCAATAAAAAGGTGTTCCGTGTAGTGGTGTTATGTAAATGTTATAAAAAAATTAAATATCTTGTCTTCCGCCAAAGTTTAAAAGGTTTTTAGAAATATTTTTGCAATTTTTTTCAGAATTAGGTTATGTGCGTTTGTTTACAAACGTTAAACACTCAAAGTTAAACGCGCAAAATGTAGTGTGAACGATTTTGTTTACTTTTTTAAACAAGTGGCTTAAACGAGTACAAATTCTGTAGTGTGAACTCCGTATTAAACACTTTTTAGTGATTTAATTTTTTAACATAAGAAAAATTATAAAAATTTATATTAGATACAAAAAGATACAGATAAAGGTAGTGAATAAAACATAACCTGAAGTATGTATATGGAACCTATTTTGCATGTCTGAAACAGATTAATGGCACTTGGGAATCGA
The DNA here is from genome assembly GCA_963921195.1 of Pegoplata infirma. Taxonomy (NCBI): domain Eukaryota; kingdom Metazoa; phylum Arthropoda; class Insecta; order Diptera; family Anthomyiidae; genus Pegoplata; species Pegoplata infirma. Next base: position 145,920,079 of record OY992540.1, read on the forward strand.
ACCCATGATCCCCCCACTCATGTGCTATCTCACAATTATGTATATTATGTCCGAAATTGTCACTAAAATAATAAGTTTAATTTTTGAATCGGTTGAAAATTTTTTGATATTAATCAAGTAGGAGGCAGTTCCAAAAAATTCCCATAAATACAAAAATTATGCGGATTATTAATTTTCTTTCTGTAAAGAAGTTTCTCCATTAAAATTTCATTATAAAAATATAAATCTAATCATTAAAGATAATTCTAAAATTATTGTACAATTATCTTTAATGTTTATTTCTTTTTAACAAGCGGGTTTTTAAGAAAATTTCTTTCTAATTTTTTTTGTTTGAAAACAAAATTTGTTTATTATTTACTTTTTATTACAAGATAATAACTGCTCTAGAAAACATAAAACGAAAATGTATTTAAACTCGTACCACTTTCAAACAGATTATCTATTATTTGCATTTCAAACAAAATTAAAAAAAAAAAATAATAATAAAATAAACAAATAAAAAAATTTTAACGTAGTGATAAAAACAAAAAAAAAATCTAGATCACTACAATTTTAAACGACTGTACACAAATTAAACAAATTACTTTTTAAAGATTTTTCTACTTGTAAAGAATATTCAAAAAAAAATTTAGGTTTTTTGAAAAAGGTGCCTAAACAAATGAAACATTTTTAAAGAGAGAGTCTGCCATAACAACAGACAGACATAAAATAAACTAGACACTCGATTATCATCAGACAGCTAGACACTTTAGATTTGAAAAACTCAGTTTGGTGTATTGAAAAAAGTCAAAGTAAACAAATTATGAAAGGTTGTTACATATGTATAAGCATAAATTGCTCAAAAAAATATATTTTAATATTTGTTTGTTACATTTTAAAGTGATGAATTAGTTTACAAAAAAAAATTACAAACATAATTTTGAAATGTAAATGACACGTGCTTTTATAAACAAATTCAGGTAACAAAGAAAATCGATTTTGTTTTTTGTAAAAATATTTTATTTATGTTTTCAATTTAGTTTTTGTTCTTTGTAAACTTTTGTAAAATTTTTTTACTTTGCATTTTTTTTTTTATTTTTTCATTTGCCAGATTAATTATTATGACACTTTCTTGTAAATACCATAAAGTTTTTATCTTTCAATATTTATTTTCCTTGTATTCCATGACTCACAGTATTAACCTAAAAAAACAAAAAAATCGGTCTTTCAAAAAAAAAAACCTTCAAAAGTGTTGTTACCTATAAATTGAGCTTGGTTTTTGCATTGCAAAACTTATGATCTTTTCATGTTGTTTGAGTCATCACAAAATTAAGCATAAACACTTTTTTAATTTAATTTTATTTCCAATTAATTGTTAACTTGTTTTTGTTATGTAGGAATATGCAAAAATTATAACAAACTAATTGATTTACTTATTGTTAATTTAAAATAATAGTTAAATTTGACATGGCCGAATCATTGACTACCCTCCACAATGGCCGAAACATTTTGAATATAAAAAAAAAATTCAACGCGAAAACGATAACATTGCCAATTACTCGTAATCCCATTTTACAAATATTTAGCAGTTTTCTCTGTTTTTTTTTTAACAAAAACTCTTGTATTTTGGACGATAAAAATTTACAGTTTGTAATTTTACAAATTTCTTTTCGTTAATATATTATACAAGTTTCCAAGTTAATTTTACAAAAAACCGGTAATTTTATAAAAAAAAAGAATTATCTTGTTTATTATTATTTTATATTATTTATCATTTCTAAAAATTTTCTTAGTTTCTTTTTACGTTGTGGAGTAAATTAAATTTCATTAAAAATTATTTTAGAAAAACAAATATTTTTTTTTCCCAAAAATTTTTAATCCCGAAAAAAATTTTGAAAATTTTTCGAAAATAAAAAACTTTTGGCAATTATGTTTTTGCATTTCGGAATAAAAAATTTCGCTAAAAATGCTTTTAGGAAATATTTTTTTTCTTGGATTCGAAAAAAATTTTTGAAAATTTTTTAAGTCTCGGATACAAAATTTTTTTCGCTCTTCCTTGCAGTGTTGCCAGAACTTGGAAATCAAAAACGGCTAAATCCATTCGAAAAAACGGCTAAAAAATGACTAAAAAAAGGCTAAAATATATATTTTACTTTTTTAAGAAAAACTAATGTAAATTCATATTTTGTACGGTTTTTTATACATAAATTAAAATAAGGAGACCTTTTGTTTCTGTTTTGACAAATCTTCAATAAAATGAAGAGAGTTCAAAACACTTTTTTAATGATTTTAATTTTTTATAAAAATTTTGAGTACAAAAAATTTATTTTAGTAAAAAAAATTTTAGTTATTTTTGTTTAAAATTTTTTTTTCAACACTTAAATTCGAGGTGAAACTTTTTACCTTTGGTACCGTTTTCGTTGAAACATGGCCAAAAGACTTCCAAAAAAATGAATGCCAAGATTCATCCATCAGCCTTCAAGTGGAGTTTTTAACATATTTTCAAAAGACAGGGGCATCACTAGATCGTCGAAAATTTAGTATAATGTTTATGGTATGAATATGACAAAAATATCCGTGGTTTTGTTCAAGACTGGTGTTTATAAAAATTTAAATATACCTATTAACAAAACAAACCTACATATAAAATCCTGCCGATGATAACACATAGCTAAAGTGGTGTGAAACCGGTATTGGAATATCAGAAATATCTGTAATTTTTAGAAATTAAATTACAATTTTCAACTTAAACCTTTATAACAAATAGTATAACAGTCAGTGATCGATCTGTACAAACATAAAAACCAATAAATTCTTTATTTTGGTATAAAAAACACACTAAAACTTACTTTTAACCGAAAACTAAAAAACTGCTAAAATAGTTTTGAAAATGGCTAAAAAAACGGCTAAGAGCTAAATGCCTTTTTCTCCGGCTAAACGAGTTCAAAAGGAGCTAAATCTAGCCGGAAAATGGCTAAATTGGCAACACTGCTTCCTTGCTAAGTTTTTGAGATACGAGATTTAGGGGCCCACTGGAAGTAAAAAAAAAAGTTTTTACTACTTTCAAGGGAAGTCTCCCTAGTGTCTTCATGGAATTGGTTTTATTTTGTAGAGCAGAAAAAATAAAGGGACATGTATTTTTTTTTAGCGGCCCAAATTCATATGTAGGGGGCAAAAAGGAGGGGGGAAGACAAGGCCATTTTTCAGTTTTTTTCGTTTATCTCCTATATTATGCAAAGAAACCTAGTCATGTTACATACCAAATGAAAGGTCTTTGGAAAACCTATCTACATGTGCTAAGAACGTGTCCAAACATGCACAACTTTTCGTCATATTGAGTAAAATACCAAAATTTTAGGACATTTTTGTTAATAAGTCGAAAAATATTAACTTCTTTGGCCCGTTGTTAGCACCACGAGATAGGTATTTTTAATACCTTTAATCTGATACCAAATAAGCCTATATTAATTTTGAGTAAATAGGCGTAAATCGTAAAAAACCGAAAAAGGTCAATTTCCCCCCATACAAATCGACCCCCTCTAAAAATGAGTTTGGGCCGCTAAAAAAAATACGTGTCGAATTAATTTTCATTCTTAACAACATATCCAAATTTCATGAAGATTGGAGGGTGACACCAGGGAGACTTCCCTTGTTAGCTGGTGAAGAAAACGTAACATAAATATTTTTCATACATTTTTTTTATCAATATTTTTTATTCATCAAAAAATTTTTTTTCATAATTGATTTTTTTTTCAACAAAAAAATTGTTTATATCAAAATTTTTTTGTTCATACACACAAAAAAAAATATAAAAAAATTATGTACGTTTTGGGGATAACACAACCTATAAAGTGGTTTTGGATAATTTGGATAATTTACACCTACCCTCTATCTCTAATTGTTAAGGCGGTCATTTATAAGACCGACCCCCATTAATTTTTACGTCTTAACATTTCTTTGCAACAAACTAATACCCTATCTCCAATTTCTAAGGGGGCTCCCACACAAAACGATATTTTTTAAAACTTGCTCCAACCGCTCTAACTGCCCTTATAGTGCCCTTATAGCAACAAAATGTATGAACGACCCACAATATTTTTTTAGTTTAAACATTTTCTCTGAACTCACCAACCCTCTATCTCTAATTGTTAAGACGGTCCCCATACAATTTTTTATTTTTTTTTTTGTAAATTTGTTTTATTTAATCAGCTTCTACCGGTCATTAGTGAAATCTACCCCCAATTTAATGGGGAAATGACACCTCTATGACGCAACATTGGAGCAGTAGAAATGATTTTAAGATCGGAAAATTACAACAAATTTTTTTAAACAAATTTTAAAAAATAGTAATAATCGTTATCCCATGATCCTACTGGGCAAAAAATTTGTAGAATCGATAGAGGTTTTACACAAAAAAATCTTAAAAAAATCGAAGAGTACAAACATTTTAAAAAATGAGATTTAAACTTAAAAATCGCATACTAGAGCGCTTTTAAGAATTATTTGGGATTCTTTTTTAAAAAGTACGTAAAAAAAAAATTTTTGAAAAAAAATTGAAATTTGGACCATTATTGAAAAAGTTATGATTAAAAGAAGTTTGAGTAAAGGAACAAACTACCAATTTTTAAAATTTCGATATCTTTTGAACGGGTTATCAAAAAAATCTGAAAATTTACCACGAAGGAGTTTTCGAAGGGTACTAAAAACTGTAAATAAATTGGGGAAAAAAAAAAAATTTCATAGTGTCCGATTTGACATGGAATGCCCCATATACATACTTTATGTGGTCCCCGACCAATATTTCGATGCGTTACAAACGGAATGACAAAGTGGATATACCCACATACTGCACAGAAAATAAAATCGTCAAATTTAAATCAACAAACATCAATTGTAAATCAACCAAACATGATATCAACCAAACATTTAGTAAAAACGGCCGCCAGTTAGTCCATAATACAAAATTTTGATTTTGTTTTCAACAAACTTAATCAAGTAATTTTATTTCAAAATTATTTTATTATGTCAACAAATAGTTTTTGTGTTTGTTGAATTTCTTTGTTGAAAAAAAAAATATTTTTTTTACGTTTGTCAGATCAATAAATTATGTTTGTGTTTGTTGAATTTCTTAGTTGAAAAAAAAATTAAGATTTTGTACGTTTGTCAATACAAATAACAATTTTAGAGAGCTATTACAAACTCGTTTATCAATTTTTTTTAAATTTTTTTTCAACAATCTATATTTACAAACGTTCGTTGATACCACAAATTTCCGTATAGGAGCAATTTCAGTGAAAAAGTTAATTGTATTCACAAATATGGGGGTCAATATAACAATTCGTTTTTTTCTGTGTGTGATTAGAGGGTATAAAAAGTCTGAGATTTTGAGGCATTTTTCCGTATAGAAAAAGACTCAGATTCTTAAACATTTTTCCGTACAGAAAAAATTTCTCAGATTCTTAGACATTTTTCTTTTTTAGAAAAAGTCTTAAATTCTTGAGACTTTTTTAATTATATTTGTTTAAAGTTTTTTTAAAAAATATGTTAAATTTAAATTTTGTAAAAATGCATTAAAACTATTAATAAGTTTAATTAAATTCCGGCACAAATCAATTAAAAAAAAGTGATGAGGAAACTTAAATATTTTTTTTTTCATAATCACCCACCACAATTTCTCTGCCTTTTAAAATTCCAACTTAATGACCTGTTAAATACAATCAAAATATTTTTTTATTGTTGAATGTAAATTATGCATTAATTTCTTTAGAAATAAATTGTTTTTTCTTTAATAACAAAACTCTAAACGCATATTAATTGCCTTTTAAAGTTATAACGATAATAAAATAAAAATTGACTATTAAATAATTTCAAAACCCTCCACAATATATACCTAATATGAATACAATTAATTTCTTAGAAAAATCAATAGATAATAAATTTTATAAAATAAATCTTGTAATAAAAATTTTTTATATACCAAATTACAAAACATTCCTCACAAAAACCTTAAAGGTATTTACAATTTTATGTTTTCGATGTGTAATCGGTAAAGTCCTGCCTAAGATGAGTCATCTTGGCATTTATTCTCAATGAAATTTTTAAAATTCCTTAAGAAAAAAACAAAAATTTTGTTTTTTTACGTTAACTGACCAGGTCAATACTATGGTGTAAGTGTTTTTTTATACCCTCCACTCTAGTGATAGAGGGTATATATAAGTTTGTCATTCCGTTTGTAACACCTCGAAATATTGGTCTAGGACCCCATAAAGTATATATATTCATGATCCTCGATCGATTTTAAGACGATCTAGCGATGTCCGTCCGTCCGTCCGTCCGTCCGTCCGTCCGTCCGTCCGTCCGTCCGTCTGTCCGTCTGTCTGTCTGTCTGTCTGTTGAAAACACGCTAACTTTTGAAAGACTTAACGGAGGCTCCTGAAGTTTGGCATATATGTTGGGCATTTACCTGGTCAGGTTGGTATTGCAATCCAGCAAAATCGGTCCAGTGGTTCAAAAGTTATGAGCAAATGACTGAATTTCGGCAAGGGTTTTTCGTGAATTTACGAGATAAAAATCAAGCTAACTTTCAAAAGGCAGTTCTGAGCATGCTGAAGCCCGGCATATATTTTTGTCGTTCCCTTGGCCTGGTTCATTTCAAATTTCAGCCAAATCGGTCCAGTGGTTCAAAAGTTATTAGCAAAACCGTGAATTTCAGATTAGCTTCACCTTAAATTCACGTGTTGAAAACCCGTTAAACCTGTTTTAAAAACATTGGTAAGGTACAAAAATATTTTACAACGTTTTTTGGTCACTCAAAAATATTTTTATACAAAAACCAAAAAAACCTTCACTCGAAAAAAATTTTACACTCAAAAAAAATTAGTAAATTTTTTTTTTTTTTTTCAAAAATTACTAAAAAAAGTTTTTTTACACAAAAAAAAAATACACTTGAAAAAAATTTTACACTCAATAAAAATTTTACACTCAAAAAAAAAAATTTGTAAATTATTTTTTTTTTTTTCAAAAATTAGTTTAAAAAAGTGTTTTTACACAAAATAAAATATTTCTAATCAAAAATTTTATTTTTTCACGTTAGAAAATTTACTATCACTTAAAAAGGGCATTGTGGAGGGTATTCATAAATTCGGCCAAGTCGAATTTAACTTTTCAACTTGTTTTTAATTTTCGTTGTTGCCTGGTATCATTTTAAGATGCTCTTCTTCTTTAGGCCATATCATCATAGTAACAACTAAAGCCTTCATTATATAAATGGCTTTTAGGTATTTTTTTTTTATTTTTGTTGTTTTTAAAATCCGCATGGTTCTCATGATTTTTACGCGTGATTGGTTCGTAGAAGCATTTCCGTTTATGCTGATGGCTTTCAAAAAAAAAAATGAAACTAAGTAAAGCATAAAATTCTATGGTTTAGAGTTTTTCGTTTTAACTTAAAGCCATAAGATATAAATTAAGAATTTTTAAGATGATGTGAACAGAAATATGATAGAAAATTAAAGAATTTAATTGAATTTAGAAAGAAATAATATAACAAAAATTACACTCACAAACAAAAAATTGGTTTCTCCTCACATTGCAATGACAAAACGGTTCTCATAAAGGTTAGATTACGTAAGTAGGCAGACGACTTTTGCTCAGCTCACATGGATTCTTTTAAATAGGTGGTACGGCAGCACTGTTCCAGTTGTATTGCCTTTAAGAGAAAGGAAAGAAACGATAAGGAGAGGAAGAAAAAGAAAAGTATGCTGAAGTGGCCTTGCTGACATCCAAGCTGAATCGCTCGGAGTCCCGGAAGAAATTACATGTTTATCTGACATCCATACCAGATAAACATGTCAAGTCCGGCAGTATCGGGCTGCCATAATGATCGGCCCTCCTCCTCCACGTCCTGACAACTTCCGCAATAGTCGTTTTGGGGATTCCCATTTTACTGGCGTGTGCGCCGAAGCGCACTTAGGAAATTATTACATGACGGTCGTTTATGTAGTAAGTAGTTTTTGTTTTTGTATGAAAAATCTTAAACAACTATTTTTTTTAGTCGTTTTAAAAATTAATACAAAAAATTACTACATTGTAGAAACAGTTGTTTTATGTAGTTGTGTTGAACGAGTTAGAAGTGTCAGATGCAGCAGGAATTATTGCCAAACAATTTTAACCATTTTTACGTCTAGAAGTTTTTTTTTTTTTTTTGTTAATAAAAATATTTCGACAACTTGAGTTATAGTAAAAATAACTGTAATTTGAAGTTGGTTTTACCGTTTTTTCAGTTGTTAATCAATAGTTACAACACTTTTTCGTTGATTTTGCCGTAAAATGTAGTGGACGCCTAAACAACCACAAATGTATATGTTTTAACTGTCTTTTGTAGTGGAGTCTACAGTCATAATTTTTTGTGCCCCGGCTGCAACCAGGTTACGTAGCTGGTTTCGAGTTAGCTAATTGATCTTACCCATACGCCGGCGATCATATGAGGGCCACACCATTCTCGTGTTAGAGCACGTGGGTTCACGTCATCATCTGTCGTTGGCGTTCTATAAAAGTGAAGTTATACTTCGCCGCTTATTCGCATTGAGCTGGTTGACAAGCGTATGATCGATCTCATTAGAACATAGAGTCGTCCTCTTCCAGGCTAATTCATCGGAAACGCAGTTGCCATTTATGTCCAGGCACCCAAAAGAGTGCCAGATTCGAATGTTTCGCCATCGTATTAAAAGGCGCCCGGCATTCTTGGACAATTCCAGATGTGGTTGTCACACATGCCAGGGATTTAATAGCCGCTTGCATATAAAAACAGATATCCCTGAATGATATCCGTTAACTCCCTATCCAATCCGCAGCCCTTTTAATAGCTATGATCTCGGCTTAAAATATGCTACACTGGTACGGTTGTCGAAAGGAGATTCCGTAATCCACATGACACATAAAGACGCCATCCCTACTCGGCCATTCATTTTGGAGCCATTTGTGGAAACCTCTAGTGTATGTCGAGACCCTTCGACCAATCGGACCTGTCTGGAATCATTGTTTCAAACAATAGTCAATGTGCGCTGCGGCACCATGATGCCCCACAATTCTTACATGTCTGAATGGTTTGTACATCATACGTTTATAGCAAGGTTGGCAATCGATACCCACCCAAAATAACGGTATTTGGCTAGTGTACCGCAACCAATAAAGATATGGACATTTTTAAAAGCGATTATGAAAGTCAATAAAATTTCTAATATTTTTGATGTGTTACTTCGTGTTTGTACCGGTTGCTTTTCGAAATATAGGCCAATACCTTTAAAATACCGTTTGAAACGGTATTTTAAAGATATTGGCCTATATAACGAAAATGAACCCGTAAAAACACGAAGTAACACATCAAAAATACTAGAAATTTCATCTACTTTCATAATCGTAGTACCTACACTCTTGTAGGCATTCTGAGAGGCGGAGAGTAACTCTGGATTGATTGACACCCTAAAGGATGAAAATATATTCCTCTCCAAAGTCTTCAGGAGAACCGAGGAAAGACTAATTCGGTTTTGTGTGGGATGTCCCTCGTTTTGGGATAAAAATAACCTCTGAAGAAGTCTATTTCCCAGGGATATAAGATTATTTATGACTGGCCAGGTATATACCGGCAAGCCATATTATCCGATCGGCGTTCCATTGAAGATCAGCTGGGATGTTATCGTCGGGACCCTGTAATTTATGGGGTGTGAAGGTTCTTATGACTCAACGTAGTCTATCCTCCCCAATGGGCAGATTAATAACTTAGGGCTCAAGCGTCGGTGACAACCAGAAAATTGCGCATTCATAAGTTCGTCAAGGGACTCTTAACTGCCGTAGTTTAACTTGCTTTTGGATATAGCTAGGGGCAGAGAGAGCTTTTGAAAGGATCTTGCGTAGGCGACTGGTCTCTGAAAACTCTTCCACGCCGCCATTCTTATCAAATTTTTTAAACTGGCCACCGAGGCATTGTATGCATACCAGTAACCTGAACTTTGTTATTCATTAAACAGTTTTCGACAGACAGATCGTGAATAAGCAATATCATACAAGCAGGTTTACTATCCCCCACCCTCACCCTTATAGCAAGTTTACATGAAGTTGATGTCGCAAAACTTATTAAAACAAGGGCAATAAGTTTTGCGACCTCAACTTCATGTAAAATAAGTTAATAACCGGCGGAACACTTAAGAGAAACCATGAGAGAGTATAGACATGCAGATCCCATTTTTTTCGCCTTTTTTTGTGATAAGTCGATTTCCCTGACTTCCTACGTCTAAAGAAAATTCTATATGTAAGTGAATAGAGAATCATTATTCATTCGAAACCCTCTATTCCCCTATCATATGCGAGTGGTTTTTGCTTATAAGAGTAATGTCTAAAATTTCCCTTCACTTAAAATCAAATAAAGACTCCATCCCGCCTCAAATAGTATGGTGCGCATTATCATCTGCCCACTGAATGACTGGCGTGTTCTCATCAAGGTTGAACGAAAATGTAAGGACACCTCGAAAATTTTGGTACATTCAACATAACCTAAAAATACAAAATGCTTTAATTCGGCCGGTGATTGCCATATGTGAACATAATTGCACTCCGAATGGTATTTAAACAAGTTCGAACATATTTTTCAAAATTGATTTCGTTTTAAATAAAGCTTTTTGCAATAATCTTTTAGAAATTGCAGAGGGTATAAATACATTCGGCAAGGGCGAATTTAACTTTTTTACTTGTTTCAAACAAAATCTTCGAATTGCAAATTATGACTAATTGTTTTTTCTTTTAGTGTAAATAATAGTAAAATTAACAAGATTTTCTTAAAAAATTTAACATTAATAAACATCTTATTAGTCACATTATAGGATGATGAACTTACACAGAAAAAAAATATGGGGGAAAATATTTTGAGTAATCACTTGTTTAAATTTCAAAAAAAAATGGGAAATTTTTTAATTGACGCAATTAAAAATTTACTCAAAAGTTTTAAAAAAACTTAAGTAAATAATTTAATAAATATTAAATAGACTTTTTATTTTTTTTAATTCTCTCAGTTTTTAGAATTCTCATTAAGTTTATAGTTTTTTGTATATAATAGTTTGAAATCATCTCTATGCAATTGTTCTATGTCTTTAAGACATAAATATATTTGGTAAGAGTTTAAAAAAAATTGTAAAAAAAATGTGAAACTTTTTTAAATGACACAATTAAAAACTTAATTAAAAAAAACGAAAAATTTTTAATTGACACAATTAAAACTTTAATCAATTTTTGTGGCATACATTTATTAAGTTTTTATTTATAGTTTACTTAATACTATTAAATCGTTTACGGGTGCAAAATTGAGTAATTTTTTACGCAATAGTGTTAAAAATGTTCTCAAATTTTTTTTTCTATGAACATGTTAAATAAATCAAACCAAAACTAGAGTAAGATATTGAAATATAACTTATACAAAATCTATCACTGCATTGTTAAATTTTTTTTTAGAAAATTTACACATCAATGTTTAAACAATAAGTAAATAAATTTTCAAATTAATCTGATTAAATTGTTCTAGTTTCGTATTACCTTAACAATGAATGAAACTTTAATTCACATGATAAGAATGTCAAACATTGATGAGAAAATTTATTATTGAAAATTTCAACATCAAATTAACAAAATCATATTAAATACCCCGACAAATTTTGAAAACAAAATAAAAATATTTATTTTATTCATTAACCTCAAACAAAAATCTTATTAATCACATTATAGGATGATGAACTTTTATTATAAATAAAAACCCAAAATTGGATTGTTTTTAATAAAATTATCATATATATCTTTTATTTTCTCTAATCTATCACTCTATTGTTAACCAAAAATAAAATGTTCTTTTAACCTAAAATTTATCCAAAAAAATATATATTTGGATTGAAAGAAATTTACGCCTCACTGAGTTATCCAAAACTAATCCGTTTAGATTGTAAGTTCTAACTTCTATCAAAATATCAATCATTTTGATTTGTTCTTAAATAAAGAATTCCTTATTTGTTTATTTTCCATGCAAACAGTTAATATTTTAATCTTTTTTTTACCTTTTTGGAAACTGGTTTCATATTAAAGATATTAATTTTATATTTTTTTATTTTTTTCATTATTTTTCTTTTGTCAATATTTACTTTATTCATTTGTATAAATGAAATGTGAGTCCATTTTTTACTTTTTGTATATAAATCTTATATTTCATATATTCTTTTCTTTTGAATTTAATATATAAATATACTTCTACATTTAAATATGTATGCCTTCTATGTAGAGTGGAATAAAAATAAAAAATAAATGTATTATATTTTTAATAATAAATTTTTCACTTCGTTATACCATCTCATTAAATAATTTTTAGTTTGTTTTCATTTTTTTTTTTAAATTTAAAAAAAGTTTTTTTTTAATTAAAAAAAAAAAAAATTTGCGTTTATTTCAAAACGCAAAAAAAAATAAGAAACAAAAAAAAAAATTAGGTCCGGGATTTTGAAAATTTCCAAAAAAAAATTTTCAAGACTTGGATTTTTTTTTTTTGAATTTATGAAAAAAATTTTTTTCTAAAATCATTTTTGATGAAATTTTTACTACAAAACGCGTAAAAATGTGTCTGGGACTTAGAAAATTATTAAATTATTTTCGGCATTGGCTAAAATTTAGAAAATTTGATTTTATCCAATTGTCTCCGGTCACGTTTTCACCAGTCACAGGGTAGTCAACCATCTCTTTGACGTTCATAGTAATCAGTTCCACAACTAATATTAGAATAGAATTCATAAGAACAAACTTTATTTTGTAACCATTCGACATTTTTCACTTTTTTGTTCCATTTTTGTTTTATTTCCAGCCCACTTTAATTTAAAATGAATAGATCTCAAGTCACTCATTTCATTTTGCTGTCTGTTTTTTTGTATTCTTATTCTGTTGAGTTGTAACGTGAGCAGTTTTAGTAAATTAAAATGTCACTTCGTATAAATAAATAAAAATCGCGCGCGTTTTAAATTTTTTTTTTTGCATAGCTACAAGTTCTTAACAAATCAGAGATGCCAGACCGAGATAAGATTTCAAATATACTTTATGAATACTAAAGCAAATAACAAAAACTCATAAGATTTTGATTGTTTTATCATATTTGCATATAAATAAATGATGACAATATTAAAAATTTCCATTGACATGAGCTGCAGAAAAGTTCATTAAAAAAGATCAATTGGGATTTGCAAAATATTAAATGGGATTTATGAATTTTAATAAGGCACTTTTATTTGGATTTTTCCGAATTTTATATGAGATTTCTGAATTTAAAATTTTGTATTACTTAATAAAAATTCCAATTTTTTTTTTGTAATTTTATTGGGGTTGTCTTTAGTGCAAAAATCATAAAAAGAACATAAATCTGCTATAATCTATGGCGAGAGAAGAAGTGTCCCCTAACGTCCCCTACTGACCCCTACCAAAAACGACCATGTCAGTATTTTTTTTAAATTTTTAACATTTTGGTGCACTCAAAAAAAAAAACCTTGTAAAACGATAGGAAAAGTTTGTAACTTTTTTACCTCCTATTTGAAAATAATTCCTTGTAATTGTTCAAGGTTTTTACCAATAGTTTTGTAATTTTACAAGCTTTTTACCAATATAATTGTAAATTTACAAATTTTTTGAAGCGATAAAACTTACAAGGAGGTTTCGTGTTTTTACTAAATTTTTTGCGACCTCCTATTTTTTGAAAATTCCTAGTAAAAATTACAACCTTTTTCGTAATTTTACAAGATTTTTACCAACAAAATTGTAAATTTACAACTTTTGTAGCTCAATAAAATTTACAAGGAAATATCATGAATTTACTAGATTTTTTTTGTGAAGAAATGTTGGAAATTTGTAAAATTGCATAAAAAAAATGCAAAATTACCAAAAAAAATGTAAATTCCGATCGAAACTTTTTTTGTTAAAAAACAAGGAAAACTGTCAAACATTGGTAAAATTGGATTACGAGACTTTTTCTAGTAATTTGACTAGTGTTTTTTTTTTTTTGTGAGTATAAAAGATTAGACACGGGAAGGTACTGTGGATCATCTTCTATTCCCCGCTGTTAAACCAATTTCTTTTCTGAATTTAAATCGGCATTTCTGAATTTACTAGTAATTTTCCGTATTGAACTTTTCTGAATTTTTATTAAAATGTCTGATATATTAATTTGCATTTAAATTAAATTCGTTTTAAAACAGCTGCTTGAAATTTAATTTCAGTTTTCATATGTGATTATGATAAAAACGCCCCTTAAACAGACTAGCCTAAAAATAATTATCGGTAAAAAAAACGCCTCCTTTAGTTTTCCAACTTAATTTTTTACACAGTCCATTGAAGTTCATAAAGAAGCATGTCACAAAATAAATTTTATTCGAAAGCCACTTCAACAAAATTGAAATTAAGGGGCCTATTCACAAAAAAAAGTCATAGCTCAATCATAACTCAATTTTGTCCATGTGGTTGTTGTAAACAATCATAAAAAAAATTCAAATATTGTTTGAAAATTAAAAAAAAATAAAGACCTCCTACCCACATCGTCTCAAAATTGACAAATAATTTTAAATTTTGAGACATTTTATGATTTTGTTTACAACAAACACAGGGCATATGAAGTTTGAAAATAATAAAATTAGTCATAACCAGTCATAACTGTGAATAGGCCTGTAAATTTGTTCTACTCTCTCAAAGGTTATGGAGAGCATGTTAAATTTCCATTTTGTTAACTATTTGAAGTCCAATTCACTTCTATACGATCGACAGTATGGCTTTGATAGAAGTCGTTCTACGCGAAACCTGTTAGCGTTTTTTGCGAGTTCGGTTAAAGTAAAGTTGTGGCTGTAGATATTTCAAAGGCATTTGATCGTGTGTGACATGGCGCCGTCGTTTCAAAAAGTATTGCATTTGGTGTCGGTGATGACTTTCGATTTATATCAAACTTTCTCGGGAACCGCACTATACGTGTTATTATGAATGAAGTTTCATCCGACGAGTTTCAGCTTAATTGAGGGGTACCTCAAGGTTCTATTCTTTTTCCTACTCTTTTCCTTATTTTTTATTAAGGACCTTCTTAATGAAACTTTCAATCCTATATACTCTTTTGCAGATAACAGCAACATTTGTCATTCATTTTCTTTTAATCATAAGCAAAGCCTTGTGTAGGTTGAAGCCATGAGACAGAATATAAATGGCATACTTAATCATGACCCGTCTACAATCTCCGAATGGGGTCAAGGGAATAAGGTCAAGCTAATCTGGGTCCCAGGCCACAGTGGGGTCGCTGGAACGAATTGGCTGATGAGTGTGCGAGGAATGGCTCTGAATCGGTGGGGGAACGTGTAGAACCTGACATCTCGGTTCCTATAGTGGAATTGATGAACGAAATTGATAGGATATCTGAAAATAGGATGAAGGATAGGTGGATATCACTGACTACGTGCAGGATATCTAGAACCCTGTGGCCACTGCCGAATCCTAAGAGGACAAAAAGTCTTCTTAGTTTTGGCAAACGGACGGTTAGCCTATTAGTTGGAGTACTTACTGGACACTGTATGATTGGCCAAATGGCCGTGCGTATGGGAATTTCTGATAAAGACTATTGTAGAAGCTGTGGGGAGGTGGAGGAAGAGGAGTCAGTGAAGCACTTGCTATGCGAATATCCGGCTCTAATGAGTAGCCGCCTTAAGCATTTGGGGCAAAGATTTTTCGATGACCTGGACTGCCTAAGCGGTGTCTCATTGACGTCTCTAGCGGAATACCTCAGGGAAACGGGGTGGTTTAAAGAGTAGAACTTTGTATCAGAGAGGGAGAGGGGAAATATGATTAGGGGAATCACAATTGGCCTTATGGCCTCCGAGTGAACTCGCCAAATGGCGAGCGCCCATCCAACCTAACCTAATGCTCGCAATTCCCAACGTTGTATGTTGACCTACAGACGATTAGTGGAATCAACGTCACCTGAATCAATGGGTGTTATAAATATTGACGAATCAGATAGTCTTGATGTTCTGGGCATGAAAATACATTTCGTTTTTTTACTTCACACTGTCCTTACTATTTATACCGCCTATATCCGACCGAAGTTGGAATACAACTCCCATACATAGCAAGGGGCTTCAAGGTCTATTTTGAGGCTTTTTGACCGGGTGCAAACGAGTGCCCATCGTTTTACAATGGCCTTTTTTTTACAGGAATATAAAGCAATCGATGCTCTTCTTAACCGTTCCTCAATATAACGCCTGAAGTTCAAATTCCTATCTAGAAATACTCCAAGATACTTCGCTCCACCTGAAAAGTTCCGTCCAGAGAAATAGAATCAAAATCAGAAATCTCATTTTTGCTTATTTTTCCACGACAAGCTCAACTATACTTGGATTTACTCCCAGATCACAGTCATTTCATCATTTAGACAGATCTTTTAGAGGACCCTGAAGAATGACCCACAATGTTGGCAGGTGCTTCTCCTTTACCACTATCGCGGCATCGTCAGCATATGTCGCATACTGTCGCCAGTGGTTAAGGTCCTGGAATCTATCCTTCTCCCTTCTCTAAGGGAGAATCTCCCAATGGCAGACCACCAACATGGCTTTCGCTCAGGGCACAGCACAACAACTGCGCTGTGCGAAATGACGACAGCCATAGCCGGAGGCCTTAACAGCATACGCCCACACGAGAGAGCCATAGTGGTCGCTCTCGATCACCACACGAAACAGGGTGTTCCACAGGGGGGGTCCTCTCCCCCATCCTGTTCAACACCTACATCTCCAAAATCTCGACCCCACCTCCAGGGCTGAAACTGGTATCCTATGCCGATGACTGCACAATTCTGTGCACAGGCAGGGATATCGAAGCCCTGGAGGAACAGCTTAACGGCTATCTGCCAACGTTGAAGACCTCTTTGGGAGACAGCAACCTCCAGCTCTCAACACCTAAGTCGACGGCCACTCTTTTTACCACTAAAGAGGTTACCAGGGAACTCAAACTCCACATAAGTGGACAAAGAGTTCCCACAGTGAAAAACCCCATGAAACTTGAGGTTCACTTTGATAGCCTCTTTATGTTCGCGAGGCATGCTGAAGAGATGCCCAGGCGGGTGAAAGGGAGAAACTCCATCCTAAAAGCGCTAACGGGCAGCACCTGGGGCAAAGATAAGGAGACGATCCTAACAACGTACAAAGCCATAGGTCGTCCCCTTATCGATTATGCTACCCCGGTCTGGTCGCCGTCCGTTAGCGATACACAGTGGAGAAAGCTCCAAACGGCACAGAATACGGCCCTCAGGGTGGTTACGTGATGTCATTCCATGGCTTCCGAGGACCACCTACACGATGAGGCCAAAATCCTGCCCGTTCGGAGCCACTGCTCCCTTCTCACCCGTCAATTCGTACTTGGGTGTTATATGACCGAGCACCCCTACCATGCAAGCGTCGTAGGAACTACGCACCGGAGATAAGACAAGTAAGGTCTGACCTACGCTCCGAAAAATCGGCCGTAGGTCACCTCACCAACTTGGTACAGAGTGGCAATTTGAAAGAGGTGCAGGCCCGCCTCCACTCCGAGATTGTCTCTAAGTCCTTAGGGATGATGAGGGACAATGTCGTATTAGGCGGCAGGCTTCCTCCCCTTTCTGAATCAGAAAGGAGCCTGTCGCGTAAGGTCCGCACGACATTGTCACAACTCAGGTCAGGTTACTCAAGGGAGTTAAATAGTTACCTGGCCAGAGTTAACTCAGACATCTCGGACACTTGCCCCCTGTGTAACTCTACACCCCACGAC
This sequence comes from Pegoplata infirma, assembly GCA_963921195.1. NCBI lineage: Eukaryota > Metazoa > Arthropoda > Insecta > Diptera > Anthomyiidae > Pegoplata > Pegoplata infirma. Next base: position 145,937,890 of record OY992540.1, read on the forward strand.
ACCGCAAACCTCTTCCTCGAACTGGATGGGTAAAGATCCAATGTCTCCTATCCCCATTTCCCCCTTCCCCATCTCAAAATAAAATTAAAATTATACTTTATTTTTAAATGTTACTAACACTCATTTCTACATGCATGGTAAATTCCAGTGGACGCTACTACAACAACATGACAAATGTCTTAGAATTTGAGACTTTTTCTATACGGAAAATGTCTCAGAGTCTGCCACTTTTTCTATAACAAAATGTCTATAAAAATTTTTTATACATATAGAATAAATTTCTCCCATTAAAAAAGTCTCAGATTTAGACTGTTTCATACAAAAGAAATGTTATAGAAAAAATTTGCTCTAAAACACGTTTTATGCGGTTAAAACAGCAATATAAAACGAAATTTCGATCATGAAAAATATAGCTCCTTTTTTTGGTGCAAGCGAATTATTTGGAATTTCGGGGACCCGTGAGGTTGTGGGTCCTAGGAACGTGGGTTGTGGGTCCAGGGCACGTTCCCCGTACGCTCTTTTGCTTAAAACGCTAAAAGTTTTCTGCAAAAAAAGCGAATTAAATTTTACCTGAATTATTTTTCTTTGTTGCTACTACATTGATCTTGATATTATTTCTTAAAAAACATGTCTAAGCTTTCTATAAAATTATGATTAAACATCTTTAATTATACACCCTAAAGCTACAGAGGGTAACAACAGAAAAAAACTAAATAATAGCATCATTTCAAGCAAGAAAAAAGGATTCAAAACAAACCCTACAACTACAGAAATTTGTTTTAATAAAAATACTAAGGAAACTCTTAAAGATTTCTAGAACAAAAACCAAGACGAAAAATCCTCAACACACTCTACAACTTCTTTTAAGCTGCCCATTCACTTGCAATAAAATTGCTCAACTTAAAAAAAAAATATTTTACAATATTATTGTCGTTTTACCCTACACAGCAAATAAAATTGCTCAATACTTAAACCCAATATATTGTACAAGATATAAACATAAACATAACATAATAAAAGTTGTACAATATAGACAACACACTGATAAAATATATTGCAGTATTCTTGTTTGTACAATAAATATCAAAAGTGTTTTGATATTCTCCAATATATTGCACAACCGTAAATATTACATACACACAAGCGATATTATTGTACAATTTGAAAAGTTGAACAATAATATTGCAAGTGAATGGGCAGCTTTAGATCTTTTACTCTCTCCACTCCAGTTTTTGCTGGCTCTCCCACTACTCCCTCTCTCTTTTCTTAAACTCTGATTTAAAAATCAAGAACCTCATTAATTTTACCTGTATCGAAGAAGAAGAAAAAACTGTTAGTCTCACTATGGTACAAAGTATAAATCTCTTTTGTGTGTTTAGAATCTTTGCTAACTCTACTCCTCCACTATGGTACACTTTATCATAGTGATAGTGCTGATCTCACATATATGGAACCAGTATTATTTATTTGTATAGATGTTTGTCTGTATGTTCAATCGTAATTACGATTTTTTTTTTAGCTCGGCATATACCTTCGTTTTAACTACTGGTGTGTATTAGTTCAGGTGAGTTTTTGAAAGAAACACAAGTTTCGAATGGTTTTTTGTTTGTTTGTTTCAAAAGAGACGTCTGTTATTTATTTATTTATTTATTTATTTATATTAGGTTTAATATTGCCATGTTTTTGTTGTTTTAATTTAAAATGTTTGGGTGTATGAGTTAGTATTTGTGTACGTGTTTTTGTTTGTGCATTAAAATGCATAATACTCTTAGAAACGTGTTTTTTTGTTGTTTTTATTTTCTTCGGGGGTTCTACTACTTATCATGATACTACATGTGCACTAACACTTGTACAAAAGGAGTTTTAACAGAAATACACCAAAAAAAACACACTATTGTTGTATTTTAATATTGTAGGTATGAGAATATCGGTTGATTGTTTGGTTAAACCAAACAAGTTTTAGTTTCAAACTAAACTTACGGGCGTGCGGACGTATTGAAAAATTGTTTAAGAGAAATTTATATCACTCCAAAAACGTGTTTGTTTTAAACTGAGAAAAAAAAATTATGAAAAAAAATATTGGCGCCTTAAAAATAATTTAAAAAATTAAGATCTAAACAAAAATATTTAAAAAAAATTAAACAAAAGATAAAAATATAAAAAAACAAATAAAAGATTTTGAAAAATAAAAAAATAATTTAACAGTTTTATGAATTATAAAGAAAAACAAACAAAAAAAGGTTCTTCAAAGAGTTTTTGACACAATTTCAAAGCAATTTTGTCGTTATATAACATAATTTTTTAATTATTTTTAATTTAAGCTATCGATAATTCGATTATTTATGTATTAGGGTTTACCACAATTGGATTATTTTTTTTCTAACAAAGATTTTTTTCAAAATCTCAACAAGTAAGTTCAAGTTTTTTTTATTTTTTTTTTTTTATTAAAAACTACTTTATATTCTTAACAAAAATGTTGATTTTGTTGTTTATTATCATCGCATTTAAATCGATGAGGGTATAATATGCACCTGTTAACTAATAGTTTTTTTTTTTTTTTGCAAACTCAACGCTTTTGCAATTTTTTTTTTTTTTTGCAAATATTGCAATTTAGCAAGAAAAGAAGTGCAAAAGGGGATGACATTTATAATATTTAATGTATATTCGTAAAGGGAAGGTATGCTAAGTGAAACTAAAACAAAAACAAGCACACAAAAAAAAAAACTTTGTCAAATTACTAGGACAAGTCTCGTAATCCCATTTTACCAATATTTGACAGCTTTCCTTGTTTTTTAACAAACAAATTTTTATCAAAATTAAAATTTTTTTGTAATGTTACATTTTTTTTTTGTAATTTTACAAATTTCCAAGATAATTTTACAAAAAAAAATTCACGAGAATTCCTTGTAATTTCAATTGCGCCAAAAAACTGTAAATTTACAATTATATATTGGTAAAAAGCTTGTAAAATTACAAAACTATTGGTAAAAAATTTTAAAATTATTAGGAATTCTCGTAAAATAGGAGGAAGCAAAAAATCTATATTTTATCGTGTCAAAAAATTTGTAAATTTACAATTTTATTGGTAAAAACCGTGTAAAATTACAAAATTATTGGTAAAAAGCTTGTAAAATTACTAAGATTTTTTTTCAAATAGGAGGTAGCAAACAAAAAAAAAGTTACAAGATTTTCTTGTAATTTACAAGGTTTTTTTTTGAGTGTAGAGTTTGTGCTGTTGTTTGTAACTACCCGAAATATTGGTCCTAGACTAGGGTTGCCAGAATTTTATTTCGAAAATGCGGGACAAACTCCCTAAAATTATAAAAATGGCGGGATTTTAAAAATTTTCGCGGGACAAAAATATTTTTAGCATGTTGTCGAGTTTTATTGTTTTAAATAGAGACTACCAACCTCTAGTGCATTTTGAAATAGAAAAACTGTTTTTGTTGTTCAAAAAAAAAATTTTCGCGCTGCTTTAGAGACTAATTTAGAGCTAAAATATCTCAATTCAACCGAGGAGTTGACCGCACCCCCTCTAAATTTAAAGAAATTAAGTACTGATGTTTACTTTAACAAAAAAGAGATTTTGCCAATTTTTCAGGCTTCTGGTCATTCCAGTATTCGAGATATGCGGTCTTGAAAATTAACAAAATCGTATATATTTGACAAAAGTGTTCTGAGATAAATAAAGATAACTCGAAAAGTAGTAACAATACAGGTCTCAGTCAGGTTGCAAATAATTGGTAATGAAACAGCCTTTGAAATAGTATTCCCCAAGATTTTTTTTGAAAAAAGTACAGGTCTCAGTCAGGTTGCAAATAATTGGTAATGAAACAGCCTTTGAAATAGTATTCCCCAAGATTTTTTTTGAAAAAAGTCAAAGGTCATTGGTTTTAACCTTAATTTTTGGAGAGCTATGGGTGTCTCGGCTTATCGGCCACATCGGTGTTTAAGAATTTCGTTGTCCCCTTATGAAACCATGTGGACCTTCGGAAAAATTTTGATAACCGAACTAACAGGAATATCGTCTAGGGCAAAAATACGGGTCGACTTAAATTTAATAAAGATTATTTCTTATCCATATGGATATCGTAGGTCTATGTCTTCACATAAGTACCCCCCAAAATTTACACATTTTCCTGAAAAAAATATTTAAATAAGTCGAATTTTTACAAGGTTATGCCACCATTGGATAGGCATTAAAAAAAACTTTCTTCTCATATGAAAACATCATATAGTTTCTTAAAAAAAAATGGCTGAAAAATCCAAAAAACAATTTTTGCGCCATTTTTTGGCCCATGTTTTGAACCCCTAAATCCTTGATATGGCCGATAAGCCGAGACACCCAACCTTAGAATTGTCTCTTTGATATATATTTTAAGTTTCAGGCAAATCGGTTCATAAGGGTTGAGATACTTCCCTTATTAGAAAAAAAAATTTTTTTTTTGTCTTTGAAATTCTGGTACCAAAATTCATTTTTCTATATAATTTTGACGTGCTGAGTCCAAATATGACCTTTGAACTGGCCTATCGCTATTACTTTTTGCCAATTTTCAAGACCCCATATCTCGGGAAGAAAAAGTACCAGAAGTCCAAAATGTTGGTGCTATGATTTTTTTGTAAGGGCCCAACAATATTCCAAGTTTCATCAAATTCGAAAGGGGTAAGGTCAAAAATGCTACTTTTTCGGTTGAATTGAGGTGTTTTAACTCTTTAGCTAAAGTAAATTTTAGTACACACATTTCCATTTTATAGACACAACGCTGGACCAGAATTACTCCATGGAAATTTTATAAATATTTTTCCCGGAATTTGTTCTATATTGTGCATTTTTTGAAAAATATTTTTTTTTTCAAACAAACACTAAGATTGTAAACGTTTTTGTTATACCCAATTCACACCTGAGGTGAAATCTCGTTCAAACAAGATTTCGATCATATGGTTGTGTATAAATTGATGCAGACCATATGCTCGAAATCTCGTTCGAACGAGATTTCACCTCAGGTGTGAATAGGCTTTATTTTTTCCTTAAAAAGGTTCTAAATGTACATCATTTGGGCGGCAAGGTAAAACCAATTTTACAAAAGCTTACAAATAAGCCTTTTAAAAACTTAGGCATTTAAAGTAACAAATAGTTGTTATTAAAAAAAAATGCAAAAAAGCGGGAATATGGAATCCCGCGCGGGACGCGGGAATCGGTTATGAAAAGCGGGACAATCCCGCCAAATGCGGGACGTCTGGCAACCCTATCCTAGACCCACCTTTAAGTATTCCGATCGACTCGGAATCACTTTTTGAGTCGATTTAGCTATGTCCGTCCGTCTGTCTGTCAATTTTAAATCAATTGACTTGAAATTTGAAACTTAAGCCTCTTTTGGCCCAAGGACGAAGCCTATTGAAATTGGAAAAAATCGGTTCATAAACAGACCTAGCCCCAATACAAAGGTCCTCTTTAGTTTTAACTTAAATGACTCTATCAACCGTATTATAATAGGTATCTTTTTGAAATGTGGCAGGTAAACGTGTTATGTCTCCACAAATCACCATTCCGAATTTTAAAGGAATTGGACCAGTTCTTCTTGTAGCCCCCATACAAACCTCATTCCCGATTTTCCCATAAATCTCTCAAATTTCATGAAAACAGAAAATATTTAATTAAAATTTTGTTTGTTTATGTTAAACGCGTACTTTAATAACCTTATCAAAGTTTTGGACTTCGGACCCATGCACAGTGGCCGAAATGGCTAATCTAGCGGCGCTTAATTCGGAAATGTAAAATAATAAAGACTAATGCTAATTTGCGATTTTAAAATTTAAAAAGAATTAATTTTTAAACAATATTTATTTATTTTTATGTATTTTGGGAAATTTATGTGAATATTGGGAGGGTGGTTTGTATGAGGCCTACAAATTAAAATGGTCCAATTCCATTAAAATTTAGAGCGATTGTTTATAAATATAAAAAACATTTATTGGTCGAATTTCAAGAGGATATCTTGAATACTGTTGTCAGGGGTACTTAAGTAAAACTTGAAGGGGACATTTACATGGGGGCTATGGGTTAACATGGATTGATTTTGTCAAAATTTAATAGGCTTTGTTCTTGCGATAAAAGAAACTTAAATTGCAAATTTCAGCCAAATCGATTGAAAATTGTGGTCTGTATCGCGTTTATACCGTTTATTTGGACAGCAGATGGACCCTAAAAAACCGAGCAACTTGCGAAAACTAGCACGCCATACTGAAACGTCACAACAAAAATAACCCAAAATAATAAACAAAACAGGAATTGGACCGAATACGATCGAATTTCAAAAGTTGCAGTCCATGAAACTATAGCTAATATCACAAATGTAAACTCCTATAATGAACTAATAATAAACTAGATACACGCAGGCCACAAACATTTATTTTTTAGTTAAAACATACCTTTTACTTTTAATTAAAACTTTTTGGCTCAAAATGTGTAAACAATTGACTTAAAAGTGCCAAGAAAAACTCACTGAGTAATTAGGCCCCAAATTCCTTTAATACACTTGCTGCAGAAAATGTATATTTGATAGCTTACAGCTGTGCGAAAATTAAGAGAAAAACAAAAGTGAAAACGTTAATTTTCTCTGTAAAGTATAGGTAATCGATACAGTGCAAAACATTTATCAGTTTTAATTTTTTAATTTTGACTAAAACGCCGCTAGATCAGTAATTTCGGCCACAGTGCCATGTACAAATTTCGCCCGATATTCAGTTAAAGCGGTTTATTGTCCACAGATAGAAGCCTATTTCACTGAAATTTGATTTGTGATTGTTTTTACACTTATTAAAGATTTGACAAAATATAGATCTAATCAGTCCATGGGACCCGTTTTCCGGGACCCATTTTCTTGGTAACTCTAGTGTAGGGTATTATATGGTCGGTTTTGATCGACTCTAATTTTCTTACTTGTTTTTTTTTTTATTTTACTGATCTAACAAAGGAGGTCTTTCAGAGGGTAACCACCGATTGTCCTAAAACTCCATATGAGAAAAAGGGGAGGAAAATAAGAGTAACTCGTTTTTTCTTAGGTCAAAGGGGAGGGGGGAAAACGAAATTTTTTCGTTTTTGACCATTTTCATATTTCTTCAACAGAAATTATATAAACATTTTATACATATCGAAAGGTTTTTTAAAGGCCTATCCAATGGTGTATCGGTCGTCCAAATTTGACTATATTGAAAAAATTACTATTAATTTTGATATGCAAATTTTTTAAATTTGCAAAAAAATGCCAGTGTATCCCTACGTTAAAAGATTTTTTTTTTAATCTCAAAATTTATTTTCTTTGGCCCTTTCATAGAGCTCGAGACAATCTTTCATTTAAACTTAATTTAAGTCAAATCCGAAATTTAAGCCCGTGGCGCCCTTCGATCAAAGTTTAGAATTTTTGGAAAATTTTCACCAAAATTTTGAACTTTTGAAATAAAAAAAATATCTTGCGATATATCATTTTAGGCATTCTAAATACGAATATCATATTTCTAAAATCGGTCAGGCAGTTTTCGAGATATCGCCATTTGAAGTTTGTCAAGAAATTTTCAAAAATGGCGGTTTTTCCTTCATTCAAATTTTTTTTTTTTAAAAATCTCAAAATTTTCTTTCTGCTGACTATTTCATGGAGATTGGGACTCACTTTCATTTAAACTGAATTTGAGCAAAATCAGACCATTTTAACGCATTGCGTCCTTCGATCAAAAATTTTGGAGAAAATTTACAAAAAAAAAATTGAAAACGAAGACCGCCACGTGTTAAAAAGATCAGATTTGGCTCAAATTAATTTTAATAAAAAGTTTTTCTCAAGATCTGTGAATGGGCCAAGGAAAACAAATTGAGATTTTTTTTAAAAAAACCCGTCATTTTGTGCAAATTTCAAATAGCAATATCTCGAAAACCGTTTGACCGATTTAAAACATTTTTTTTGAAATTCGTACACTCACAATTAATAAACATGATGTGTTGCTAGACTTTTTTTTGTTTTTTTTTTTTTTTAATTTTCAAAAATCCAAAATTTTGATTAACGGGATTGTTAATTTTAAAAGTTGCAATATTGATCATTTTTTTAATACAATAAACTAAAATATTAATTGATTGTTTATAAATGTTTCCTGTTAAATTTGTTGCAATTTCTGATATTTTTTCACATCTTAAAAAAATCCCTCAAAATTTTGAAGGTTCTTTGTTTTGTCAATACCATTAAACTTGACCAACTTTAGTTTTATAATTTAATATCTCACGTTTTGCTTGAATATTAAACATTATGTTTTTAACATTATTATGTTTTCAACACTATGTTTTCAACATAATATTTTTTATAAACTTCTTAATATTTTCAAAAATCATTCCATTAATGCATCAAAAATCACATCATTGCTTAAGCTAGAGCTTCAGGCGATACTAACAAAATAAACTACTTGAAAATAAATTAAAATTATTTATTTTGTATAATTTTTAAACAGTAAACTAACTTGAGATTTTTTTTTGTCAATTTAAATCTATTGATTTAACAGTTCCAAAAAAAAAAAAAGTAACGCTACACTGTGCAAAGTAGGGTTGGTTTAGAAAAATTAAACATTAGAAAAAATCAAACAGTTTTAAAATAAATTTCCGGTTATATTTGGTCAAATTAGATGTAAATTTTTAAGTTTTAATACACATTTGTTTGCTATAGATATCCGGTTATATTTAGCTATAAGAGTTGTTAAAAATCAATCAATGTTAAATACAAAGAAAAGAATCCCAGGCAACAATTTAACAGCAAAAGAAATCATATTTATAATAAAATATAAAAAAAGGAAAGAATTTAAAAAAATACGTATAGGTACACAGAAAAAAATAAAAAAAAATTTTGAGTAAATTTTTAATACTATTGAGTAAAAAATTACTCAATTTTCCACCAGTAAACGATTTAATAGTATTGAGTAAACTTTTAATAAAAAATTATTAAATGCTTAATAAAAAATTTGAGTAAATTATTAATTCACACAATTAAATCTTTACTTAAAATTTTTTAATATTTTTAAGTAACTTTTTAATTGTGTCAAGTAAAAATTTACTCAAAATGTATCAAATTATTTTTTTAAAAAGTTTAAAAAGTTTCTAATTTTTTTTTCCAAAAAAATTGCTTTTACAAACTTTACCAAATATACTTATGTCTTCAAGACAAAGTAAAATTTTATAAAGATGATTTCAAACTTTCATATACATATACAAAAAACAATAAACTAAATGAGAATTCAAAACACCAAGAGAAAAAAAAATAAACAAAAAAAAATATTAAATTTGTATTAAATTATTTACTCAAATTTTATTTTCAATTTTTGAGTAAATTTTTAATTGCGTCAATTAAAAAATTACTCAATTTTTTTTTAAAAAATTAAACAAGTGATTACTCAAATTTGTTTCCTCCATATTTTTTTCTGTGTATATTAGAGTGGAAATTTTTCTTAAGCTTTGATTTTTGCAAATGTCTATGCAAATTTTTTACTCATAAACCTAAAATTTATGTGGTACAAATTTAATTCCAGTCGGATTAAATTAACCAGTAGCGCCCGACGATCAAAATTTTGGATTTTTTATGGCATACGATACATCATTTTGATGCGTTGAGCATGAATATCAAAAAAAATTAAAAAATCGATCCAACGGCTTTCGACATATCTAATTGAACTTTGCAAAAAATGGCGGGTTTTTCCCACCGTGAAAAGATTTAAACAATAAATCATAATTTTTTTACTTAGCATTTTCCCAGAGCTTGGGGCAAACTTTTATTTAAAATTAATTTGAGCCAAATCCGGTCATTTTAACCCGTGGCACCCTTCAAACAAAGTTTTGTTTTTATTAGAAAACTTTCACCAAAAACTTTAAACTTTGATCGAAGGGTGCCTTGGGTTAAAATGGTCTGATTTGGCTCACGAAATACTGCTTGGGAAGAAATTTGAGATTTAAAAAACAAAAAAATATGAACGTAGGAAAAAACCGCCATTTTTGGAAATTTTTTTAAAAATTTCAAATAGTGATATCTCGAGAACCACTTAACCGATTTTAGCAAATTTTTGATATTCATATTCAGCATGTCAAAATAAATCAAAAGAAGTAAGAAAATTATAGTTGGTCTAGACCGACCATATATTACACTACACCAGTGTTTTTCGTAAAATGGGTGCCAAGTCCAAACTTGGACCGATTGTGAATACCTTTTGTTTAATTTAATTGTTGTAGAAAATATATACAAACCAAATTTTAGTGAAATAAGCTTATATTTGTTGCCAATAGACCGATTTAACTGTATATTGGTCGAAATTTTTGCATATGAACTAACAAGGGAAGTCTCCCTGGTGTCACCCCCCGATCTTCATGAAATTTGGATATGTTGTTAAGAACGAAAATTAATTCGACACGTATTTTTTTTAGCGGCCCAAACTCATTTTTAGGGGTGGTCGATTTGTATGGGGGAAATTGACCTTTTTCAGTTTTTTACGATTTACGCCTATTTAAACAAAATTAATATAGGCATGTTTGGTATCAGATTAAAGGTATTAAAAATACCTATCTCGTAGTGCTAACAACGAGGCCAAAAAAGTTAATATTTTTCGACTTATTAACAAAAATGTCCTAAAATTTTGGTATTTTACTCAACATGACGAAAAGTTGTGCATGTTTGGACACGTTCTTAGCACACGTAGATAGGTTTTCTAAAGACCTTTCATTTGCTATGTAACATGACTAGGTTTCTTTGCATAATATAGGAGATAAACGAAAAAACTGAAAAATGGCCTTGTCTTCCCCCCTCCTCTTTACCCCGTAAATGTGAATCTGGGCCGTTAAAAAAAAAATACGTGTCCCTTTATTTTTTCTGATCTACAAAAAAAAAACCAATTCCATAAAGATTCGCGGGTGACACTAGGGAGACTTCCCTTGTAAGTCCAACAATGGTCCACGCTACATAAAAAGTGATTATGAATCTATTGGTATACTTCAAGGTTGTTCTAGGACCAATATTTCGGTTAGTTAAAAACATCAGCACAATATCTTTATATCCTGTTTGATAGTGGTGTAGGGTGTAGGGTATAATAATGTCTCGCAAGATTTTTATACCCTACACCTGTCTGTGGTGCAGGGTATAATGAGTTTTTGCTCATATTCAAGTATACCGGTCAATTCAGAATCACTTTCTGAGACGATTTAGCGATCTCCGCCCGTCCGTTTGTCCATCTAAACGCTGTGAGCACGATACAGGTCGCAATTATTAACCGATTTGGCTGAAATTTTTAACCTAAGCTATATTTGGTCTAAATTGGAAATAATCGGTCCATGTTTCGACCTAGCCCCCATACAAAGATCCGCTTTATTTTGGTACACATGACTCTAATAACCGTATAATAGTAGTTATCTTTTCGAAACTTGGCAGGTAAACATATTTTATATTCACAAATCACTATTTCAAATTTTAAAGAAATCGGAGCAGTTCTTCTTGTAGTCCCCATACAAACAACCACCCTCCCGATATTCACATAAATCTCTCAAAAATCATGAAAATTAGAAAAATATTTCATCTAAATTTTGTTTGTAGGTGTTAAACGTGGTGATTTGGTAGTCTAATCATTTCTGAATATAATTAAACGATTTTTGGACTAAGACCCATATAAAAATTTCGCCCGATATTCATTAAAATCGGCCAATTGGCAAAAAAAAAAAAAACGCAAATTTCACTCAAACTTTGTTTGTGTGTGTTTTCTATACTAATAAAAGATCTAAAGAAATATGGATCTAATTGGTCCATGTTTGGACTTGTGACCCATATGCCGGAACACACTGGTGTAGGGTATCATATGGTCGGTCTTGACCGACTATAATTTTCTTACTTGTTTTGTTCTACAAATGTCTCATAATCTGATACTTTTTCTATACGAAAACTATCTCAGAATCTGAGACTCAAAAATAAAACGGATAAATGGTCATGAAAAATGAAGCTACATTTTTAGTGTAAGCTAATTTATTGGCCTTTCGTGCCCAGCGTGCCCTAATGGTTAAAACTAAACTGGGGCTTGGTCTAAATAAATTTATTAAAAATGGCGAACTGCATCGAGCACACAACGTTTACATGGACGAACAGACGGTCAGATTATGTAAAAATTTTCAAAATTTATTATTCATGATTATTTTACATGATTTTGTCTCAATGACACTGTCCGACAAAAAGAAAAAAGTCGTTAAATACGACCTGAAAGATATACGTTTAAAACTAGAGACTTAATATAGTAAAACTTCATTTACAGGTTTGCATTTTGTGATCCTGTTTCCTTTTAAAATGACTTTAAAGTTTCAGAGGATTCAATTTTTGTAAAATATTTTTTAAATATCAGGAAAAGAGAAGGTCAGTAATTTCTATTCAAAACTTTATTCTTCAACTATTAAAAATTTTTAACAAAATATTTTGATAAAATTTTTAGAGGACATTATTCACATCTATTTTTCTGATGTGGAAAAATAAAAAAATGGTAAAATTAGCAAAGATTCTTCACTTTTATTTGCCATCAATAGCGACATTCAGGCGCGGATCCAGGGGGGGGGTGAATTGGATTTCTCTCCCCCCCCCCCCAAAAAATGATTTCAAAAAAAAGAAAGGAAAGGAAAAAAGAAAAGAAAAAACGAAAAAAAAGGATAAGAAAAGAAAGGAAAAGAAAGGAAAAGGCAAAAGGGAGAGAACAAAGATAGAAGGAAAATGACCAGGATGTAAACAAATAGAGGCTATTTGTACTGAAGTAAATTTTTTTTAAATCCTTAAAATGTTTCAGAATGAAAGAAATTGCATTTGGAAAACTTAAATGACAATAGAGTTAAATGGCAATAGAGTTATCATTCTCTAAGAAAAAATTATTATCTGAATATTTATATAGAAAAATGTTTCGAAATTCCAGACTTTATTTTTAGAAACTGTTTTGATACTTATTTGGCTCTAAATGTAAATTTTTTTTTTATTGTAAAACTATCTTAAATTTTAGGGAAAATGTCTTAAAACTTTTCTATAGAAAACATCCCACAGCAACTGAGAATTTTTCCTTTGAAAGAATGTTTCAGAATATACTAAGATTTTTTTAGCAAAAAATTTCTCAGAATCGAATTTCTAAAGAAAAACGTCTTAAAATTTTTTCTACATGGAAATGTTTCAGAATCTAGATGGCATTAAACCGTAACATTTTTTCGTATTTTAAGAAAATTGATTCAAAATTTCTTCATAAAATGTTTTAAAAACTGATAATTTTTTAGTATCTGATAATTTTCTTTTACGAATTATGTTTCAGGATCTGAGAATTTTTGTATACGAAAAAGTTCTTAGAATCTGAGAATAACTTTGAAATATGAGAATTATTTCAAAGGATTTTTATAAGAAAAATGTATCAGAACTTGGAATTTTTTTATAGAAAGAAGGTCTCAAAATCTCAGATTATTTCTATAGAAAATTTTAAAAATCTGATACATTTTCTATAAGAAAGGGTTTCAGAATCTGAACAATTTTCGGAAGGGGTTATTTTTTTATATGAAAAATATTTAAGAATCTAAGGGTTTTTCTGTAGTAAAATTGTTTCATCATCTGAGATATTTTGTGAAGGGTACATGTATAAAAATCTAATAATTTATTATTTGTTTTCGGAATATTAATGCTTAATGTTATTGTTGTTTTCGAAAATTAAAAATTTTTATATAAAATTTTACGTGTCTATTCACAGTTGCTTTGACTGTCATAAGCCAATTTTTATGACTGAAAAGTCATAATATCAATCTTAAAATTTGCAAATGAAACTTGAATTTTTTTAATTTTTTGTATAGAAAATATTTGATGTTATGACTGTTCAATCATAAGCATTGGCTTGTGACAGTCATAGTCATAACTGTGAATAAGCACGTTTGTAAAACTATAAAAATGGTTCTATTTTGGAAGTAAATACGACTGACAGGGTCCCCTTGTGAAAAAAAATTTTTTGAGTAAAAAAAGTTTTCCTAAATCAAAATGCTTGAAAAAAAGGATTTTTCTCGGTTATTAATTTGTTACGCAATATTAAAAATTAATAAAAAAATTAACACAATACCCCCCTCAAACCAAACTATAGTGCTTTCCGATTTTTTGGTAAAAAAAAAAAATCTCCCCCCCCCCCAAATGAAATTGCTGGATCCGCGCCTGGTGACATTAGACAAGTACAAATATTTAAAAATTTAAAAATCCCATTTTAAAGTCCTTTTAAAAGGAAACAGGATCACAAAATGAAAAAATTTAAATGCAGTTTTACCCTATGTTATCTCTACATTCAGACGTATATCATACGGTTCATCTTTAATAGTGGCTGTCGGATGGTGTTATTATAACTTTAATAAATTTATAAATTCTTTCCAAAAATTTATAACATCTTTTTTTTATTAAAATAATTTTGACACATTTCAATTTTATAAAGTTAATATTAAAAAAAATCATAAAACCCTGAAACTGCACCTTTTTTTAAATAAAATTCTGTTGCTTTTTCATACAATACAAGATCACTGTTAAAATTGTTATACATTTTTGTTAAATTTTTTATAATGAACAACAACAAAAAAAATCCAATACTCTATTATAAATCTGTCGAAATCTTAAAACTCACAAAAACAAAAGTGACAATCGTTAATCTTCAAAATTACCTATTGATTTTGAACATCTAAAGAAAAAAAAATCACACAAACAGACCTTTTAAAACTCACAATTTTCATAGATGTTTAAACAAAGGCAAGGGGAGAAAAAAATCACTAAAACGTGATGTAACCTATTGATAATAAACAAAAAATAATAATAATTTATAGCAACATAAAAAAACCTTTAAAAGTAGAAATTTCTTTTAATAAAGAAAAGGAAAAGAATTAGAAAAGGAAAAGAGAAACAGAAACAGAAACAAAACTGTACCAAAAAAATAAAAGTGATTAAGAAAAGGTCATGTTAAAGATTAAAAATCAAAGAGCAGGTGTTAAAAATATCAAACACCTTATAAAGGAGTTGAAAACAATTGAGCATAAATAAAAAACCATCTCTCACAAAAGAAAAAACTATTTTTGATTTTAAAATTTTTAAAAATAAAATATTTTTTAATTATCAAAATTTTTATTTATTTTAAATTTTATAATTTCTATTAAAACGTGTTTAAATTATGAAATTTTTTATATTACTTAAAAAAAATCCCATAAATCTTTATTATTAATATTCCCTTAATTTATCAATTATAAAAAATCGACTTCTTTTGGTGAAATCTTTAAAAAAAATTTTTATTGATTTATAAAAATGACCATAAAAAAATATTAATATTCTCTAGCCATATTTAAGCAAATCATTAAAATATGTATGATATTATTGATCAAAAGAAAACCTAATCATAGTTAAAACATTAAAATACAAACACATAAAGAAATTTATATATAAATACCTTATAAAATTAGCATAATAACTAAATATTTAGTATGCTTCAACACAGAAGAAGTTTCTTTTTTTCATATTTTTTTTTTTGTAATTTTTTTTATTACAAGAAAACATTGTAAGCATAATAATATTCCTACCAAGAAGAAACATGTTCAAGAAACAAAAAAAAATCAAAACAAAGTTTGTGGCTTAAGTCTTTCGTTATTTGTTAAAGATTCAACTGCTCAACCTTATAAAAATAAGCATATCAAAACAAAGTTTGTAGCTTAAGTCTTTTGTTTTGTTCAAAAGATGTATTAAGCATATTAATGATTTCTTTTTTTTAACATTTAAAGTAATTTTTCATATTGAACAAAAAATAAAAATATTTTAAAATTATTCTTCCAAGTTAATATGATATGACAACCTTGTTGACAAGTTCTTTTACAAGACTTGAATACATTTTTTTTTTGTTTAAGCTAAAATTATAGATTTTTGCATATTTTTTTGTATAAATTCAAAGTCTTTATTATTTTTTAATCTTTTTTATACTCTCCACTTGGTGGTAGAGGGTATAGATTTGTCATTCCGTTTGTAATTCATAGAAATATCGGTCTGGGACCGATTCTAAGAAATTCTAGCGAATTCCGTCTATCTGTCTTTTGAAATGGCGATGACGGCCAAAACATTGCAAAGATATGAAACTTAACATATTTACTTGTTGTCGCCCCGAGTAAGTTGGTATTGGATTTGAGAGATATCGGTTCAGCGCACAGTGGCCGAAACACCCAATCTAGCGGAGCTTAATTCGGAAATGTAAAATAATAAAGCCCAATGCATGTTTGTGATTATAAAACTTATAAAGAATTTAATTTTTAACCATATTTATTTAATTCAGTGTTTTTATGTATTTTGGGAAATTTATGTGAATATCGGGAGGGTGGTCTGTATGATGACTAGAAGTTAAAATGTTCCGATTCCGTTAAAATTTAGAGTGATTATTTATGGCTACAAAAAACATTTAACAGTCGAATTTCAAGAGGATATTTGTTAAAATACTATTGTTAGGGTTTTTTTAGTAAAACTGGATGAAGAAATTAACATGGGGGCTATGGGATAACATGAACCGATTTTGTCAAAAATTTAATAGGTTTTGTTCTTTCGATAAAAAATCTTAAATTTCAAATTTTAGCCAAATCGATTGAAAATTGTGGTTGTATGGCGTTTATACTGTTAATTTGGACAGACAGGTGGACCCTAAAAAACCGAACAACTTGCGCGAACTAGCACGCCATACTGAAACGTCACAACAAAAATAACCCAAAATAATAAACAAAACAGGAATTGGACCGAATACGATCGAATTTCAAAAGTTGCAGTCCATGAAACTATAGTTTATATCACAAATGTCAACTTCTATAATGCACTAATAATAAAGTAGATACACACAGGCCACAAACATTTATTTATTAGTTAAAACATACCTTTTACTTTCAATTAAAACTTTTTGGCTCAAAATGTATAAACAATTGACTTAAAAGTGTCAAGAAAAACTCACTGAGTAATTAGGCCCCAAATTCCTTTAATACACTTGCTGCAGAAAATAAATATTTGACAGCTTACAGCTGTGCGAATATTGAAAGAAAAACAAAAGTAAAAACGTAAATTTTTTCTGTAAAGTATAGGTAAACAATGCAGTGCAAAAACATTTATTTTATTTAAGCGCCGCTAGATCAGTGATTTCGGCCACAGTGCAGCGGTTCAAAAGTTCTTAACGAAAATGTAAGTTATGGAACATTCCACACAACCTTAAAATACAAAATGCTTTAATTCCGCTGCTGGTTAGCATAGGGTATTTTAACAAGTACAAACATATTTTTCCCCCGAAATTTTTTTTCGCGGATTTTTTTTCTTCACCAAAAATTATTTTTCGCGTAAAAATTTTTTTTTGAAAAAAAAAAAAAATTCCTAATATTATTTTTTTACTATTGTTTTTGCAAAAATCATTTTTACTTTGTAGAGGGTATACACACATTCGGCCAGGCCGACTTTAATTTTTTACTTGTTTTCTTTGTTTTTGTAATTTGTTATTTAAAATCGGTTATTTACTTTTAAAAATTCTTAAGAAAATTATCACTTACTTAAACGTTACTTTTTTTAAGGTGTGTTTTTGCTTGACTTTTTTCTGTACAATTTTATAGTTCACATTATTTTTGTATTTAAATACTGTTGTTAAATGCTTTTAAAATAATGATTTTAAAATATTTTAAAAAGTGAAATATATAGAACAAATAAAAAAGTTAAATTCGACTTGTCCCAATCCATGAATACCCTACATACACAGAAAAAATTTAAAACGAATTTCAATCAACAAAAACGCGGATTCAATCAATTTTTTGATTGAAATTCCTCCAATTAAAAAAATTGTTATACCAATCATCAAATTGTAGGTGATTGATTGAAATTTTTTTCAATCAAACATTTTTTCGATTTTGATCAAAAATTTGATCAATTTTTTGTTTAAAGTCAATCAAAATAATGATTGATTTAACAAATGATTTGTAAGCTTATGACAAAATTATCAAAAAATTAATTTTTTTGCTTTCCAATATGTTGCCAACAATAAAAAAGTAAAGCCCGATTATTTTGTATATTTTTGAATTAATATATTCAAATAAATTAAAGCGAAAAAAAATCTGGTATGTTGAAAATTTGTAACAAAAAATAGCAAAAATTTTAATCAAAACATTCATTGACTCATTTAAATTTTGTTGATCAATACATTTAACTGAAAATTTTTAGCCAATAATTTTTTGTGTGTAATGTGCAAAATATATTGAGGAAAAGTTGTATAAAAAGTTTGACTACAAAACTTTGATTTTGATTTAAAAAAATATTACTTTTTCTGAAAAACCTTGTTTTTACTGTCAACTTTTTTGGAAGATTTTATTTTTTTTTTTGAGTATTATTTTTTTTTAATGTTAAAATAAACTTGATCGAACAGTTTTCGAGATATTGCCATTTGAAATTTGCAAAAAAATGGTGGCTTTTTCCTAAGTTCAAGATTAAAAAAAAAAATCTCACAACTTCTGTCTCTTGATCCTTTTTTATGAGCCAAATTCCGATCATTTTCACCCGTGGTGGCATTCGATAAAAGTTACGGAAATTTTCATCAAAATTTGTGAATATTTTAAAAAATTAAAAAAAAAAATATGTCGCCATTAGGCACGTCTCCGAAACATAAAATGCAAATTCCTTCATTTGTGTCTGCAATTCCAGATCATGTTGGTAACCCTTGCGAAATAATGTAAGATACAAAAAAGTTGAAAGAATGTATGAAGTGAGGTTGATATTGCTAGAAATAGAATTGTATTGTTGGAAACTGTCAAAATTTATTCTGTAGAAACTATCAATATTTACATATTTAAAAAACAATTTCCATTAAAAAGACAAACCGACATTTAAAATGCTACTGATGATAACACTAAATGGAGTCTTTGAAACCGGTATGGGAGTACAAGAAATGTCTATAACTTTTAGAAATTAAATTTTTCTTCTGCATTTTTTCAACTTGAACCCTTTAACAAATATAATTAGAGTCCGTGTTCGATCTGTACTTGCTAGAGTTTTTCACGGGAAATCCCGGGACGGGAATTCCCGGGAATTCCCGTAAATTTTCGATCCCGAAATCCCGGGAAATAGAGCGGGAATTCCCGGGAATTTTCGTTTCTTTTAAATTGTGGATTTTTCGACTTCTATTGATTAATTTGTATGTGATTTTTTTGAGATTTTATTATAATTCTTGATAATTGAAGGGACAAACGTACGCAGGGACCAGGAGGGCCCAAAAAGTATTCCAAGAAACCCCTTTTAACTAAAAAATTTCATAAAATCTGAGACTTACGAAATGAATACTGTCTCACAGTATCTAGATCTTTGATAGGATATAATTATCAGAACCTGATAATTTTTTTTAGAAGCTGATAAATTTTCTTTCTGAAACCTGCATTAGAAAAATTTGCAGCATGATTATTTGTTTCTATAGAAAATATTTATGTCTCTGGACATGATTCTTTCTTAAATCGATAAATTGATATAAAATCTGTGTAAGGAATGACTCTGAAAATAACGGGGTTTTCTTCTAGAAACCACAATTTTTAAATTTTTTAATAATTTTTTGGGTTAAAGTTTCTTCTAATTTCATTTCTTTGAAACATTTACATTAAGTTTCAGAGACATAATTGAGAAATTCCTCTGAATCAGTTTAATTGTGTTTCAGAGGCACAGCGTCGAGAACCAATTGTAAAAATGAACTGAGATGAATTAGCATAAATGATGAATTTGTATTATTAAAACACTTTTAAAAGACTTCGACATATTTGGATCGTTTTTTTATAAAAACTGTGTAACAAAAATTTTTATTTTTTTCTCGAAACTTATTTTTTTAAGGTACTAAATAAGATTTTTATGGTGTTAATAAACATTACAAATAGTGTAATCGCATTCAGAAGGTTTTTTATATATTTTTTTGACAAAAAAATTGGGTTTTTAGTTTTTGCGGGAATTCCCGGGATCCCGGGAAATTTAAAAATGAATCCCGCTTTCCCGGGAAATGAAAAAGTCCGGGAAAAGAAAAACTCTAGTACTTGCAGAAAAAAATCAATCAAAAAAAAAAAAGAAAAAAAAAACATTTAAGACTTTTAAATTCGGCTGTGCAGAGTTTTTGATACCCTCCAACATGTAAAAAAATTAAAAAAAAAAAAATTACAGGGGCGTTTTTTGTAGGGGGAGGGGGGGTCGGCAGAAGTCAATGGGGGTCACTTTTCCTTCGCTGTTTATGTTAATAAATTCATTTATTATACGTTTTGCACTTCAGTTATACAATTTTATTATTATTTAAAAAAAATTTTAATATCCACGCCCATAAAAGGGGGCGGCATGAAAAAAAACACATTTCCTAATCCCCGAGGTTCAAGGGCAGGACCTAAAACTTCTTCTGACATTAAAATATTTCATTTGCTTGATAAAAGTATAGTAAAGCCTGTAAAAAATGTAGTTTTTTTAGAGGTGGGTTTAGTTCTTCAAGGCGGAACTTTTTTTCCCCTGGTCCGATTTTAGCCATCACCGAACTTAACCAGCCTATGATCATAAGACATATTTGTGCCAAAGTTCAGGAGTCTATTTTGTTTATTTTGGGCTGTATCGTGTCTTCCACAGACAGACGGACGGACATCGTTAGAAGGTCTTAGAATTGGTCACTGATCAATAGGGATGAGATTTCCATGTAAATGCATGTTTATTGTCGATAGTCTAAAAATGATATTGACCAATTTTTTTTCCAAATCAAGAAATTTGCGTTAAAATGGCATCGATTTGTTTTTGCATATTTTGGTGAAAATGAATATTTTTGCATATTTTGGGCATATTTCTAACTTTTAAGTGAATATTTTTGCATATTTTGGCATAAATTAGCAAAAACACAAATTGAAATTTATTTTTCCAAAAACTATTTTAAATTTTAAAAATTTATTTTGAAAATAAAAAAAATGCCTTTTTTTCTTTTTATTTTTTTTAATAAATTTTCGTAATTTCTAAAAAAATCTTGCTCATATAAAGTTCTAAATGTTACTATTTAAACCCGACGTTATTTTTTGCTTTTTAAGAAGTTTTTTCTGTGAAAACAAGATTTTTATTGTATACATTATATTTTTTAGTGCATATTTTGAGGTTTTTTAGTGCATATTTTGAATTTTTTAGCGCATTTATTCGATCTTTTAGTGCATGAAAATATCATCCCTACTGAACAATAATATATTTACTTTATGGGCCCTAGACCGATATTTCGATGCGTTACACACGGAATTACAAAGTAGGTATACCCCCATACTGTGGTTGGAGGGTATAAAAATGAGTGCAACATATTTCTATAATTAATATTGGCATTATGAATATCAAAAAATTTCTCAAATCGGTCAAGCGGTTTTCGAGATATCGTCATTTTAAATTTGTCACAAAATTTCTAAAATGGCGGTTTTAACCCATGGCGCCCTTCGATCAAGCTTTAGAGTTTTTGGTAAAAATTTTCTAAAAAAATTGTCAAAAAATTTCCAAAAATGGCGTTTGTTTCAAAGTTTAAGGATTTTTTTATTTTTTAAAATCTAAATTTTTTTCATTGACTATTTAATAGAGATTAAGACAAACTTTAATTTAAAATCAAACCCTTTAAACCCATGGGCCCATCGAACAAACTTTAGAGTTTTTGTAAAAATTTTCTAAAACATTTTTTTTTAAATTACAAAAAAGGCGTTTTTCTCAAAAAAAACTTGTCAAACTTGTCAATATTTGACAATTTTCCTTGCTTTTTAACAAATAATTTTTGATCAAAATTTAATTTTTTTTGTTTGTAATTTTACAGTTTTTCTTGTAATTTTACAAATTTCCAAGGTTTTTTACAAAAATAATTTAGCAAATTTACGAGAATTTCTTGTATGTTTTATTTCGCCAAAAAAGTTGTAAATTTACAATTTTATTGGCAAAAGTCTTGTAAAATTACAAAAAAGCTCGTAATTTTTACTAGGAATTCTCGTAAAATAGGAGGTAGCAAAAAATCTAGTAAAGTTACGAAACCTCCTTGTAAGTTGTATCGCGTCAAAAAAATTGTAAATTTACAATTTTATTGGTGAAAAGTTTGTAAAAGTACAAAATTATTAGTAAAAAGCTTGTAAAATTACTAGGAATTTTTGTCAAAAATAAAACAACATGCTTTTCTTGTCATTTTACAAGGTTTCTTTTTGAGTGTAAGTTTAGTCTATTTGCTCAACTTTGTACCACATAAGTTTAAGGACTAGAAAAATAAAACTTTGCCTGGACGGTCAAAATCTAATGAAAAGCTTTTTTATCAAAAAAATGTTTGTCTAATGTTTTATACAGTGTTGCCATTTCCAAAATGAAGAAAAGCGCCAAAATTTTGGAAAAAAGTGTAAAAAATGGTAAAAATATACAAAAAAAAAGGGTAAAAAAGCGCCAAGAGAACCCAGGAAAATTTTTTGGAACAAATTCCTGGTTAAATAGATTCTTGAATATATTCTACGGTAATCACAACAAAATTTTCTATGTAAAATTATTTTTCAAAAAAACTTCTTGCTCTAAAAATCGATTGCTTTTGGGACAATTTCAAACAAAAATAATTGATTCTGGAATGTTAAGTAGAACCGGTTGCAGGGTAGTTTGATGCGTTCTGGAACCGATTATTTGGAACAGAAAATTTTTGCTGGGAAAAAGTCAAAATTTAAAAATTTATTTTGAAAATTTACTTTTTCACTACGAAAAGAACATTTAAAAAAGGGTAAAACTGGAACATAAAAAGGGTAAAAAGCGCCACAAATATAAAATTAAAAAAAATATATAATTTTTTTCGTGAATTAACTAAATTTATTGAGACAAAACTAACAAGAAAATTGCAATTCAAATTACATACTTAAAAAATATTAGGATAACAATTAACACAAAATTTTAAATAAAAATATTTGTCTTTATAAAAAATAGACAATTTTCAAAAAAATCTGTTCCATTGTCGCACTCATCACGCCAACAAAATATTTTTTTTTATAAAATACATCTTTTGTGAATGATATTTGATAGCTTTGATTTGAATAAATTTCACGGTAAATACTTGGAGGCAGTTCATAATTTGGCCAGCAAATTTCAGAATTGTTTTAAAATACAACAGTCCAGAAAAACGTACAAAAATTATAGTTTTGCTACTAAAACTTCAGTAAATTATTGCTGAAAGACCTTAACATAAAAATAATCAACAAAAATAAATAATAACAAAATCACAAAGTTTTTATAAAAGGCACCAAAAGCGTCACGAAAAAATAAAAAAGCGCCATGAATACCCGTTTTTTTTAAAAAGGGTATTCGTAAAAAACTCCGGGTAAAAAGACAAAAAAAAGCACCAGAAAATACCCGAAAAGCGTCAAAATGGCAACACTGGTTTTATATATCTTCTTAAGCATCACTCACAATCAGTTTCTTTACAAACAATGTCCGAGAAAATTCTTTTCGACAAATATATGAATTCTTTAGAGAGATTTAGTTTTAGTGGGTGCCCGTGTAAAACTCGACTAGATCTAATCTGATATTCACATATGATCGTATCTAATTGCATATAATTGCATCTGAAATTATTAAGATCGAGATCTAATTATATCTCGGATTTGGTTAACATTGGCACACATTTGACAGTTAGTTATATCCGATCAGATACAATTATATACAATCAGATGCAATCATATATTATCAGATCAGATCTGATATGCAATTATATATTATCAGATCAAATCCATTTGTATACTGGTTAATAAATTAATTTAAAATCCATTATCATTCCTAAATTCTTAAAATCTTTTTAATTAATTTATTATAAACTGCAGTATGAAAAAAGCATGTAGCTTTTTTCATACTGCAAAAAAAAAAACTAATGTGAAATAGTTTTCATCTACAAAACTTTCAAGTAATCACGTAAATAGTTTTTTTATTTTTTAATTAAAACACATTTTGTTGTTTAAAAAATTTCTAAAGCTTATAAAAAATTAATTATTTATTAAAACAAAAAAAAACATAAAAATGAATTATTATTAAATGACCAAATGCTGTTAATTCTAATAAATGTTTTGATTTTAAAAGATTTTTTTGAACAAAAAAAATAAAATAGAAAAAAGTTTTATAATTTTTTCAAGGTTTACCAGTTTTTTTTTTATTCTTCTATATCAAATGATATTTTTTCTAATGAATTTTTTTATTAATTAGTTAAGAAAAAAACAATTAATGATTTGACATAAAATTTTATAAAATCAACCAAATAATAGAGCAAGATAAAAACTTAAGACTTCGAAAATTGAAAAATAAAAAAAAAAACTGTTAAAAAAATATTTCTTTTGTTAAAAAACACATACGTACAACATCAATTTCATGTAGTCGTAAGGTATTATGATGTTTTTTTTTTTAATGAAAACCCTTTTTTCGTATTTTCTAAAACCGCTATAAAGTATGTATTTAAACTCGTGTGGTGGTCTATTTTTTATTGTTTGTCTTTTTATTACTTATATTTATAAATGTCTTTTGTTGTTTAATATCCCCCCTTTTTCTATATATTCTTTTCCGATTAAATATAAGACGCCAGGTTCTTTATCAACTTCCTCTGTTTATAATAATTTTCTTTAAGGAAATACGTTGTTTTGTTTAATTTAATTTTCTTAACAAGTTTCCTCTTGTTGTTCATTTTTCAAAAAACGGAAGTAATGTAATAATATTTTTTATTAGAATATTATATAATAATTTTCTTAAGAAAATAACTGTTATAACTTACAATTTTATTACATAAATTTTTGTATATTTTAAAAACTTTTGTTAGTTTTGGGGGTCTTCATACTACATGTCCGTATTACTTAACATTTTAATTATTTAACAATTACCAAGATAATTTTCAGTTTAACAATAAAAACTAAATTAAAAAAAAAAAAAACAAGCAAAACAACAGTTTTCATGCTTAGTTTAATAACAAATTACCTAATTATTATTTAGTAATACTTTAAAAAATAACTGAAGCTTAAAAATGTTTGTATAAATAATTAACAACAGCAACAACAACAAAAAAAACTTAAGAAAAATATTTTTATTTAAATCTATGTACATAGCAAAATGATAATTAAATTTTTTGTAAAGAAAAAAAATTATTATTAAATAATAATTATATTTTTTAGATTTTAGAGATTATTGTTTTTGATAATTTTGACGTTTTAAAGTTTGTTTCTTAAGTCTTTTGTTTATGCTTTGTTATATTGCACACAACATCAAGTTTGTTGCTTAAATCTTTTGTTTATACAATTTGCGATTTAAATTAAAAGTATTTTGGAATTTCTTTGTTTAAATTAATATGTGGCTAAGGTGTTGTTTTGTGGAATTTTTTACTAGCAAAAATATTGATGTACTGAAAACATTTTTCCTAAAATCATAGAAAAATTACAATCCACTATCTTAACTATGGTTAGAGTGTAAAAGTAATTTTATTTTTTTTATGTGAAAAATTAATTTATTTATTTTCCTTTGTATTTCTTATTCTGTATGAAAATTCAAAATTCCTGCTGATAAATTTCTAAGAAATATTGATTTTTAATCATTAATTTTGCTTTAGTCATTATAAATCACAAAAAAATATTCTTTATGATTATTTTATAAAATTAATTTTTTTTATAATTTTAAGTTTTAAAGTTTGTTTCTTTAGATTTTAGTTTAGGATTTGTTATTTATAACATAAAAGTTTGTTACTTAAGTCTTGTGTAAGCATTTATAACAGATTTTTTTTAAAAAACAAATATATGAGGCATTCCACACCAAATGTTCAGCAAAAAAAAAGTTGTGTCGTGCCAATATGAAATCATTTGCAAAGTATTCGCTCTTAGGGTACTATTAAATAACAAAAATAAAATTTAAGGTTTTTCAAAAAGTGGGCCTTGTAGGCGTGGTCAAAAATTGAAAATATCTAACTTTTTAGCCTGAGCATCTTTACTTCAATATATATGCAATTCAAATGAAACACAGTAAAGTCTTTAAGAGAAAAAGAAGAAAAGTTTTTTATAGATTTTTGTATGGGCTATTGATTAAAAAAATAAAAATTAGAAAATTTTCAGAAGAAGTTCTGAATTTTTCAAATTTAAACTTAAACTTTATTTATCAAAAAACATGCCGCAATTTTATTTTTTTTAATGTTTTAAAAAAAAGTTAAAGTGCTTTTCTATCTGTTCTGAAATTTTCAAAAATTTGTTTTGCCTTGTTTTCGGGAAATCAAATGTAAAAAATTGCAATACGCTAATTTTATACAATAATGGTGTATATAAAACGTGTGCGTATGAGGAATAAAAACACTTACACAATATTTAAAATAGACGTGGGATCGTAAATGAGTTTTTAATAACGATTACGCACGCTCATGAAAGAAAAAATTTAGTCACGCACGATATTTTATTTGGCTCACACTCATTCACGCACACATGAGTAGAAAAAAATAAGTCACGGTCACGATGTTCACGTGAGCGTGAGTAAAATAAAATATCGTGCTTGAATATTTTTTTTTCTTTCATTAGCGTGCGTGATCGTAAATAAAAACTCGTTCACGCTCCCATCGCCTCTTAAAATGTTTTTTAAGTATTGATATTACTCATACGCACCCGTTTTATACACCATTATTGTATAAAATTAGCGTATTGCAATATTTTACATTTGATTTCTCGAAAACAACGCAAAACACATCTCTGAAAATTTCAGAACAGATAGAAAAGCACTTTAACTTTTTTCTAAAAAATTAAAAAAAAAAATAAAATTGCGGCATGTTTTTTAATAAATAAAGTTTAAGTTAAAATTTGAAAAATTCAGAACTTCTTCTAAAAATTTTCCAATTATTATTTTTTTAAGCGATAGCCCATACAAAAATCTATAAAAAACTTTTGTCTTAAAGACTTTACTGTGTTTCATTTAATTTGCATAAGTATTCAAGTAAAGATACTCAGGCAAAAAAGTTGGATATTTTCAATATTTGACCACGCCTATAAGGCCCACTTTTTGAAAAAACTTAAATTTTATTTTTGTTATTTAATAGTACCCTAAGAGCGAATACTTTGCAAATGATATCCCATTGAAACCACTGTGGTTTTTCTGCAGTGGAACAGTTGGTGTGGAATGCCTGACATATGATATTTTCTTTGTATTGAATAAAAGCATGTGTTTGAATTGGTTTTATTTTTGTATGATTACTAACACTGATTTTGGAAAACCATGCGGGTTCTTATAAAATGTTAGACTTTTTTAATAAAGTCTGGGTTAACTCGTGGAAAGGGGGTTGATGGGCAGGGGAATGGTGTGTTAGGCTTCTTTTCACATTAATCCGCGTTTTTCTGTCTTCCTGACTTTTGTTAGTAAAAGTCACAAATTCTCAAACGATTTCCAATAAAAAAATATCAGATTCGTGACATGTTTCATCCAGAAACTTTATCTGATTTTAGATTTTTTTTTGTGATATTTCAAATAGAAATATTCTGATAAGACATTTTCCCTATATAAAAATTTTAGAATTTGTGAAATTTTGGTTGTTGAAAAATTTTCAGACTCTGATACACTTTCATAAATACTTTGGCAATTTTCCAACCCAAAAATTTCTATATTTATAAAAAATGTGCGATTTTTTTTTTTTGCTATTGAAAAATTCTCAGAATTTTTTACCTATTTTCTTAGACAAATACTCGGGTTCTTAGACATTTTTTCTTCAAAAATATTTTAAAATACCGAAAGATTCCTCCTACATCAAAACGATTAGATTTTTAAAATACTTTTCTATAGAAAGTACTTCAGATTATAAAAATGTAAGACTTTAATTTTCCAGATTTTGAAAAAAATTTTCTATAGAATTTTTTCTAAAAAAAAATTCTCAAATTTTTCCTGAAGAAAGTTGTTTTATTTTTTATAAAGAAACATTTTTTCAGATTTCAAGATTTTTTTTTCCTATAGAAAATTCAAAGAGAAAAAGTCTTAGATTCTAAAAAAAATTCTGAGAAATTTTTTGCGTTAATAAAATGATACAGATGCAAGGGCATTTTTCTAGAGAAAAAGTATAAGATTCTGAGACATTTGTGAAATAGAAAATAATTCTAGATTCTGAGACATTTTTCCTATAGAATTTTTTTGATAAAAAAATTCTCAAATTTTTC
Source organism: Pegoplata infirma (assembly GCA_963921195.1). Taxonomy (NCBI): domain Eukaryota; kingdom Metazoa; phylum Arthropoda; class Insecta; order Diptera; family Anthomyiidae; genus Pegoplata; species Pegoplata infirma. The sequence goes on from OY992540.1 coordinate 145,966,100, forward strand.
CTAAAGAAAGTTGTTTTATTTTTCATAAAAAAAATTCTTAGATTTTAGCTATAGAAAAAGTAATTCAGATTTCGAGATTATTTTCCTATTGAAAAATTCTAAGATTCCCAAATATTTTGAGAATCTAGGACCTTTTTTCTCGAGAAAAATCTCACATATTTTCCCATTTCTTTTTCTCTTTTCTTTTTTTTTCTCTCCTTCTATAGAAAAATTCTCAGATTTGCGCTGTAGAAAAATTCTTAGTTTTTTCCTATAAAAAATTCTCAGATTTCTCCTAGGGAATTCTTAGATTCCTAATAAAATATTCTCAGATTGTTTCTATAGAAAGATTCTTAAGTTTGTTTTAGAAATTTCTCAGATTTTCCCTTTGGAAAAATTTATTCAGATTTCCAGATTTTTTTTCCAATAGAAAAGTTCTAAGATTCCTTGAGAAAAAGTCTTAGATTCTAAAAGTTTTTCTGAGAAATTTTTTGCGTTAATTAAGTGATACAGATGCAGGGGCATTTTTCCTATAGAAAAAGAATGAGATTCTGAGACAATTGTGAAATAGAGAAAATTCCAGATTCTGTGACATTTTCCCATGAATTTTTTCTATAAAAAAATTCTCAAATTTTTTCCTGAAGAAGGTTGTTTTATTTTTCATAAAGAAAAATTCTCAGATTTTCCCTATAGACAAATTTATTCAGATTTCGAGATTTTTTTCCTATAGAAAAATTCTAAGATTTCCAAACATTTTAAGAATCTTGGACCTTTTTTCTAGAAAACAATTTCACATTTTTTTACTTTTCTTTTTCTCTTTTTTTCCCCCTCTCCTTCTACAGAAAAATTCTCAGATTTTCGCTGTAGAAAAATTCTTAGTTTTTTCTTATAAAAATTTCTCAGATTTTTCCTAGGGAATTCTCTGATTCCTAATAAAATATTCTCAGATTGTTTCTATAGAAAGATTCTTATTTTTTTTTTAGAAAAATTATCAGATTTTCCCTTTGGAAAAATTTATTCAGATTTCAAGATTTTTTTTTCCTATAGAAAAATTCTAAGATTCCCTGAGAAAAAGTCTTAGATTCTAAAAGTTTTTTGCGTTAGTTAAATGGCACAGATGCAGGGGCATTTTTCCTATAGAAAAAGTATGAGATTCTGAGACAATTGTGAAATAGAGAAAATTACAGATTCTGAGACATTTTCCCATAGAATTTTTTCTATAAAAAAATTCTCAAATTTTTCCTGAAGAAAGTTGTTTTAATTTTCATTAAGAAAAATTCTCAGATTTTCCCTATAGACAAATTTATTAAGATTTTGAGATTTTTTTCCTATAGAAAAATTCTAAGATTCCCAAACATTTTGAGAATCTTGGACCTTTTTTCTAGAAAACAATCTCACATTTTTTTACATTTCTTTTTACATTCTCAGATTGTTCCTATAGAAAGTTTCTTAAATTTTTTTTAGAAAAATTCTCAGATTTTCCCTTTGGAAATTTTTTTTCAGATTTCAAGATTTTTTTTCCTATAGAAAAATTCTAAGATTCCCTGAGAAATTTTTTGCGTTAATTTAATGACACAGATGCAGGGGCATTTTTCCTATAGAAAAAGTATAAGATTCTGAGACAATTGTGAAATAGAGAAAATTCCAGATTTTGAGACATTTTCCCATAGAATTTTTTCTATAAAAAAATTCTCAAATTTTTCCTGAAGAAAGTTTTTTTATTTTTCATTAAGAAAAATTCTCAGATTTTCCCTATAGACAAATTTATTCAGATTTCGAGATTTATTTCCTATAGAAAAATTCTAAGATTTCCAAACATTTTGAGAATCTTGTACCTTTTTTCTAGAAAACAATCTCACATTTTTTAACATTTCTTTTTTCTCTTTTCTTTCCCCCTCTCCTTCTACAAAAAAATTCTCAGATTTTCGCTGTAGAAAAACTCTTCGATTTTTCCTATAAAAAAATTCTCAGATTTCTCCCTGGGAATTCTCAGATTCCTAATAAAATATTCTCAGATTGTTCCTATAGAAAGATTCTTAAATTTTTTTTTAGAAAAATTCTCAGATTTTCCCTTTGGAAAAATTTATTCAGATTTCAAGATTTTTTTTCCTATAGAAAAATTCTAAGATTCCCTGAGAAAAAGTCTTAGGTTCTAAAAACTTGTTTGAGAAATTTTTTGTGTTAATTAAATAATACAGATGCAGGGGCATTTTTCCTATAGAAAAAATATAAGATTCTGAGATAATTGTGAAATAGAGAAAATTCCAGATTCTGAGACATTTCCCATAGAATTTTTTCTATAAAAAAATTCTCAAATTTTTTCCTAAAGAAGGTTGTTTTATTTTTCATAAAGAAAAATTTTCAGATTTTCCCTATAGACCAATTTATTCAGATTTCGAGATTTTTTTTCTATAGAAAAATTCTAAGATTCCCAAACATTTTGAGAATCTTAGACCTTTTTTCTAGAAAACAAGCTCACATTTTTTACATTTCTTTTTCTCTTTTCTTTCCCCCTCTCCTTCTACAGAAAAATTCTCAGATTTTCGCTATAGAAAAATTCTTAGATTTTTCCTATAAAAAATTCTCAGATTTTTCCTAGGGAATTCTCTGATTCCTAATAAAATATTCTCAGATTGTTTCTATAGAAAGATTCTTATTTTTTTTTTTAGAAAAATTATCAGATTTTCCCTTTGGAAAAATTTATTCAGATTTCAAGATTTTTTTTTTCCTATAGAAAAATTCTAAGATTCCCTGAGAAAAAGTCTTAGATTCTAAAAGTTTTTTGCGTTAGTTAAATGGCACAGATGCAGGGGCATTTTTCCTATAGAAAAAGTATGAGATTCTGAGACAATTGTGAAATAGAGAAAATTACAGATTCTGAGACATTTTCCCATAGAATTTTTTCTATAAAAAAATTCTCAAATTTTTCCTGAAGAAAGTTGTTTTAATTTTCATTAAGAAAAATTCTCAGATTTTCCTTATAGACAAATTTATTAAGATTTTGAGATTTTTTTCCTATAGAAAAATTCTAAGATTCCCAAACATTTTGAGAATCTTGGACCTTTTTTCTAGAAAACAATCTCACATTTTTTTACATTTCTTTTTACATTCTCAGATTGTTCCTATAGAAAGTTTCTTAAATTTTTTTTAGAAAAATTCTCAGATTTTCCCTTTGGAAATTTTTTTTCAGATTTCAAGATTTTTTTTCCTATAGAAAAATTCTAAGATTCCCTGAGAAATTTTTTGCGTTAATTTAATGACACAGATGCAGGGGCATTTTTCCTATAGAAAAAGTATAAGATTCTGAGACAATTGTGAAATAGAGAAAATTCCAGATTCTGAGACATTTTCCCATAAATTTTTTTCTATAAAAAAATTCTCAAATTTTTCCTGAAGAAAGTTGTTTTAATTTTCATTAAGAAAAATTCTCAGATTTTCCCTATAGACAAATTTATTTAGATTTTGAGATTTTTTTCCTATAGAAAAATTCTAAGATTCCCAAATATTTTAAGAATCTAGGCCTTTTTTTCTCGAGAAAAATCTCACATATTTTTTCATTTCTTTTTCTCTTTTCTTTCCCCCTCTCCTTCTATAGAAAAATTCTCAGATTTTCGCTGTAGAAAAACTCTTCGATTTTTCCTATAAAAAAATTATCAGATTTCTCCCTGGGTATTCTCAGATTCCTAAAGAAATATTTTTAGATTGTTCCTATAGAAAAAAATCTTAAATTTTTTTCTTTAGAAAAATTCTAAAATTCCAAAAAAATTTCAGGAAAAAAAACTAAATTTTAAAAAAATTTCTAAACAAAAAACTCAGAAAATGTAAAAAAAGTATTGTTTTAATTTTTTTTTAAGTCGGAGAAAAATATAAAAAAAAATCCAAAAATATAAAAAGTTCAGAAATTAAAAAATAGCAGAAAAATCAGGGTAATTTGGGAAAAAGTAAGAAAAAACAAGAGTGTTAAATTCGGCTGTGCCGAATCTTTTATATCCTCCAACATGCAAAAAAATTATTTAAAAAAAATATTCCACGCCCATAAAAGGGAGACGGACCGAAAAAAAACAACATTTTCTAATTCTCTGGGTCCAAATGGAGGACTTTGATCTTGTTGTAGCATAAAAATGTTGCATTTGTTGAACAAAAACATAAAAAATAAAGTTACAAAATGCTATTTTTCAGAGGCTGGTTTAGTTCTTCAAGGGGGAACTTCCCCTTCGTCCGATTTTGCTCATTTACGAACTTAACCTACCTATGAACATAAGACATATTCGTGTCAAATCTCGGGAGGCTAACTCTTTTATTTTGGACTGCATCGTGTTAACTACAGACGGACAGACGGACGGAAAGACAGACGGACGGACGGACGGACAGACGGACAGACGGACAGACGGACGGACGGACAGACGGACAGACGGACAGACGGACAGACGGACGGACGGACAGACGGACGGACGGACAGACGGACTGACGGACATCGCTAGAATGTCTTAGAATCGATCACTGATCATAAATATAACTTTATGAAAAGCTATGGGTTAACATCGAAGTTATGACAGATTATATAAAAAAACACACAAAAACACTTAAGTTTTTTCTGTTGTACTAAAAATACAACCATAATACAAGGGACATTTTTTAAAAAAGTTTCATAAAATTCCTTATAATTTTGGTGTTTACCCATTTATTTTAATAAAATCAACATTATTATCTTTTATGTTTGAAGAGGTTCAGGCTTTGAAAATAAGTTAAAAAAATCGTACCGATTACTCTCTCTTTTAGTTTCTTTGATAAGACTGAACCTTCACAAAGACAACAAAGTCGCTTTGATGAAAATCTATGGGTTTACACCAAAGTTACGAAATAATATACACCCTAAAAAAATGAGGCCAGTTTCCTACTATAAATTGGGCAAATTTTAACAAATTCAAAAAATTTACTACTATAAATTGAGTAAATTTCCAATATTTTTAAGTAGAATTACGCATTTTGTGTAAATTTACCCAATTTATAGTAGGAAACTGAAATCGAAAAAATCAGATTTAGTTGATACTTGCTTAACAGCCTACTTGGCGTATCGGTCTAGAGTGATTGTACGTTACAAGCAGTTAATAGCAAAGTATTACAGATGATGATGAGTTCAATCCTCGTCGGCTGCGATCTGTTAATAATTTTCACATATAGAGTTTTATTGACTATTAACTAAATAAACTTGACATTAAAAGTTTTTCTGAAGATTATTATAACTGGATAATATGAAACTAGTAAGAAACAAACCAGGATGTCTAAATTTTTAGAAAAATTAAAATTTTTCTTTCACACTTTTCTCAATTCAAAACCATATATAACAAATCAAAAAATTATAATACATAATTATAATTAGAGCCCGAGCTCGACTGTCTTTACAGAAAACAATAATTTAGAAATCATTTTAATTAGAGTGTATATAAAACACACAAAAAAATACCAAGTTTTTTTGTATTTAAAATACAAAAAAAAAAATACAAAAAAAATCAAGGAAATTTTTTTAGAAGTTTCATAAATTTTTTTTATAACTTTGGTGTTTGCCCATAGATTTTTATGAAAAAAATATAAACAAAAAAGTATTTTTATAACAAAAAATTATTTCATCTATGATTAAAAAATTATTTTTTTTTTTCATTTTAAAATCAGTTTGTGTACACACAAATCATCATATTCAAGGCCAAGCTTTTATAAATTAAACTATTAACTTTAATTGCTATTAAATTTTGTATAAAACTATTGTAATTTTAAAGCTTTTCAAGTCATCTTTGTACTTGTCATTTAAAATTTTTGCAAAATTTTTCTTTCAAAATTTGTCTGTCACCTATAAAATTTCCTAAGCAATTATTTAGTTTCATGAATTTCTTAATTTATATGTTTTGTTACTTTGTTTCATTTTTAAACACTTAACAATAACATGTTTTAACAAATTAGTTTGAAATTTATAAACAACTTAACAAAATTTGTGGTTTTTTAATAGAAAAGTAAACAACAAAGACACTACTAATTTTTCTAAGAAAACAAGATATTCGTGACACAAAAAGCTTGTGTTAAATTTAGACCGGGAACAAGTTATAAATTTCTTAAGATATCTAAAAAGTAGTTGAGGTTTAGGTAAAAAAAAAATGTACAATAAAAATAAAACTAGTAGCCAGTTAACAACATGTTCTTTTAAATACAAAATAAATTTATTTAAAACCTTAAATAAAAAAAAAAAAAAACTTAATTGTGTTTTTTCTTAAAAACATCTTTAGACTATTTAAAACACATGTCGTCCATTTAAACTTACAGAATCATGCAAATTAATTTTTATTGACCTGTATTTTTTCTTTTTTAAAACATAATTTTTTGTTCCATATTGTTTACTTGTCAATTTCTGGACATTTGTTTTAGGTTTTAAATATGCCCTTTTATTCCAGAACACGTGCTGTACTTAAGTATAAAATCATCTCTTTTTTATTTGTCTCATGTCTTGGTGATATTAAACGTTTTTTTTTTTTTTGTATTTTTTTCACCCTTTTTTATCTGGAGTTGCAAATTACCCACAACTGTTGTTAACACAAAAATACTGTAATTTAAAACAATTTTATAAAATGTTTTTTTGTATATAACCCTTATTTTTATTTGAGACTCCTTTAGGAAGTAAAATGTGAAGTATAATGAAAAAATAAACTTTTAACATCACCTTTGTCTCTTGAGCTTCATGTAAAACAGTTTCAATTTTCATTGTCTTTTACTACACATTTGCCTATAAAACTTCCTATCCTTTACTTTGTTTATAACTTCCGTTCTTTGTTATTTTTTTTTTTTATTTTGCAGTTAGTAAGATGATGATAATGATCATCTAGGTTTTGAACTTTTGTTATAAATACGTACATACGTAACCCAGCAAAAAATTTTAGTTAGAAAGAAGTTAAAATTCTAATAAGCTGATGTGTTGATATTCGTAACTACCCGAAATATTGGTCCTGGATACACCTTTAACTCAGAACCACATTTTAAGTCGAGTTAGTATCATACTATTTCGGCGCATGATACACTTCACAATTTTTAATCGATTTGTCTGAAAACAAAATTTTTAGCTTCTTTTGCCTCAAGGACGAACGCTATTGAAATAAAAAAAATCGTTCCATGTTTAGACCTAGCCTCCATACAAAAATCCACTTCAAATTTTGCTCAAATTGCTCTAATAACCTTATTGTTTACCTGCCTTTCAAAATTTGGCAGGTAAACGTACATATTTTGCACTCATAAATCATCATTCCGAATTTTAAAGAAATCGAATCAGTTCTACTTGTAGTCCCCATACAAATTACCCTCTCGATATTTACGAAAATCTCTCAAAATTCATGAAAATACGAAATATTTGCTAAAAATAGTGTTTCTAGGTGATTTGTGTGTATTTTCTTTACCTGCTAAAAACCAACAATTAGTCTCCACATCAAAATTTCGCTCGGTATTTAGTTAAATCGGTCTATTGACAACAAAAAAAAGCCTCTAATCAAAACTTGTTGAAATTTACACAATTTTTAGATGTAAACTGGACTCCTACTTTAAATTCGTTAGTTTTACTCTGGTTGTGTAAATAACAAATGGAGTGGTCAATTAAAATAAAAGGTGAATAAAAACAAATGAGGTGAAGAAAAAAAACGTGAGAGAGAGAGAGTGATTAATTTAGATGTGCCGAACACTGTTGCTTAGTTGGAGGTTTTCCCGCTAAATCTAGCGCTTTTTGTTTGGATTTAGCGGGGGAAAATTGCTTTTAGCGGGAACGGTGCTTTAGCGGGAAAATCTAGCGCTTTTTGTTTGGATTTAGTGGGAAAAATTTAAAGGTTTTTTCCAATTTTTCTTTTTTTTTTTCAATCGAAAACGCCAAGTTTGTCGAATTTCAGCGCTTTTTTTATAACTTAGCGGGAGAATTTTATATTTTCCCGCTAAATTTTTTTCCGCGGTTTCTTGCGCGTTTTTAGTGAAAAATCAATATTCGTAGAAAAAATAATTTGGAGGTTTTTTTTTTAATTTTTCTTTTTTGTCAATCAAAAATGCCAAGTTTTTCGGTTTTCAGCGCTTTTTTTCGTAATTTAGCGGGAGAATTTTAAATTTTCCCCGCTAAATTTATTTTTGGCGGTTTCTAGCGCTTTTTTAGTGAAATTTAGAGGTTTTTGGTTAAAACTAGTTGGCAACAGTGGTGCCGAAACCAGGGTTGCAAAATGGGAACATCAAAATTGTACCAACAAGATCATAAAATTGTACTTTTTCGACCCCAATTGTACCAAAATTTTTTTTTGATATTTTTTATTAAAAAAAGCAAAAAAATTAAAAATCGTTTAAAAAAAATTGGTGGTTAAAAGAAATTGGAGGTCAAAAATTTTTTGTCTGGGCTGTGGGAAAAATTATTTGATTACTGAATAAAAACAATTAAACCCTTTTGTAAATTTTTAATGTTTGAACTTGGAAAAAATCGACGGCCTGGAATGGCCTGGATTTTCCAGTTATTTTGGGTCTGGTCCAGTTTCCAGTTAAAATGTAATTTTTCCAGTTAAAAAAGAATTTCTTTAATTTTAACAATTATTTTTTTATTTTAAATATATTTCAAATTTTTTTTGGACTACTTGTTGAATAAAACATTAATCATGAATAAAACATAAATACATCTTTTGGCTATATTTTGCCATAGCGCTGTTTTTGCTGCATTTCCATTCCTTTTTTTATTACTTTTTGAAACATCTTGGGCAGTCTATCGTTGATTTTCGCACGAATGTTTTCCTTGAGCTCAATGGTCTGATGATTGTTTCGTACATTTTGCATTTCAAATAACCCCAAAAAAATAAGTCTGGAGAGGTCAAATCTGCAAATGAGGGTCAGTTATTGTCGGCCTTTTTTGGCATCTCACGTCCAGGGTATTTAAATCTAGAATTCTATTTTTGTGGGGTTGTTTAAAAGTAAAAATCTACGAGAATAAACCTTAGACCTTCGAGTTGTAAGTAATGGAAATGCTAAAATAAGGCACATTTTGCCGTGGCCAATAGAGACATAATGTTTAAAAAGTAGTCCAGTATAAAAATTTTTAACTAATGGCGTTTTCTTTTCTGAAACAAAATGTTGCACCCTTAAACAGTATCATTTGTAAAATGTGGTGACCGGACATAATCCCCACGGACATTACCCCCATAACGGAAATGGGGGTTATGACCGAATTCATCACGGACTTAACCCCCATAATAGTTGTGGGGACTATGGCCGTTTCTAAAACGGTCATAATCCCAATGGAGATTATGTCCGTTCCCTGTTGGGATTATGACCGAAAATTATTCGGTCATAACCCTTATTCATATTATGGGGACTAAGTCCAAAGAAATTTCGGTCATAGTCCCCGTTTTTTGCGGAGAGGGTGGGTTTAATGCATGGAGTTTGTAATCCCTAAGCCCGGCCGAAAGCCGGTTACGCAGAAAAACTTTTAAGACAAAAAAAAATATAATTTTTGGGATAATGACTAACTAGTATAGTGGACATAATCCCTGTAATGGGGATTATGGCCATTTGTTATGTGGTCATTATCCCCAAAAATCTGGGAATTATGTCCGTTTTTAATTGAGATTATGTCCAAATTATTTTCGGTCATAGGCCCCACCACCATTATGGGGATTATGACCGAAATGAATTTGGTCATAATCCCCATAACGGAAATTGGGATTATGTCCGTGGGGATTATGTCATGTCACCGTAAAATGTAGCCATAACCCTTTTAATATGTTGCCAGTTTTGTCATTACAAAAAAAAAACAAAAAATTTAGAAAATTTTTCTTTTAACCAAAACATTGGCTATCAGAGGTTTTTATGAGGCAACTTTACTACCCGTCATTATATGAAAGTGGAAAAAGTGTGAAACTTTTTGAAAATTTATAAATGCAACATTTTTAGAAGAATAAATTTTTAAAGTGTTGCCAGTTTTTTAGAAAAGAACAAAAAAAAGTACATTTTTTTTAAGGGACGCCATAATATATGAAAATCGGTTTATTTTTAAGAAATTATTATTTTTAAATTATTATTATTAAAAAAAAAAAATTGTATGGGTCCAGTTATTTTTTCAAAATCCAGCTGAAAAATTTCCATTATCCAGTTATTTGACTTCTAGTATCTGGCAACCCTTGTTAGGGGGCACATTCCCTCTCTATAAATTTTGGAAAATTAATTTATTATGATTTTTGCATTTAAGTTACACAATTTTATCAATATCCAATTTTGTTTTTTGTAATTTTACAATGTTTTTTGTAAATGTCCAAATTTTCAAAGTAAATTTAATTGTAAGTTTTATCGTGTCAAAAAAGATGTTAATTTACAGTTTTATTGGTAAAAAGCTAGTAAAATTACAAAAAAGCTCATAATTTTTATTACAAAATATCGTAAAATAGGATATAGAACAAAATCTAGTAGTCACTAGAATTCCTTGTAATTTTTTGCCGCGTCAAAAAAGTTGTAAATTTACAATTTTATTGGAAGAAGCTTGTAAAATTCAAAACAAATCTCGTAATTTTTACTAGGAATTCTCGTAAAATAGGAGCTAACAAAAAATAATTTTTCTAGTTTTTTTTTTAATTTTTTAAGTGTAAATTTACACAGAAAGTAAAAAGTTAAAAAAAATTCCGTGACTCAAAAAAATATTTAGTGTTTTGCGATGAATTCGCCAAAGTTAAAACTAGATCAGCAAAAGCTTTAATAAAGCTTTTGTCACATGATTTGTCATTGTATAACAAACAGACAAAATAAACCTTCCTTCTTTGCGTCAAAAAAAGCTTTGACGTGACAAAAAGCTTTTATATTTTCATTATATTTTAACTTGGAGATAAATCAAGTTATTTTTTAAAACTTTGGACATAAATTTAAAACTCAATCAGATTTTGTAATTAATTCCAGAGACTAAGTTCCTAAGCTTGGGTTATTAGCACTGCTATCATAAAGCTGGATACAAATCTTTGATAAGTACATTTCCAATTTAACAAAAATTTTAACTGGGTTATTTTATTAAGTTTTGTTTAAATAAATAACAAACATAATTTACATTTCTTTAAAGAATTATATATAAAAAAAATTTCTTTAATTTGAGTTTCTTTTAACAACATGAGTCATGTTCTGTTTTGCTTAGGTATATTTTTTTTTTACCATGACTTAAGAAAGTCTTCTTTTGGTTTTTGTGTTTTAAACAATTATTTCTTGTCTCAGTTTACTTTGTTATAAACTACAAAAAAAAAATGTTATAAATCAGCAAATGTTTTAAATTACACTATCTTGTATTTGTTTAAAAAAAAAAAAAAAAAACAGGAGGTTAAATAAGGTCAAATTGAAATAAAGAATAAACCAAATATTTTAAATGTAACTTTATATATAATTTAAATCGTTAAATAGTTTTTTGAATGAAATTTAAAACAATATGGTCTTGTAACCTTAAGAACTATTTAATTGTCAAAAAAGCAAGACAAGTTAAAAAATTTAATAAACATACGGGTGGCACTAAACTTTTAAGATTGAATTGCAAGTATTGGCGAAGAAAAATATATAATTACTGTAATAGTAACTGTTATACTCGTAAGTCTCACTTTTAAAAAAAAATTGTGGGTTTTACACACGTTTGAAGTAATTTTACTTTAAATGCTAAGATTATTAATATAGAAACTATCAGTTTTGATCTCTGAAATTTCAAATAAACCAATATAATAACTTACAACAGTTTTAAAAGCTTTAAGAACTTTTAAAAATTTTAAAGTTTCGAATGTCCCCTTAAAATATGCACTCTATTTTTTTTATAAATATCTAAAAGTTGTTACATTGAGTTTATAACTGAAAAGCTTTTCAACGACTTAGCTCTTTTTTTAATGCCTAACTGTAAAATAAATTGAAGACGAATATTTTCTTTATCGCATGATTTCAATTTCTCTATAAACTGTTATAAAATTTCAAATGCCTAATTTACAACAGTAATAATTTTTCAAAATTATTTAACATTTTCTTATAATTTATAATTTTCTCAAATATCAAAGATGTTTAAAAAAATATTCTCACATATTTTCAAACAATTCTCACCATTTACTACTTTAATTATAGTGTTTCATTCTTTTTCTAATCTTTAGTAGAATATTACAGTAAAGTTAATGATTTTCTTTTATCTCATAGTCTTACATAAAATTTACTAAACTTTCTAGTAAGATAATTAATCATCACATATGATTCATAACATGAAACAAATTTTAAACATAATTTTACAACAAAAAAAAACATTTATTTTTCGATTTATTGTTTTTTAAAACTTCATAACAAAAAAAAACTCAAATAAATCAAAATTTGAAAATAAATGTTGTATGAAAATTCTTACATTAAGCTAATTTAAATTATTTTTTTGAAGTCTTTAAATAAAAGTGCTTAAATTACTGCTTAGGCAAGTGGTTTTTAGTCACGCTACTTAAACGTAGAGGCGGTATAAGAGTTTATCATTCAGTTTGTAACAGCCACAAAGTATCGGTTTAGAGGCGCATGAAGTGTTTGTATTCATGATGTCAGATCTATTTTTTGAAGATGAAATTATAAATTAAAAGAAATTTAAAGATAGAATGTGTTTATTTATAATACAGTCGACGTACAATATTAAAAATATCCAATAATATAAAGGACAGCAATTTTGGGAGTTTTCAGTGTAAGTTAATTATTTAAATCTTATAACAGTTTGCATATATATTTCTTAGTATTGCTAAAGTATTAAATGTTTCAAATTGGATGAAACCCTGTTTGTATTACAATTGTATAACAGTTGTATAACAGAAAAAGTTTATATTTTAAATCGTATTATAGTTTTAAAATAATTTGCTTACCACGATACAACAGTTATATAAATGTATAAGTCATAAATCACAATTAACAAACACTACACTCAACCAAAAATCATTGTATTCCCAAAGAAAATCGCTGTAAATTCAACAGAAATCATTGTTGATTTTGACCCTACAAATATTTACGTTGATTTCAATAAAAATTGTTGTCAGTTTTTGTAAAAGTTGATCAACTCGTTTTTTTGTAAATCAACTCGTATTTTTTGTAAACTCAACTCATATTTTTGTTGATATAAGAAATTTTATTAATAAAAAAAAAGCTGGTTGTTATTTGTAAATATTATTTTATTAAATATAAATCACAATATTTTTTTTAGAATTATCACCGGCTTTTAAAGCTGCAATATTTAAACAAGATTTTCACACACACTTCGTTTATTTATGTTATGCATTCGTAAGCCATTCTCCAGTTTTCTAATGACACCAAATCAAAAACCTAAAAAAAAACAAAAAAAAATTATCATATAGTATGAATACATAAAGAAACCAATGTATTTTATTACTTACCAAATATTTACAGATCAGAATCTGATCATCAGATCCAATTTTTATTTTTTTTTATAATATTAAATATTTTTATAAGAAACAAACACATAAAATAATTTTATAAGAGACAAACAAATTTCACATTGCAATGCATTGCTACCAACTTGATAATACAAAATTGAACGAACAGGGTTGTTTTTTCTTTTTTGGTTTTATCTATTGAATTCTGTATAAGCGTTGTAAATAGTTCATTCAAATTTACTGATTATTCAACGATATCAACATTAATTTTTGTTGAATACGGCAATATTCTGTAAAACTTGATCTACAATGGGTTTACTAATTTTTCTACTAAGATATTTCTATGAGTGTAAAAAACCTTTTCTAATGATTGATATGCGACCTGAGAATCCATGCAAAAAAGATTTTGTGTTAAAAAAATTCCCCCCCCCCAAACCTAAGAGCTGGATCCGCGCCTGGTATAACAGTTATTTTACAATTGTAAAATAGCTATTTAACAGTTATAATCGTAATATTATATTAATTTGAGTCGTCTGGCAGTCTTAAAATATTATTTGTTCCACAGTACAACAGTTTTATAAATTTGTAACTTATAAATACGAGTCGTATAAAAATGTTTAAATATTTTTTTTGTTATTTCAAAATCAAAAACCTAAAAAAACTGTTTGTATAACAGTATAACTTATTGATTTAAGTCAAATAATAGTTTTATTTTTTAATTAATTTCGATGAAAACTAGTTTGTATATTAATTATATAACAGTTGTATAATAGTTGTATAACAGTTGTATAACAGTAATATAATATTTATTTGAGTCGTATGACAGTTTTACAATTTTTTTACGCATAACAGTTGTATAACTGTATATGTATGTAGTCTCATCATTATTTTTTGTATGAGTCGTATAACAGTTTTGAAATATTTTTTGGTGTTTAAAAAATAAAAAAATCTCAAAAACCTATGCGAACCTGTTTAATAACAGTAACATAACATTATAACTCTTTCACTTAAGTCGTATAACAGTTTTAAATACCTACGAAAATCGATGAAAACTTGTATGTATATCAATTGTTTAATACTTAGTTATATAACAGTTATATTAGAGTTTTATAACAGTTGAATAACAGTAATATAATATTAATTTTATTTAGTGATATCACGCTATATACCCGCTGGAACATCGGTCCAGCGGATAGAGACACCTCAAAAGTTTTGGTAGGGTATAATGGGTTTATTTTTGCAAAAGCTCATTTTTTAAACTAAAATTCATTTTTTTTACACTCTGAAGAGTATTCATATTCATATATTTTTAAAAAAATTCGTTGAAAACTTGTTTGTATATTAATTGTATAACTGTTGTATAATAGTTGTATAACAGTTGTACAACAGTAATATAATATTGATTGGATTCGTATGACAGTTTTACAATTACGTATAACAGTTGTATAGCTGTTATACGACTCATGTTTTTTTGTATGAGTCGTATAACAGTTTTAAAATATTTTTTGGTGTTTAAAAAATAAAAAATTCTCAAAAACCTATAAAAACCTGTTTAATAACAGTATATTAACATCATAACTCATTCACTTAAAACGTATAACAGTTTTAAATACCTATGAAAATCGATGAAAACTTGTATGTATACCAATTGTTTAATACTTAGTTATATAACAGTTATATTATTGTTTTATAACAGTTGTATAACAGTAATATAATATTCATTTTATTTAGTGATATCACGCTATATGCCCGCTGGAACATCGGTTCAGCGGATAGAGACACCTCAAAAGTTTTGGAAGGGTATAATGGGATTATTTTTGCAAAAGTTTATTTTTTAAACTTAAATTCAATTTTTTTTACTCTCTGAAGAGTATTCATATGTTCGTCCAAACCAAATTTTATTTTTTCAACTTGTTATATTTTCGTTTTAAATATCATATTTAAAAATAAAAATATGTATGTAAGAAATACAAACATAAAAATATTTATGTGGCATTTGATTTGTATAGCAAAGATTGTATTTTATGCTTATCTAAGCACATTAAAAACAAATACAAAAAAATTAAAAACATTAAAGACAAAAAAAAAACTAATGTAAATTCCATATATGATGTGGTATGTATGAAATTTATATATGAATATGATGAATAAATGGTATGTAAAGTAATCATAAAAATGTAAGAAATATATAAAAAAAAAAAATATGTTATAAATGACAGATAGCACGTATTATAAAAAGAGATAAACAAAGTTGTTATTTTATTGTACAGTAATTTATAAATGAAAAAATATATATAAAAAATGTATTAAAAAATGTTTATAAAAATGTGTGTAACACATAAACCGCATTTTTTAGGTTTAAAACCCAAATAGTTTTTGTTCAAAACATGGTTTTAAGCTTATACATATTTTACCTGAAATTATGATGGTCTATCCATTTTATAAAAAAAAATACATATTGACTCATTAAGTTAAGTCCATCTTTTATATTACAAGCTTTTTTATAAATGTTTAACAAAAAAAGTTATATCAAAAAAATTCTTCAATTTTGTACTTACAAAAATGTTCATAAATAGCAATTTCACTTTTGTTTTTTTTTTATAAAAAAATTTATATGTTAATGTATGCTTTATTTTTGTTTGTTGTAATTCCCCTCCTCTTTTTTGGTTAATACAACTAAAAACACCTGTATATAGTTTAAATTGTCGGTTAGTTTTTAAAGAGTTTTTTTTTTTGTAGTTTTAATGCTGGGTAATGTACTTTTTTATTTATTTGTTTTTTTTTTTTTTTGTTTCTTAAAAGGTTTTCATATCTTAAGTGGGTGATATTTACCATCTTCTTATTCACGCTCCACACTCTTACGAGTTTTTTTTTTTGTGTTGGCCTTTTAATGGTCGTAAACTGATGCTGTTTTGACTTTTTTGTGTTTCATAAATGGCTATAATTTTTTGATGTCATGTGCTACTTTTTTAGTATTTTTTTGGCAATACAGAAACAAGTTTAAAGAAGTTTTTAAAAACTGAAAGTTTTTTTGAAGATGAAATTAAAAACTAAAAGAAATTTTAAGATAAAATGTGTTTATAATACAGTCGACGTTAAATATTGCAAATGTTAAATAATATAAAGCATAGAAAATGTTGTAATATATCAGCATAAATTATTTATTTATATCGTATAGCAGTTTAAATATACTTCTTAGTATTTCTAAAGTTTTAAATGCTTCAAAAATAATGGAAACCTGTTTGTATAACAGCTGTATAATAGTTGTATAACAGCTTTATAACGGTTGAATAACAGTAGAAGTTATTATTTCGAGTCACACAATACATCAGTTATAAATGAGTTTGTAAGTCATACATATAAGTTATATAACAGTTTTTAAATAGTTTTTGGAGTTTAAAAAAATTAAAAAATTCTTAAAAAATCTATAAAACCCTGTTTGTATAACAGTATAACTTATTCATTTAAGTCGTAAAACTGTTTTTTTTTAACTTAAACACATACTTGAAAATCCATGAAAGTTTGCATGTATATCAGTCTACAACAGTTATATAAGAGTTCTATAAGAGTTATATAACAGTTTACCACAGTAACATTTTTTAATGTGAGTCATTTTGACAGTTTTAAAATATTATTTGTACCCCAGTACAACATTTTTATGAATGTGTAAATTATAAATACGAGTCGCATAACAGTTTTGATATATTTGTTGGTATTTTAAAAATGAAAAATTCTTAAAACCCTAAAAACAACCTGTTTGTATAACAGTTGTACTGTTCATTCATTCATTCATTTAAGTCATATAACAGTTTAATTTTTTTAATTAATTTCGATGAAAACTTGTTTGTATATTAATTGTATAACAGTTGTATTATATTTGTATAACAGTTGTATAACAGTAATCAAATATTAATTTGAGTGTTAAAAATTTTTCACAGAAATATAACAGTTGCATAACTCTATGACATAGTTTTTGATGATTTAAAACTAGAAACTACTCAAAAACCCTATATAAACCTATTTAATAATAGTTGTATAACAGTATCACAGTATAAGTTCTTTATATGTGTCTTATTATAGTTTAAACTTTTTTTTTTTTTTTCAAACCTTAAATATGTATGTATAACAGTTGCATAACAGTATAAATTATTTATTTGACTCGCATGACAGTTTCTTCATATTTTGTTTGTGTTTAAAATTAAGATATACTAAAAATCTATGAAAACCTCTTTGTATATCAGTCGTATAACAGTCAAGGGATACATAAGTTGTTATTTTTTTGAGTCATCTAACAGTTTAAACATATTTTTGACAAAAAAAACCTAAACCTCACATTCTAAAAATAAAAGTTGGTATAACAATTGTATCAGAGTAATATATCAGTATATGATATTAATTAGAATCGTATTATAGTTTTAACATATATTGATGGGTCACACTATTTAACATATTTTTTTCAGTATTTTAAAAATCAAAAATACTTAAAATTTGTTATATTGCTTCTGTTTATCAGTTGTATATAAGTTAGAAAACAGTATAAGATATTAATATGTGTCGTAAAACAGTTTAAATATATTTTTTTTTATATTTTTTAAATCAAAAATACTTAAAAATTGATTAAAAAAACCTGTTGTATAACAGCTGTTTAATAGTAATAGAAAAGTATAAGATATTTCTCTGAGTCGTATAACAGTTTAAACATATTTTTTTAGTATTTTAAAAATCTGAAATGTTTTAAAATTGATAAATTTATTTGTGTTCTAAAATCTAAATCTGAAGTACTTAAAATTCGGCATATAGCTGTCTATTTATCCGTCATACAACAGTTACATAATAGTATAAATTTTTTATTTGAGTCGTATGACAAAATGTTTTTTTTTTAACTTTTAGAAACTACATTTCTTCTATAACAGTTATAGAACTGTTATTAATAAAATTATTAACATGCTTGGATTATCTATCATGGGTTGTCTATAAATTTGATGTATATACCAGTTTTATAACAGTTGTCTCGTGCGTATAAATCCTTAAATATCTTCAGCTCTAAATAGTACTTAAAACTATTCTTAAAAATTTAAAATATGTTATTCCCTTTCTAAAATCTTTGTATAACGTTTTAGATATCTATAAAACATATTAAGTTTATTTACTTACTGCAAATGCTTTTAAAATCGGCTAATTTAATTCCACTGATTTAAAGAATATAACAGTTTTTAATACTTTTAAATCAAAAACATTTGAACTTTAGTTGTCATTTTAATCAGCTGTGTGCAAACGGAACCTCAAAGCTCTAAAAGAGTTGTATAACAGTTTTATAATGGTTACACATTATAAAATGATTTTTATACCCTCCACTCTAGTGATAGAGGGTATATATAAGTTTGTCATTCCGTTTGTAACACCTCGAAATATTGGTCTAGGACCCCATAAAGTATATATATTCATGATCCTCGATCGATTTTAAGACGATCTAGCGATGTCCGTCCGTCCGTCCGTCTGTCCGTCTGTCTGTCTGTCTGTTGAAAACACGCTAACTTTGAAAGACTTTACGGAGGCTCCTGAAGTTTGGCATATATGTTGGCCATATACCTGGTCAGGTTGGTATTGCAATCCAGCGAAATCGGTCCAGTGGTTCAAAAGTTATAAGCAAATGAGTGAATTTCGGCAAGGGGTTTTCTGGAATTTACGAGATAAAACACACGGTAAATTTTGAACGGCAATTCTGAGGGTGCTGAAGTGTAACGTATATATTTGCCGTTCCCCTGGTCTGCTTTGATTTAAATTCCAACCAAATCGGTCCAGTCGTTCAAAAGTTATTAGCAAAACCGTAAATTTCAGATTCGCCTCACCTTAAATTCACGTGTTGAAAACCCATTAAACATGTTTTAAAAACATTGGTAAGTCACAAAAATATTTTACAACGCATTGTTGTCACTCAAAAATATTTTTAAACTAAAAGAAAAAAAAAATACACTCGAAAAAAGTTTTACACTCAAAAAAAATTTTACACTCAAAAAAAAATTTAGTAAATTATTTTTTTTTTTTTTTTCAAAAATTAGTTTAAAAAAAGTTTTTTTACACAAAATAAAATATTTCTAATCAAAAATGTTATTTTTTCACTCTAGAAAATTTACTATAACTTAGGGGCATTGTGGAGGGTATTCATAGATTCGGCCAAGTCGAATTTAACTTTTCTACTTGTTTTAAGTATAATTGTTTGTAGGAACATTATATCCTACCCTTATTACTAATTTTTTTAAGTAAAATCGTGTGTATGACCATTATTTAACTGTTATAATATTTATATAAGTTTGTTTAACTGGTATAAATTTTATACCAGTTTTAAAATAATACCGCATTAAGTTTGAATTAATTCGGCGATTTCTTCTACTTTATGATTTTTGCTTGAGTACAGTTAGTGCCAATATCCAATAAAACAACAGAATAAACATTTTTGTTTTGTTTCAAATTTTAAGAAACAAAACCAAATCTAACTATAATTTGTTTACAATCTTTTTTCAGCTTTAAAAATTACCTTTAAAACAAATTCTTAGTAAAAATGTTATAAAACCACAAACAAACCCCAATTAAATATAACAGCGAAAACCTGCCTTTAACAATTATCAACAAAATGATTAAATTTCGTTATAAACGTAAAGAACCAACAAATATTGTTGGTTCTAAAGATACCAACAATACAACGATCTCAAACAAAGCAACTAGCAACAACAATACAAAAAATAATAATATTAATAATACCACCAACACTATAACAAATAAAGAAACCACCCATAATGAAACTACTAAAGAAAATAAAAAACCAACGTCATCAACGACAACAACTACGTCATCCATGGCAACAATGCAACAACATCAACTACAGCAATCACAAATGAAAGTCAACAACTCGGCAACAGCAACAACTACATTAAAACCCTCTGTACCAACACAATTAATAACAAGTGCTCCCATTAATATTGTCAATTCAACAGCACAACATTTACAGCATCCCCAACATTGTAAAATGGTGTTAACAGCCGGTACAGGTGGTACTTTACCACGTAGTACACCAAAGAAAATAATGGATCCACGTGATGGTCATAGATCAGCAACATTAACACGACAATCGAATACATTGCAAAATAATCGTAAAATAATGTCATCGATGGCAAAAGTTGCATCAACGGCCGAATTGGCAGTAATGGGTTATGCGAATAAAACGACAACAAATAACAATATATCTACCATAAGTAGTGGTATAATTTTAAGTCCAGAATCTATACAAAATAGAGATAGATGTATAAATGCTGTAATCGTAAGTTTTAATACAGAACTAAATTTAACAGTTGTTACATTTAATACATCAAGAGATAAAACTTTGACAATGCAATTTAAGATAAATTTTAAACCAAACATATTTTTAAGAACTTCTTTTATTGTTTTTACTAATTTAGTTTTTTATTTCAATTTCTAGGAACTTTTCCAACAGCTACAAACCAGTTCAGAGCCGGCTTTATGTCCTGAACCATTGCGACGAGCTTTGGCTTCTGGCCCCTTGGCCGGTCGTCGTTTTCCTTTGGGTTGTTTGGGTGATGCTGCTGAATGTTTTGAACTTTTATTACATCGTGTGCATTCACATATCTCAGCCGATGATGGTGATTCCTGTGAATCACAGGCTTGTATTGCTCATAGACGTTTTGCTATGCGTGTTATTGAACAAAGTGTGTGCAAGTGTGGCGCCAATTCAGAACAATTACCATTTACTCAGGTAAGTTATTGATGTTGTTGTGTAAATTTTCTATTTATAATTGTAGTGAAATATTCTAACAGCAGCATATTTGTTGATAGCGACAGTGTAGAAGAGAAATTTTTTGTTAAGAGATAATTGTAGAAATTTTATAAATGGTTTTTAATTGTTTGGAATTTTTAGATAGTTTTAGAAGATCAAACATGAAAAAGAAGCTGGAAACAGTAGCACAGTTAATAGTTATAATGTATTCGTTGCTATTTTAAAAAATATATTTTTTTTTTACTACTAATTTTTAAAATTTCAAATATAATTAAAAAATCTTTTCCAAGTTATCGAAAAACACAGCTAATGTTGCAGAGAAATTTTAAGAGAGATATTTGTAGAAATTTTAGAAATTATTTTAAATTGTGGGAAACTTAAAAATTATTTAAGAACACTTTAAATAGAAAACATAGCAAAATACAGTAGAAATTACAATTTAGTGCTTGTGTATTAAGTCTGTTGTTTTAAAGAACACATATTTTTTTAATACTTGTTAAAATTCAAAAAACTTCAACACAGGACCCAAAATATTTTGAATAAATATAAATTCAAGTAGAAAAAAATGTCTCAGAATCTAAGACTTTTTTATAAAAAAATTCTCGGAATCTGAGACTTTTTCTATTTAGAAAAAAATTTTCAGAATCTAAGACTTTTTCTATATAGAAACAATGTCAATGTATATTTTTTAATACTTACTATATTTTTTTAAAAACTTAAACACAGGACCCAAAATATTTTGAATAAATATAAATTCAAGTAGAAAAAAAATGACTCAGAATCTAAGACTTTTTCAAAAAAAGTCTAAGACTTATTTTTATAGAAAAATGTCTCAGAATCTGATACTTTTTCTGTATAGAAAAATTGTCTCAAAATCTGAGAATTTTTTTTATAGAAAAAATGTCTCAGAATCTGAGAATTTGTCTATAGAGAAAAAAAGTCTTAGAATCGGTAAAGGAATTCAGAATTAAGAAGCTAAACCGCCACAGAAGAAATCATAACAATCTTAGAATATGTAAGAAGTGCTAAAATAACAGAATAATTTTTGATAAAAAGTACACCCATTTTAATAAAAATTAACAAAATAGAAATTTTGGCTAATATAAATTGTACCAAAATAGAACCTTTTCATAAAAGACACTATTTTGGTAAAAATTTTTTTTTATTTAAAAGTACCTACCAGTTTAGTACTTTTTATAAATGGCACTTTTAATAAAAAACACTATTTTTGTATTTATTTAATACTTGTATTTATTTAATACTTGTTACTTTACAAAAAAAAAAATGCTATTTTGGTACTTTTTTAAAAAGTACTATTAATGATTTTTATAAAAACTAGAATTTATAAAAAAAAAAAAACATTTTCTTCTGTCCTATGAAAAAGTACTATTTTGATACTTTTTTTTGTAAATACAATTATGCTATTTCGGTACTTTTTATTAAAATTTGCTATTTTGGTACTTTTTATAAAAAACAAGTAAAAAAGTTAAATTCGGCCTTGCCGAATGTAGTGATACTCTCCACAATTTCAAAAAAATTATTCCAAAAAACTTTGTTTAAAAGGAAATTACTTTTGAAAAAAAATTTTTTTTTGAAAAAAAAATTTCCGCGAAAAAAATTTTGGTAAAAAAAATCCGCGATTTTTTTCTTTTTTTGTCAAAAAATATGTTCGTACTTGTTTAAATACCATTTGGTGTTCAATTATGTTCACATATGCCAACCAGAAGACGAATTAAAGCATTTTGTATTTTTAGGTTATGTAGAATGTACTGAAATTTTTTAGGTGTGCTTACATTTTCGTTCATAACTTTTGAACCGCTGAACCGATATCGCTCAAATGCAATACCAAACTTCTCGGGAGAACTTCCAACAAATATGTTAAGTTTCAGTCATCTCTGTGCAATATTTTGTCCGCGACAGCATTTTCCACAGACAGACAGACAGACGGACAGACGGACAGACGGACAGACGGACATCGCTAGAATGTCTTAAAATCGATCGGGCATCATGAATATATATACTTTATGGGGTCCCAGATCGATATTTCGATGAGTTACAAACGGAATGACAAACTTATATATACCCTCTATCACTAAGTGGAGGGTATAAAAATACTATTGTGATATTTTCGTTAAAAAGTACTATTTTAATACTTTTTGTTCAAAATATTACTTCATTTTGCACCAAAAAAGAAGTTTTTATAAAAAGTACCAAAACAATCTTTTTTATAAAAAGTACCAAAATAATACTTTTTTTTTTAAAAAATGTATGTGTCTGGATATAATTTTTTAGTAAACAAAATCAAAATATTAATTTGTAATAAAAAGTACCAACAAAGTATTTCCGATTAAAAGGTACCAAATTAGTACTTTTTGTACCCTACACCACTCTGTGGTACAGGGTATAATGAGTTTGTGCTGATGTTTGTAACTAACTGAAATATTGGTCCTAGACCCACCTTCAAGTATACCGATCGACTCAGAATCACTTTCTGAGACGATTTAGCAATGTCCGTCCGTCCGTCTGTCCATCTTAACGTTGTGAGCACGATACAGGCCGCAATTATCAATCGATTTAGCTGAAATTTGAAACTTAAGCTTCTTTTGGCCTACTGAAATTGGAAACAATCGGTCCATGTTTAGACCTAGCCCCCATAAAAAGGTCCGCTTAATTTTGGCACAAATGATTCTAATAACAGTATTGTAATAGCTATCCTTTCTGGGTAGGTAAACATATTTTGTATTAACAACTCATCATTCCAATTTTTAAAGGAATCGGACCAGTTCTTCTTGTAGTCCCCATACCAACCACCCTTCCAATATTCACATAAATCTCTCAAAAATCATGAAAAATGAAAATATTTCATTAATATTTTGTTTTAGGTGTTAAACGTGTGGTTTGAATATAATTGGACCATTTTTGGACTTAGACCCATATACAAATTTCGCCCGATATTCAGTAATATCGGTCTATTGGCAACAAAAATAAGCAAATTTCACTCAAATTTTGTTTGTGTATGTTTTCTATACTAATTAAAGATCTAACCAAATATAGATATAATCGGTGCATGCTTGGACTTGGGACCCATTTTTCGGAAAGCACTGGTGTAGGGTATCATATGGTCGGTCTTGGCCGACTATGATTTTCTTACTTGTCTTAAGGAAACATTTTTACATATAAATAATATATGGAAGCAATTACACATAAGCTACACATGTAGCCGAAAAATACACGTGAAATGTACACGTGAAAAATACACGTGAAAAATACACGTGAAGTGGCAACACTATGTTGGACACGTAAAACGCGCTCCGAAATACATTTATAAGCCACAAAAATATGTTACAAAATGTTATTGGGGTCAAAAAAAATTTTATTTGTTGTTTTTTACCAGAATGACTGGTTGCGTTAAAAAAAAGAAAATATACGTTCAATTTTTTTTTTCAATATTACTAAATGTTTTACTCAAAATAATTTTTTTTACAATTTTTATTTACGTTAAAAATGTGTTGTTCTATTGAAATTCATTTACAATGGTTTGGGAGTCGGTCAAGTCGAATTTAACTTTTTCACTAGCTCTACTTCAAAAATTACTGGAGCCTTTTGTTAAGGAAAAACTTTTTTGTAATCAAGATTTTTTTAGAAAAAATAAGATCCTAAATAAAGAAAATCCAGAATCAATGAAGTTTTCTATAGAAAAGATTTCTAGGAATCTATGGTAATATTTTTTTTTTACAAAAATTTATACTTTTTTATAATTTTTGTTTTGAATTTTTTTTTATAATTCTGTGTTACAATAATAAAAACCTCCCAATTGTTAAAAAAAATATTGCTCGTGTACTTGAACTTTCATTTTGTTAAAAAACTTCTGTCATACAGTATTTTTAGAACTTTTTATGGCGGTATTGTATATTTATTTTGTTTTTTATTTATTTTGTTAAGTAAATAAAATTAACTTTTATTAAAAAATTTTCATTCATACGTGAAAAAAAAAACAAACAAATAAAAATTACATTTAAATATGTCTGTTTTATTTTAATAAATGTCAACATTTATATTTGTCAATTTATATCAACAACTTTTTGTTTAATAACTAGTATTGTTTTTACTAATGAATTCTATTAACACTGAAGCACACATAAATTTTATTAATATTTCTAAAAAAAAAAGAAATACTAAAAAAGAAAAAACAAAAGACCACCATAAAATTTAACAAAAAAAAAATAAATCAATTTGCTACAAAAAAAAAACGAAAAATTAAATGAAATGTTCTTGACTTTAAAATCAAATTTCATTTCAAGTTTTATTAAAAAAAAATCTTAGAATCAAAATTCTAACCTTGTCTTAAATTTTGCAACTTGTAAATGCAATGTTGTAGTAGTTAACTTAACATGAACATTAGAGTGTCCCTTATTTTGGAAATGTTCGAAATGTTGAGACGGTACCCGCTCATTTTTTCCTTTTGACTTAAAAATAACTCAGGAAAAATTTTACGCCCCTAGGACCACGCCTTCCCTACGCGACGGGGCCTTAAAGAGCGGGGCCTTAAAAATCATTTTTCCATACAAACCAAAAAAATTTTTTTTTGATTTTTAATTTTTTTGTTATTATTTATTATATTACTTGGTTTGCTTATTCACGACAAAAAATTTGATTTTGGTGGGATAAGTCTTTCAGCGCTAAAAAATTTTTAGCAAAAAAAAAATTTTGAGCCGCCGGGGTCCTACAGTAAAAAATTTTTAAAAAATATTTTTTTTTAGTTTTGACCAGCAACGGTTTTAGCTGCTATGTTGCTTTAAATGATATATATTCCAAAAAAAAATTATTCATATCTGTGACATCTTTATCTTTTTCGAAAAAAAAATTTTGAGCCGTAGGGATCCTACGGTAAAAAATTTTTAAAAAATATTTTTTTTTAGTTTTGAAAAGTAACGGTTTTAGTTGTTATGTTGTTTTTAATGATATATATTCCAAAAAAAATATTTTTCATATTTGTGACATCTTTATCGTGTATCGAAATAAATCAACAATGCATTTTTTACCCTTTTTTAGAACACGATAAAGATGTCACAGATACAAAAAATATTTTTTTATGAATATATATCATTTAAAGCAACATAGCAGCTAAACCCGTTGCTGGTCAAAACTAAAAAAAAATATTTTTTAAAAATTTTTTACTGTAGGACCCCGGCGGCTCAAAATTTTTTTTTGCGAAAAATTTTTTAGCGCTGAAAGACTTATCCCACCAATATCAAATTTTTTGTCGTGAATAAGCAAACCAAGTAATATAATAAATAATAACAAAAAAATTAAAAATCAAAAAAAAAATTTTTTGGTTTGTATGGAAAAATGATTTTTAAGGCCCCGCTCTTTAAGGCCCCGTCGCGTAGGGAAGGCGTGGTCCTAGGGGCGTAAAATTTTTCCTGAGTTATTTTTAAGTCAAAAGGAAAAAAATGAGCGGGTACCGTCTCAAGATTTCCAACATTTCCAAAATAAGGGACACTCTAATGAACATAAATTAAATTGTAATTTATAACACAAAAAAATTTACAAAAAAATATATAACTGGAAAAATTCTTTAGTTTTTTTTTCTCTCAAATTTAGCAGAACAAAAACAAGTTCTATTTTTCACATAACCACATGTTATTGAACAGAAAATTATAAAACTTTTTAACACATAATTGCTCTTTAAGTTGAAAAATATAAAAAAAAAGAAATATTGGCCTAAAGCTACTGTAAAATGATTTTAAATAAACCCAACACATGGCTAATGAGTTTTTGTAGTTTATGTACAGAAACTAAAAAAAAAACAAGTTGTCTTTCTGTTAACTGTGTTAACAAATTTACATACTTGAACTTTAAAACATAAATTTATTTATAATTTTCTTGTCATATGACAAACAACAAGAAATGTTTAAGTTATACACAAATGTATATAGATAAAAAAATCTATATTAGATGAAGGTGTTAAAGTTGGTCATTTAAACTTGTAAAAAGTATACAATTACTATGTAGGAGTGTTTTTTTTTTGCTAATGAAACCATGAATATGTAGTTTTAAAGGAAAAATTTAATTAATTATATTTTATTTTATTTAATTTATTTAAAAAAGCCATGTCTTGTAGTTAAAGAGTTAAGAAGGTTATTTGTTTAAGATTTATTTGTTATTGGATTTTTTAAATTAGAAATTTTTTTTTAAAATTAATTAACTTTTATTGTCATTTCTAAGTTTCTATTTGATTTTTAGTTTTTCGGATTTTCAAAACATTTTATATAAAAAAAATATTTATTTTTTAAAAAACTTTCCATTTTTATTAAGTTTTTGTTGTTTTAAATAAAAATTCGATTTCATTTGTTAAATCTTCTTTTAAATATGTGAAATTTTTAAACAAAAATACCAATATTTAAATATACTTTCACTTAAAAATTCACAAAAAAACTATGCATAATTTATTTAAAAAAAGAATTAAATGCAAATATTAAAGCAAAATTTCTTAAGCAAACTTTTGCAAAACTAAAGACTTAAGAAACAAACTTTTGTTTTAACAATAAAACATATACATATGTTATTTTTTTTTTTTGTATTTTAATAAATAGTTTATTATGGTGTCATAAAAATTTATTGTTGTTTTTATGCATAGACTTTTGAAATGCCAATAATATGTTAATAATTTATTTGAATTTATAAAATTTATAAGCAAAACAAAAGACTTAAGACACAAACTTAAAAAAAAAAATTGCTAATTTCTAATTTCAAATACTATGGTTTTATATACAGGTAAAAATAGTTAAATTCGACTTACAAGCAGGGGTGCCAGATGATTTTGATAAAAAATCGGCATATTTTCCAAAAAAATATCGGCATTATCGGCACTTCAATTTACAAAAATCGGCAAATAAAAAACAACCATTTTAAATACAATAAACCATATTTTTATTGACAAAAAATTGCAAAACAGAACAATTTTGCACTAAAGGCAACAGTGTTGCCACCAGTGAATCAAAAAATTATTAAGGAGTTTGTCCAAAATTATCCAAAATCCCAAAAATTATCCAAAAAAAAATCAAAAACGATTTTTTAACCAAAGTGGTTGATTTAAATTCAATTTAAAGAATATATTAAATTAGTTTTTAAATAAAAATCACACATTTTGTACTGTTCAGAATAAAAAATATTTTATAAAATTAGAATTACTGGATCTTTTTCCAGTTCTTTTTTTGAATTTTTTTTGTGGGCTTAAAATTTGTACCCCATTTCTTTCAATGCCTGCCTTTGTAAAAAGAATTGAAGCAACAGTATTTGAAGATAATTTATTTCGTAAATCGTTTTTTGTTTTCTTTAATTTACTAAACTCTTTCTACTGATCAATTAGAAAATTGAAGAATCATAAGAAATTTAAAAACATCTTCTAAATTGAGAAAAAGATTTCACCAGCACAATTGTAATTTTGAAAACTTTTGCCTAATAAGTTTGGACATCCAAATAATCAAACAGATCAGATTTTTGTGGTCCAATAGGGCTTAGAGGTTCACATAATTTGAAAAGCTCCAAATTTAAAAGGTATTGCCAAAACTAACAGCAAAGTGCTGTCAAATAAGAAGTAAATAAAAAAAATCGACAACTTAAATAAAAATAAAAAATAAATTAATCCATGTAAAACTTTAAATTGTAAATGATAAAATTATCCACAAATTATCCAAAAATGTAATTATCCAAAGAGTATCCAAAAAATTTTAAATTGTCCATTTTTTGGATAATTATCCAAGAAGTGGCAACACTGAAAGGCAAACAAAAATAATACGATAATTTAAATTACGTTAAATTTGCATCAAAAAACTAAAAATAATTTTTTAGTTTTTAAATTTTTAAAGATCAAGAAAATATTAAAAATATCCATAAAAATTAGTTTTCAGTAATGTCCTTATACTAAATAATGTTTCCAGCAAAAAAAAAAAATATTTTTTTTTTCACTTTTTTAAGCGCTTTCCGATTTTTAGGTCAAATAAGGAACCCAAAGATATTGGCGTACTGGTTTTTGTTCAACAAATCGATGGAGGACCATGAATATGTTCACTTTTTGGGGTCCTAGAACGATATTTCGTGGTGTTACAAACGAAATGACAAACTTATATATATAAATCATTCCGTGTTTTTAGAGTTGACGGTGTTTTTAGAGTTGATCAAAAAATCGACACTTTGATAATTTTGAGGCAAAAAATCTGCAAAATGCTGATAAATCGGCAAATTTGGCCGCCCTGCTTACAAGGAAAGTCTCCCTGGTGTCACCCTCCGATCTTCATGAAATTTGGATATGTTCTTCAGAACAAAAATTTATTCGACACGTATTTTTTTTAGCGGCCCAAACTCATTTTAAGGGTGGTCGATTTGTATGGGGGGGAATTGACATTTTTCAGTTTTTTATGATTTACGCCTATTTAAACAAAATTAATAAAGACATGTGTGGTATCAGATTAAAGGTATTAAAAATACCTATCTCGAGGTGCTAACACCGGGCCTAAGAAGTTAATATTTTTCGGCTTATTACCAAAAATGTCCTAAAATTTTGGTATTTTACTTAACCCATTACTGCCTGCCCATAGATCGGCTCGTACGATTTTGATGAAATTTTGACATTTGTACCTGGGTACCATGTAAAATAAAAACAAATTTACCTCAGCTCCGACCTGAGATATGACATGGGTATTAGGTCGTGTAATTTTTTACTTTTATTTTTTGTTTGAGCTGAAAGGGGTCTAAAAAGTTTCTATTGGGTGTCAAAATAACTCCAATAAGTTTTCGTGAAAACCAAAATTGTCCTTACCCCCCCCCCCGCATCACGTTTTAGGTGCACTTTTCCTGAGTATTTTCGATTAAGAAAAATCTTCGATTTTTGTCAGTGAAAAACAAAAGTTAAACAAAACAAAAAAAATCTTGTTAAATGTTCACATTTAGCCCAATCTCTTCTCTTTTTTATGAAAAAAGAATTAGCCCGATATCTTCCATCTAGCCCGCGCTAATTTTTTTAAGTATCAACACTTTTTTGGGTATTTAAATACCCATTAGGCAGGAATGGGTTAATATGACGAAAAGTTGTGCATGTTAGGACACGTTCTTAGCACATTTAGATAGGTTTTCCAAAGACCTTTCATTTGGTATGTAACATGACTAGGTTTCTTTGCATAATATAGGAGATAAACGAAAAAAAATGAAAAATGGCCTTGTCTTCCCCCCCCCCCCCCTCCTTTTTACCGCCTAAATATGAATTTGGGCCGCTAATACGTGTCCCTTTATTTTTTCTGATCTACAAAATAAAACCAATTCCATAAAGATCCGCGGGTGCCACTAGGGAGACTTCCCTTGTTAGCTGAATCCCTTCATAATGCCCAAAATATTTAAAATACAAATGAATTTGAGTGTAAACACACTTTCTTAGTGATAGTGATTTTAAATGTAAAACAAGTAAAAACAAATGAGAGTGTTAAATTCGGCTGTGCCGAATCTTTTATACACTCCAAAATGTAAAAAAAAAATAAAAAAATAAAAATTGTCAGGGGCGTTTGTTTGGGGGGGGGGGGGGGGTGATGGGGGTTTCAGTGGGGGATGTTAGGAGCACCTTCGCATCCCGATAAGTATACCAAATTTATTTAACACAAATACAAAAAAACATGCAAAAAAAGTGTATTTTTCAGAGGTTTGTTCAGTTCTTCAAGGGGGAACTTTTTCCCCCTGGGCCGATTTCTTCCCATTTACGAACTTAACCTGCCTAGGACCATAAGACATATTCGTGCCAAATTGCAGGAGGCTAGCTCTTTATTTTGGACTGCATCGTGGCATCTACAGACAGACGGACGGACGGACGGACGGACAGACGGAAATTCACAGAATGTCTTAGAATCGATCATGTATCAATATTATATATACTTTTTGGGGTCCCCGACCGATATTTCGATGTGTTACACATGTGTTACAAGATGTCCAACCCATACTTTGGTTGGAGGGTATAAAAAAGTAAAATTGACATGAAATTTGTATACTTTTTTAACGTTCAAAAAATGTAATTAGAAAAAGTTTATTTTGGTTAAAAAACGGTTTCTTACAATTTTTTTGTAAAAGACAAAAAAAAATGTTTGAAAAAAAAAATTTTCCGTTAAGACTTTATTTTAAAGGGTGCAATTATTTTCTACACTCAAAAAAATAAAACATTATCAAATTACTAAAAAGTCTCGTGATTCCATTTTACCAATATTTCTTGTTTTTTAACAAACATTTTTTTGTTTTGGTCAATCGAAATATACATTTTTTTGGTAGTTTTACATTTTTTTGCAAATGTCCAATTTTCCAAGATAATTTTACCAAAAAAAATTATAGAAAAATCACAAGAATACCTTGTAAAAAAGCTAGTAATTTTTGATAAAAATTCTCGTAAAATAGGATATATCAAAAAATAAAAGTTACAAGCTTTTCTTGTCATTTCACATGGTTTTTTTTTTGAGTGTACAGTTTTTTTTATGAGTGTACTTATAAAAATAAAATTCCCCCTCAATTATCTTAGATTACGTCACAAGTTTATTTAAAAACTTCTAATTATGTTCTTATGCCTGCAGCCATATCTCAAATAAAACTGTTCTACCCAAAACCACTATTTTATTTATTAAGTAGTGTCATAATTTATTTGCAATATTTTTGCTTATATAAGTTTTTACATTCCAAAGATCATTTATCAATTTTTTAAAAAGCAACAACCAAAGATTAAATTTAAAATTATATAAAAACTGTTATATTGTCAAATTTGTTAATGCGAACTTTAAATCTTTATATAAAGTAAAAGAGACAACATAAATTTTGGTTTGGTTTAAAAATTAGGTTAAGTAACTAAAACGTTATTCGGGTAAAAGTATAATGAAAGTTAGGTTAGGACTTAATGGCACCACGGACCAGATAGAAATAATAGTTAATAAACTGTTAAAAATAAATGTTTTACAAAATAATAAATATTAATTTTTATATCAATATGATAATAAAAATATTTGTTTTAGTATCCTAATAAACTGTTACTTAACTGTTATACTGCTACTCAAACTGTTATACAACTACAAAAACTGTTATAACTTTAAAAATAGTAATAAAATATTCTTTAAATCTAAAACAACAAATTTGTGTAACTTCATAAAAATAAAAAATAAAATGCATAAATCTTTGTTTGAAAAAACAAAAGACTAAAGACACAAACCTCATGAAATATGAATCAAATAACTCTGCTTCAGCAAACTATAAATTGCACTTTCAGTTATATGAAACTTATTATATCTTTTAATCAATTACCAATATATAAACACTTGTATTTACAAAATAAAACTTTTTACAAAAAAAAACTTTAAAAGGATATAAAAAAGTGATAACAGATATTCAGTTAAACCAAAATAAATTCAGCTATAATAACCAAATTTTTCAGATAAACAGAAATTGAAATATTCGTTTGATGCAATTAAGCTATTTGATTGGTGTAGCAGGAAATTTTCATTTACTTATAGTATAAGAGTTTTTTAAACTGTTATACTGTTACTACAACTGTTATACTACAAGCAAAATTGGTATAAATTTACAAAAAAAAAGTAAAAAATAATGATTAACTTTAAAGTCTCATTCAAAATTGTTTTAAAATGAGTGATTTGCCAGTTTTTTTAACTGGTATACTGTTACTACAACTGTTATACTACAATCAAAACTAAATAAATTTACAAAAAAAGTAAAAAAAATAGTGATTAACTTTTAAGTTTCGTTCAAAATTGTTTTAAAATGGGTGATTTGAATGGATATTTTTATAATGGTAATTTTAGGACAGTTATAAAACAATTATTAAAAAAATTATACAAATAGTTTAAACGAATTTTTTAATCTGTGGTGTTAATACATCTATTACTATCACTAAAATATTTTTTTTGTTTTTAACTGTTATACTGCTACTAAGACTGTTATACTGCTACAAAACCTGCAAATTTACAACAACAAAAATAAAAAGATAGATTAGCTTAAAATGTTATAAACACAAATTTGTTTTACTTCAAAAAAAAAAATAAAAAAATGCAATTGTGTTTGAAAAAACAAAAGACTTAAGACACATGCCGGATGAAATATTAATCCAATAAATAACACCCTGCTTCAGCAATCAATAAATTGCGCTTTAAGTTATATGCAAATTATTTTAGCTGTCAACCATTTAACAATATTGACACATTTATATCTACATATAAACTTTTTCTAAATGAAAACCTCTTTAAAAAAAGTCAACAAAAGTGACAAAAAAAAATTGAGTTGAGAAAATAGATATTTCGCCAAAAGAAATTTAGTATTTTCAATCGAAAAATTAGTTTGATGCAACTAAGCTATTCGATTTGTACAACCAAAGAAATGAAACGGGTTATATAGGGAGTAGTAAATTTTTATTGTAAAACCCCAGCAAAAACTAGGTAATGAGTACCCATTCCTAATTGGATTACCTGGTAATGAGTACTAATTACTCGCTGCGTTACTTTTTACCCCAAAAAAGGCCTTACTTTTAACTTACATCGAAAATGATTTGCAATCTGAATTTTAAAAACCAGTTAAGTTTCATAAAAATATATAAAAAACAATTTTACTCTTAAATTATTTTCTCTCATTTAATAAGAGCAACTAAACAAACAATGCAGTTACCTTTACAACTTTTTGTAAGCGAGCTAGGAATGGGCTATTATTTTTTAGCATTTTCGTAAGCGAACAAAGAAGGCCTTGCCTCCAATGACATCGCCTTGCTAAAGTAATTAAGAATGAAATTGGGACGTAACTAGTTACTCATTTTCGTTATAAACCCCAATGTTAATTACTTGGTAATGGAAGTTTTTGCTGGGACGTTTTCAAATGAGTGATTTAAATCGATATTTTTAATAACAACTTTATAACAGTTATACACAAAAAATGTGCTTAACAAAAAATAAAATAAATTTTCCAATACGACCTGTTAAAAGTATATGTTTTAATATAATTTAATAATCGTATAACAGTTTTCAATGAAACTGTTATACTGTTACTATAACTGTTATACCGAAAAGAAAACTGCCATAAATTTGCAATTAAAGGAATAAAATAAAAAATAATATTTAATGTTCTTTGTAAAGGACTTTTAAATGGATTTTTTAAAAAGTTAATTTTTTAACAGTTATAAAACAAGTAATATTAAAAATGTGTAAAAGCTAAAATGAATTTTCCAATTAATTATCTTTTAGAACCAGTATAACAGTTTTTTAATGGTGTAAAACTGTTACAAAAACTGTGATACTGCTACAAAAACTGCAAATTTACAAAAAAAAATAAAAAAATAAAAAGCTAGATAAGCTTAAAATTATATAAACACAAATTTGTCTTATTCAAAAAAATAAATCTTTGTTTGAAAAAAAAAAAAAAAACAAAAGGCTAAAGACACATACCTCTTGAAATATTAATCCAATAAATAACACCCTGCTTCAGCATACAATAAATTGCGCTTTCAGTTATGTGAAACTTATAAGAGCAGTCAATCATTTGCAAATATTGACACTTTTACAACTACATAAACTTTTTTAAAATAAAAACCTTTAAAATTAAATCTTGAAAAAGTGTATACCAAAAACTCAGTTAAAATAATATAAATTTTCCCCCAACAAAAATTATCTGCTCACAACTTAAATATTTGTTTGATGCAAATAAGCCATTCGGTTGTTACATTTTAAATAAAGACACAACCTTTATGCAAAAAAAGTGTTATATTAACAGAAGTAGAGAATTGTCAATGTAAACATTTTTAAATAGGTGATTTAAATCGATTTTTAGTTAATTTTATAACAGTTACACAAAAAAAAACAAAATAAATTTTCCAATCGGAAATGTTAAAAACATTTTTTTTAATTTACTATCAGTATAGCAGATTTTTTAACTGTTATATTGTTACAACAACTGCTATACTGCAACCAAACTTTTATAAATTTCCAAAAAGTTAAGGTTTGACTTTAAATTTTTTATTGAACAGTTTTTTTAATTAAGTGGTTCTATTGGATAATTTTATTACAGTTATAAAATAGTAGTATTTTAATAAAACTAATTTTTCAATTAGTTTTACAAAAATATGTCTTTTATAAACAGTATAACAGTTTTATAAAAAAGTGTTAAACTGCTACTAAAACTGTTATACTGCTACAAAACTTATCATAAATTCGCCAAAAAAATATTTAAAAAGATTAACTTTAAATTTTATTAACAAAAATATGTCATATTTACAAATAAAAAAAAAAGTATGCAATATTTTTTTTTTTTTTTAACAAAAACAAAAGACTTAAGACATAAAAAAAATAAAAAAAAATAAATATTTGTTTGAAAAAACAAAAGACTTAAGACACATACATATCTCATGAAATATTTATCCAATAAATAACACCCTGCTTCAGCAAACAATAAATTGCGCTTTCAATTATATGAAACTTATTAAAGCTGTCAATCACTTACCAATATTGACACATTTACATCTACAAATAAACCTTTTCTAAATGAAAACCTTTATAAGGAATTCTACAAAAGACTTACGACACAAACATTAGCTTGCAAAAAATTTTACAAAAGCTCACTGCGCTGCGGTGTTGATTGTTATTTCAAAATCCATCATTTTATAAAAAAAAGTATATAGTATATTGACATGTTAATTTTATAACAAAAATTATATATGTCATACAATTCACCACATGACGTCATTTTAATACGCCTTTCAGCGAATGTTTTAAACATTTAAAACAAATTTTACTTACCTTTATATAAATGACCATTTAAGTGACAACATAGTGATTAATAAACTGTAATTAAAACAAGAAATTTTATTTATGATTTAGATTTTTGTTGTTGTTAGGCTTTTATCAATTAAAACCTACATAATTTCTGAACAGTAGTAGATTAGTAGTTTCTTGTCTTTATAGCTTTTTAAAAGAAACACGTGCTTAAAGTTTTATAGAAGTCGTTTGTTTTTTTTTTTATTAATATAATTTTTTCTTTCATAGTGTTTTAAATTGTTTAATGTTTTAGCTTTTTATGGCTTAAGTGGGTGTTAAATTTCCGGCGTCTAAAATGTTTAATTATTGTTTTATTAAATAAAAAAAAAAACGCATAGTGCTCTGATTAGTTTAAATATTAATTTAAATATGCTGACAGTATAAAATTTTAAGCTGGTCAACCATAAATGGTTAGCCAACACTTGTTAGTTTTTATAAAGTTTTTTCAATGAACCCACACTTTGGCTGTTTATAAAATTTGGATATAAAATTGAATTTATTGTTTAATTAAACTTTTGTGTGTTTTTGTTATTTATTTTAGATGGTGCACTATGTATCGGCTTCAGCCTTAACATCACAAAATTCTTTAGCTTTGCAAAATCATCAACAGCTAACATTTGGCCAACTATTAAGAGCTGCAGGAAATATGGGTGACATAAGAGATTGTCCGGTAAGTTGATGAAAATTATTAAAAATATTTGCTAATTCTTTATACATAAGCCTGAACAGAACAAGCTCGACACGGTGATCGTTGTTTAAAAAGGCCATTAAGGGTAAATTGTGTCTTTTGTGCGTTTAGTGGCGACACTCTTAATATTCTGTTTAATTAACATTAAAATGTTATTATGTAACATTCTGTCATTTTTAACATTGCCCTTTATTAAGTAACTCCTAAATGTATGCTACACTTTTGTTCTCAATGTTCTTTTAAAGTGTTAACCCAGCAAACACTTAAACTACGAAAAGCGAAATTGAACAATCAAAAGTGAGGTATCTAAAAAGACTTAGATTGGAGTGAAATTTAACACTGCGGTAGAGAGGAAAGTCTATTCTAGACGTATTTTTTCTAATCATCTAAATCTTATCGGTAGGAGATTTTCAATAGAGTGAATAAAACAAATTTCGGTTTTCTCCTATTTATTATTTGAAGCATTTGAACAACTTCACACAAAAATTGATTTTTAATACTGATTTTAACTATTTTTGTTGTATAATTTTTTGGTAAAAAATACAATAATTTTATTTTATTTTTTGAAAAATTAGTTTTTAAAAAAAAAAAATCATTTAAAAGTCAGTTTTTAGTGTTTATAACCAGATTTAGCATATAATACCCTACACCAGTGTTTTTCGAAAAATGGGTCCCAAGTCCAAACATGGACCGATTGGTTCTATCTTTTGTTAGATCTTTAATTAGTGTAGAAAACACACACAGACAAAATTTTAGTGGAATTGTCTTATTTTTGTTTCCAATATACCGATTTAACTTAATATCGGTCGAAATTTTTATAAAGGGGACCAAGTCCAAAATTGATCTGAATATATTAAAAAAAGTAAGTGACCGTTAGCACCTAAAAACTAAATTTTAATCAAATATTTCCAACTTTCATGAATTTTTGGAGGTTTACGTGAATATCGGGAGGGTGGTTTGTATGGGGACTACAAGAGGAACTGGTCCGATTCCTTAAAAATTTGGAGTGATAATTTGTGAATACAAAAAACGATTACCTACCGAATTTCAAAAGGATACCTGTTATAATACGCTAATAAGAAGCACTTGAGTCAAATTAAAGGGGACGTTTGTATGGGGGCTAGGTCAACACATGGACCGATTTTTTCCCAATAGGCTTCGTACTTGGGGTAAAAAAGCTTAAGTTTCAAATTTCAGCCAAATCGGTTAATAATTGCGACCTGTAACGACCACCGGGGTTTTGAGAATTACAAAAGTCGATAACTTCAAAAATATTACTCGGAGAGCTTTTGATTTGCGGTCTTGTTCTACGTGTTGAGAGCTACAAAAATGCTTTTGGACTTTTTGTTGTGTTGGCAACATTTACCGAGATATGAGCATTTTAAAATTTTCAGGAATGCTAACTTTTTTGGATCCAATATTAGGACCCTTTAGGGTCCACACATGTGAAGAGCCCGAGAACCAAAAATTACCTCCATTTTGCTCTATCTGGCTTAGTTTCCGAGATAGCGCCATTTAAAGTTTTCTGAAAATAAAAAAAAATTTACCATTTATTTTTGCTAATATTAGCAAAAAAGCTTGTAAAAATTTGGTCAACTCAATTTTAGATTTAGCAAAAAAAATTAGTTCAAATTTTGTTTAAAATTGCTAATGCGCTAAATGAAGTTTACAAGATATTTTTGCTATCATGCTAATCTCAACTAAAAATTTTCTAAAAGTTAGCTAACCAGCATTAGCAAAAAAAATTAGTAAATCTACTAATGTATTTTTTTGAGTGTGCTTGTTGCATTAAAAAAATACAATTTATTATTATTTAAACTATTTTTTTTTAATCCACGCCCACAAAAGGGGCAGAACAAAAAAAAACAAAATTTTCTAATCCGCTGGGTCCAAGTGCAGGACTTTAAACTTCTTGTAGCATAAAAATGCTGCATTTGTTGAAAAAATCTCCAAAACTCAAGTACAAAAATTGTGTTTTTCAGAGGTTGGTTCAGTTCTTTAAGGGGAACTTTTTCCCCCTGGCCCAATCCAAAATAGGAACATAAGACATATTCGTGCCAAATTTCGAGAGTCCGGCTGTTTTTTTTTGCATCGAGTTAACTACAGACGGACGGACAGACAGACAAACGGACTAACGGACATCTCAAGAATGTCTTAGAATCGATCACAGATCATAAAAATATATGGGGTCCTAGACCGATATTTTGTTGCGGTAAAAATCAAAATGACAAAGTGAGTATACCCCCATAGTTTGGTTGGAGAATATAAAAATCATAGAAAATTAAAATTTTTCTGCTGCTTTGGAACTTTACCAAAGGAATAAACCGAGTTGGAAACGTCCTCGAGCCATCCACAGTGACGGTGGGGTGACATGTCAGAGTCACTGCTGACATATACAAGACATCTTTATGTACTGGGTTGAGGACAGTTTCATACAAGTTTTCAAAATGTCCTCACTCAAAGTCAGCAGTTGTCAGGGCTGACCTTCTGGGGACATGTCACCTAACACTTCTTTGGGGAAATGTCTGGCAAAAATACAAAAAATTTTCGTATTTCCTTTAGTTTTTACTTTTATCCATTTTCCTTTATAAATTATCCTTCTCATATTTAGAAAAAACTTTTCGCCTTTTTTAGTCCCAACTGGATTTGAACCTGGAACCTCCAGTTTATTAGTCCCACACCTAACTACTTGTTCCAAACTTTATTTTGAAAATTGTTTGTCTATTTATTACTTTTATTCTACTTGTTAAATTTTGATTTTATTTTAATTAAATCGATAATATTGCCATTTTTTCTTAGAAATTGAAGAGTTGCCCAGATTTAAAATTCTAATTTAATATACTGCTATTCTGAAGACATTTCCTTTTATACGTCTTAGAGGAATTGTCGACACTCTTAAAGCAAACATTCAGTGCTGACAATGTTAGGATATGTCATCAAGGATTACCTATGATTTGTCGGAGCCTGAAGACATTTCCTCAAGGAATCACTGTGGATTTTCCAACTGGGAACTTTAATTAAGGAATTTTTTTAATAATTTCATACAAAAATCAATTTTTAATGCTGATCACCAGATTTTGCTATTTTCTCTTACCTTTAGTTACAGAATAAATTGCAATTAAAGAATTAAAAAACATATGCAAAAAATAGATTTCCGATGCTAATTACTATATTTTTGTTAATTTCTTTATTTTTTTAGAATTCCTGTGGTGCTAAAATTGGCATATGTCGAGCTTTATTAAACAGACCAGATGTTGTATCCATCGGCATAGTTTGGGATTCGGAAAGACCGGCCGCTGAGCAGGTACATTCCGTATTAAAAGCTGTTGGTACTAATTTGAGACTAGCAGATGTTTTTCATCAAGTCTCCGAACAAAGATGGGCACAAAATGTACAACATGAGCTTGTGGGTATAGTTTCCTACTATGGTAAACATTATACCACCTTCTTTTTCCATACCAAATTAAAGGTATGGGTATATTTTGATGATGCTAATGTTAAAGAGGTAAGTAAAAATAAAAACACTTTATCCCAAAAAAAATATACTAAAAATTTAATACAATTTTTTCTTTCTGTTCAGGTTGGTCCCCATTGGGAAGCTGTTGTGGATAAATGTAGTCGTGGTCGTTATCAACCATTATTGTTGCTGTATGCTGTTCCTCAACCTCAATCTGCTGTTGCTTCGAATCCTTCAGCCCAAATGTCTTCTGCACAGTACATGCAAGAATTGGCGAATAATTCTCAATCGCCCATAGTCAGAAGAGCCATAACTCCCAGTCCAGAAAAACCACAATTGGGTAATACCAGACGTGCCATTACTCCTACTCCTCTTAGAGTACCCAATGATTATCAAAATTTAAGTGTTATACAAAAGAATATATTTGCTCCAGGCTCCCAAAATCCAGATAATAATAATCATATGAATACTATGAATTCAGATGAAACTGATGCTTATATTAGCCGTAAAACAGTGGAACATGTTTTAAATGCTCAATATCAAAATTTAAGTATTATACAAGATAAAATTTTTCAACAAGATGAAAAGGAAATATCAGCTATGACAAATTATCATCAACGCAAGTCATTGGAAGCTGTATTGAATGCTCAATTGGCTCGTAAACATCAACAGCATTTACAATTGCAAAGATCCCATAGCGCAGAATCAGGACATGTTTCTGGTTCATCAGCTTCTTCGACAACTTCCTCTACAAATTCATCTTCACCACCTAGTGATGGTTTAACTATACCCGAACATTTAAATCAACCTAGACGTAGGGATTCGGGTAATTGGTCTGGTGATCGTAATTCAGCTAGTTCAGCTTCTTCTACCACTTTAGATAATCCTTATTTATATATGGTAGGAAAACGTTCAGCTTCTGCCGTGCCTCAAAGTCCTACACGTAATGGTTTACCTTATGATCCTGGCTATGATTCATTTTCATTAAGTTCTACCGACTCTTATCCACCCAAACATCCTTTAAATCCACAATTGGCTAAAATACCTGAGGCATCTCCTTCAGTTATATTAACCGGAGATTGTGAGAAATTATGTCACGAGGCTGATCAATTGTTAGAGAAATCAAGAATCTTAGAAGAATCTCATGATTTAGAGACAGCCTTGGTCTTATGTAATGCAGCTGCCGGAAGAGCTAGAGCTGCCATGGATGCTCCTTATAGTAATCCACACACCATGACATTTGCACGCATGAAACATAATACTTGTGTTATGAGAGCAAGATCTCTACATCGTCGTATCTTAATTGAAAAAGGTGCAGAAATGGATGCTATGCCAGAAATGAAACATATGCGTGAGGGTAGCACTAGCAGTGTTATTAAACATGTTAGACAAAATAGTAAAGATAAAACTTTGGAAAAGAGTCCCGCACAAAATGCCATGAATCATATTAATTCTCCCACTTCCGGCAATAACAAATCTATAGAAATCTATGCAACTTTGCCTAAAAAGAAAAGTCCACTTAAGGCTTTAATATCATCGGCCGCATCAAATGATGCAGATAATATAGAATACGAATCAACTCCTACAAAACCTGAAAGAGAGGGAAGGTCTCTATTTGGACGTAATAGCAGTAAACAAGATAA
This sequence comes from Pegoplata infirma, assembly GCA_963921195.1. Taxonomy (NCBI): domain Eukaryota; kingdom Metazoa; phylum Arthropoda; class Insecta; order Diptera; family Anthomyiidae; genus Pegoplata; species Pegoplata infirma. The sequence continues at coordinate 146,007,890 of OY992540.1, forward strand.
AGATAAAAGAAGTCGTAGTGAAGATCGTAATAAAATTACCCGAGAATTTTCTTTAACCGAAACTCTTTTGGTAAATGCTAAGGACACATTAAAGAAACATAAAGAGGATAAAGATGAGAAAAAGGAAAAGGATAAAAATGGCAAGAAACAACATAAAATAAGACGTAAGCTATTAATGGGAGGTTTAATAAGACGTAAAAATCGTTCTATGCCTGATTTAACTGAAGCTGGGGATGAGGTTAACACTACACAACAAGCTGCTAATACCACAGCTCCTTTAACCGCCTCTGTAGATGATTCAGTAGTGGGACTACAGCATAAAAACTCCATGAGTGGTTATATATCTGAGGGACACTTTGATTTTCGTGAAGCTGTTGCAGCCAATAATGGTTCAACAGCCAATCCCAATTTAGAGAGAAGTAAACTTATGCGTAAAAGTTTCCATGGTAGTGGTAGACAATTGACAGTAGTTGCTAAGGTAGCACCACCACCACCACCTATGAGAACTTCTTCAACGTTGACACAACAACAATTGCAGCAACAATTAGCCTTGCAGCAACAACAAGATGCTGCTTTAATGCAACATTTTCATCATGAGGCAAATCTTTCCAACCTATCAGCCATGAGTTCAAATACATCCATTAGTGAGGATTCCTGTCAAACAATAATAACCACCTGTGCTCAGGTGCATAATGAACAAAGTCCTTTAAAAGATCAGCTATTCCAACAAGCCTTTAAACAACAACAAGCAACTTTAAATGATCCTGGTATAGATGAAGTAGATGGTTTAGGACCACATCAACAACAACAACAACATGGACGACAAGATTCTCAGGATTTTCCACCACCACCACCACCTTTGGAATTACCTCCCTATCCCAGTCCACCACATTCAGTAACCCACTCCCGCCAAGCTAGTGAAGATTTTCCACCTCCACCACCGGAGATTGATATGGAACCTTTAAATAAACAAATCAATCAAATACAAGCCTTGGAAGCAGCCAATAAACAACAAAAAACTTTGGAATCTATGGAGGGTACCACTTCTATATTGGCACAATTGCAACAAAGAAAACATTTGATGAGCATGCGTAAAGAAAACTCCAATACACCTACTTTCCAACAACAACAAAACTCAAATGAAAATTCTTGGTTAAGAGAATTACAGTCTAAACAATTGCAAAGACAACAAGAACTAACAAATGTTCAATCAATGGCTCAACGCTACGAACAACAATCACCCAGTCCTATGAGAGCTTTTGGATCACAAGAATTACTAAATACTAAACCACTCAACAACATGCGTCAACAAATGAATGGTTTACCACAAAAACTAGAAAGTGATGAAGTCGATTGTATGCCCCAAAGGCCACCACCACCAACAATGCAACAGCGACAACAGGCTCTTAACAATCAAGCCATTAATTCAATATTGCCCAAACCTAAGTACGATATATCACAAACTCAAATTGCCGAAGAAATGAGAGAAGTAGAATTACTCAATAATATGGTACAACAATCATTAAATAGTGCCCAACCTGGAGCAAATGTAACAACAAACATTCCCAAACGTATCAAAAAGAAAAGTGTATCCTTCTGTGATCAAGTTATTTTAGTAGCTACGGCAGACAATGAAGAAGATGATGATTTTATACCCAATCCTATACTGGAAAGAGTTTTAAGAACTGCCCAAAATCCTAATGATAAAGTAACAGCACAAATGATACAACAACAGCAACAAAATATAATGAGACTGCAAACAGAGGCTCCACCAACACGTAATGCTGTGCAACATCAACAACAACAGATGACTTCACAAACAGCCACACAAATGATGCAACAATCACCCATGCTGGGTGTAGAAAGAAGAGCTTCTTTAAACAGTCAACAAGATATGCAAAGATATGTACAATTACAAAGACCACAAATAGAAGCATTGAGATTGCAGCAACAACAAATACAACAGCAGCAACAAATGCAACAACAGCAGCAACAAATTCAACAACAGCAGCAAATTCAGCAACAGCAGCAAATGCAACAGCAGCAACAATTACAACAGCAACAGCAGTTGCAACATCAACAACAATTGCAGCAACAGCACCACCAGCAACAAATGATACAGCAACTTCAAAAGACCCCCCAGTTACAGCCTGGCCAAGTTTATACACCCATACAAGACATATATCGCCTGCAGCAACAGCAACAACAGCAAATTGCTGCAAGCCATACTATGTCCAACCTAAATGAACAACAACAACATAATCCCGCCCAACAACACAATACACCCATGGTACCACGCACAAGTATGAGCGGCATCGCTAATGTTGCCGCGCAGCAACATATGCAGATGTTAGCAAATCATGCACAACAACAACAACAACAAAGTTATAATATGCAAAGAGTACCAACAGCACAACAACAATTAACACCAACAAATTATTTTCCTGGCATAGCAGGATTAGATCAACCTTTACCAGCCACACAACAACATATACCCTCACCCTATCAAAGAGTTCCCATGCCTCATGGTTATCCCACCAATGAAGCTTTTCAGCGATCTCCTATGCAACAATTAAATCCCGCTAACCTTAATACTAACATTACCCATCCCGGTAATCCCTATTTAACCCTACCCAATCAACAACAATTACAGAATCAACCAGCTAAAACTAAAAAAGTTAGTTTTGAACCTGGCACTAAAGGCGAAGCTGTAGAGAGTAATAGTAGCAACACCAATGGTTTACCGCCTAAACCTTCGATACTACATCAACAACAACCGCAAATTTCAACAATACCCGCCCAACATCAACAACAGCAGCAGCAACAAATGATGCAACAACAAACTGCCAACCTGCCTAATGATACAAATGCCGTTAATGTCACTGCCATACCGACCAGAGTCTACAATAATGCTATTGTTAAGGCCTCCGCCAAGGCAGCAGAATGCAATTTATGCCGTAAACGTCATGTTATAGCACCACAACAATATTGCACAAATTGTGAATATTATTTGAAAATGTTAAATAATCGTAGATAAGGCATTTTATATTGACTAGGAAAAAAAAACAGAAAGCATTTTCCCCAGCCAGCTCAAAGGAAACACTATTGACTTAGAAAAGGCTACGAGAAAAGGAAGGAAATTTTAGATTTTGTATATGAATATGAAATTTAGGGATAGAACTGCAAAGATTAGAAATTTGTATGGGAAATTTAATTTCTAAGTGCATTAAGTATTTGACACTATTTTTCAAAGAGGAGGTTTAAATTCAAATGATTTAGACACTTTTGACATGTAACAGTATAAAAAAAACTTTTAATTTGGAATGCTTTTAAAGCGTTTCAGTTTTAGTCTTTTGTATTCTTATATTTTTCTGGGTTTTCCTACAACTATGAGTTTTGTTTTCGGAAGGTTTTATAAACTTATTCCAACAAATTTTTGATTTCCGATAAAAACATTTTAAAAATTCCAATATTTTTTAGTTGGAAAATGTTTTTGGGAGGAAATTAATGTAAGTCCTTGATAAAATGTCACCAGATTCTAATAAATCAAACAATGTCATAAAGGCGACTTATGGAAAATATCAGAGAAAATCTGTATGTGCTAACCACTTATTCAGAAATATAAGAAATATCAAATTTTCAGAAATATAAATCTATTCTCGACGGGATATGTGAAAGTATCTTGCAGTCGTCAGCTATGACACTAACATGTCAGCACACAATTAAAGAGTTTTCTTTTTAGAAGTACAAAATTCGAAATTTTTTCGCTATATCGAATATTTTTTGGAGGAGATATGTAAGTGGTATCTTTCAGCGAGTCTGAAAAAACATTTACACTTTACGAAATATGAATAGGGTTGACATAGCTTTGCTTCAAAGTCATAAATAATTCCTAACAAATAATGATTTCATATTTCTTCACTTTAAAACCGCATAACTTTTTATTAATCAGAATATTGTTACGGTATTTTGTTTAAAATACATAATAACGGCGTATTGTGAAAAAAAAAATGCATTGTTTTACCCATTTTTTTGACTTAAATACATTTTAGAGTTTTTTAATGTTTTTCATTGGATGAAATCTATAGAAGATCTGCAAAGATGTAAACGCATAGACACTAACAATTGACATGTATACTTTCAGAATTAATAAACACTAGTTGCACGATTTGTGCCTTTTTTTCTGTTTTATGCAAGTTTCTACCATTTGTTTTCAGAATTTTTTTTAAATCTTTCAAAATTTGAGAGAAATGTTGCTGTAAACTTTAAAAAACTGTGATAAACGCAAAAGCTTTAAAAAAATTAAATGCAAACTTTTAAGACTTAAACTAAAAAAAAATCCAAATAATGCTAAATTAATGATCAGTGGAATGTGGGCGTAGCATTTTTCCAATCGTTCCCATCGTTTTATGATATAAAAAGTATGGCTATATTGAATTTTGTACCGCTAAAAATTAAAATCTCTCACTGGTCAGCGTTTCATCAATGATGATGTCTCAAACATTACCACAGACTATACAGACGCGAAATAAGGGTGTTCAACACAAAAACCATTTTAGGGGAAAACAGTGTTTTTTTACTAATTTTAACTTAAAATTTTTCACTTGTATGATTTCAGGTCGCTGAATTTATGTTCGTTCTTTTATTTTTGAAATTTTTTATGGTTTAAGAGATATTAGAGCTAAAAAATTTTTTTTATATAAAATGTGTAACATTTTTAATGCTAATATGAAACTACACTAAAAAAATATTGTAACATTACAAAAAAAGTTTGTATCATTTTTCCTTTTTTTTGCTATCTCATATTTGACAAGAATTCCTTGTTATTTTACAAGCTTTTCACCAATAATTTTTATACCCTCCAACCACAGTATGGGGGTATACTCACTTTGTCATTCCGTGTGTAACGCATTGAAATATCGGTCTAGGACCCTATAAAGTATATATTTTATTGATCAGTGATCGATTCTAAGACATTCTAGCGATGTCCGTCCGTCTGTCCGTCTGTAGAGGACACGATACAGTCCAAAATAAAAGAGCTAGATTTCCGAAGTTTGGCACGAATATGTCTTGTGTTCCTAGGCAGGTTAAGTTCGGAAATGGGCAAAATCGGACCAAGGGGGAAAAAGTTCCCCTTTAGAGAACTAAACCAACCCATGAAAAATACCACTTTTTTACATGATTTTTTGTGTTTTTGTTTAACAAATGCAACATTTTTATGCTACAGGAAAATCAAAGTTCTGCATTTGGACCCAGAGAATTAGATAATGTCGTTTTTTCGGTTCGCCCCCCTTTTATGGGCGTGGAATATTTTTTTTTAAATAATGATAAACTTGAATTTCTTTAGAGCATATAGCATAAGAATGAATTTTTAAACACATATTCGAGAGGAAATTTGCCCCCCCCCCAATTACCACTTTCGACCCCCCTCAAAAAAAAAAGAAAACGTCCCTGCATTTTTTTTTTTTGCATGTTGGAGGGTATAAAAGATTCGGCACAACCGAATTTAACACTCTTACTTGTTTTAATATAACAAGCTTTTTACCAAAAAATTGTAAATTTACAATTTTTTTGAGCGACAAAACTTGCAAGGAGGTTTCGTAATTTTACTAGATTTTTTGCTATCTCCTATTTTACGAGAATTCCTACACTCAAAGAAAAAGCTTCATTATATTTATAAAAAAATGTCATAATTATAATGAAAACCTTCATCAAAGTTCGCCCCATGTAAAAATTTCATAAATACAATGAAACGGATTCATAATTATTCATAGGGTAAATATTTATAAATATTTATAAAATTTTTCATTTTATTTATGAAAGTTTTAATAAATATAAAAAAAAAAAAAATCATAAACTTTTATGAAACTCTTTATAAATACTATGAAATGTTTCATAAATACGATAAAAAATTTCATAGATTTTATTAATTTTTTCTTTAATATTTGATCACATTAGGAAACTATTTCATAGTATTTATGAACCACTTTATTGACACTATGAAATAGTTGCATATTTATAATGAAATACTTTAAAAAAATAAAATTATTTTTATGAAATATTTCATCGTATTTATGAAATATTTCATAATATTTATGAAACAGTTACATTGTACGAACTTTATTGACAAGTTTCATTATATTTATGAAAAAGTTTCATAATATTTATGAAATGTTTCATTAATAAAGCAAATGCATTATTTTTTTCGAGAAATCAAATTTATTATTTTTACATTAGAAGAACTAAAATGAGGAATTCAAATTTTACAAATCGTCTTCAGGAGCTATATAATTTTTTTGCCCCAATTTCTTAATCATATTAAAAAAAATCATATGACACGTTTATGATTTTTTTTATGAAATCATGAAATTTTATAAAATGCATTTCAAAGACTTTTTTTCATAAAACTTCATAAATATAATGAAATTTTATGAAAAAAATATTGATGAAATCATGTCATTAATATAATATGAAGCATTTTTCTCTGAGTGTAGTAAAAATTACGAACTTTTTTGTAATTTTACAAGATTTTTACCAATAAAATTGTAAATTTACAACTTTTTTGGCGAAATAAAACTTACAAGAATTTCTCGTAAATTTATTAGATTTTTTTTGTAAAAAATCTTGGAAATTTGTAAAACTACAAAAAAAACTTTAAAATTACAAAAAAAAAATGTAAATTTCAATCAAAAATTACACAGCTCAACATGAAAATGCGTATTGGATTCTGGTAAGGAATTAAGGTAGTGTCTGTTGCACTGATTCCAAATCTGCAACCCAAATATGTCTATCACGTCAGGATTTTGAGTTATTCGCGGTTAAAGTGCCGAAAAAGGTCATTTTGGACCCTTTTTAAAAGCTTATAATATAAGATCCTTGCATGCGATGCGATTGACTTGGTATCAAGGTCATTCAAAAGTATGTATTTTTATACCCTCCAACCACAGTATGGGGGTATACTCACTTTGTCATTCCGTGTGTAACGCATCGAAATATCGGTCTAGGACCCCATAAAGTATATATATTATTGATCAGTGATCCATTCTAAGACATTCTAGCGATGTCCGTCTGTCCGTTCGTCCGTCCGTCCGTCCGTCCGTCTGTGGAAGACACGATACAGTCCAAAGTAAAAGAGCTAGACTCCTGAAATTTGGTACGAATATGTCTTATGGTATTGGGCTGGTTAAGTTCGAACATGGGCAAAATCGGATCAGGGGGAAAAAAGTTCCCCTCTTAAGAACTAAACGAACCTCTAAAAAAAGGCATTTTTTATAGGTTTTTTGTACTTTTGCTTAGCAAACGAAACATTTTTATGTCAAACGAAGTTCAAAGTCTTGCAGTTGGATCCAGGAAGGTTGTCTCCCACCGACGTTACCCCCCCCCCCCCCCCCAAAAAAAAGACGCCCCTGTTTTTTTTTTTTTATCGTGTTGGAGGGTATAAAAGATTCGGCACAGTCGAATTTAACACTCTCACTTGTTCTCTATAAGACAAGATAAAATGTTCTTGGAATTAAATTTTCTAAAAGGGTGAAAAAATACTCACGTTAATATTAGATTTAAAGCACTTGTGGCTAATGATTTTTTCACCATTATTAAAAATTTAATTCCAAGAAAATTTGATTTTGTCTTAAAGTTAAAACTACGCACTTTCGAATGCGCTTGATATCAAGTCATTCGCATGTCAGCATCTTATTTTATAGGCTCCCAAAAATGGGCAAAATGGGCCTTTTTTGACACTTTAACTGAGATTTTCTCAAAATTGTGACGTGATAGAAAAATTTGAGAGACCGTTTTGGAATCGGGAAACCAAAACCTATAAACTTTTTTTAGTTTCATTCAAAACGCAGCGACAAACCTCCGATTTGTAGAGCGGTGTTATTTGTTAAAAAACAAGGAAAACTGTCAAATATTGGTAAAATGGGATTACGAGACTTTTTGTAGTAATTTGACAAGGTTTTTTTTTTGAGTGTAGAGACCAATATAAAATATATTTTGTATCCAGGACTTAGAAACCTTTTCGGGACTTGTAATATATTTCTAAATTTCGCTAATTTTTTTTTTTTTTTTGTTTAAATAATTTTTAATGAAAATCTTAACTCCATCAAATACGCAAAAACTATTTGTGTCTGGAACTTAGAACTTTAAAAAATTTTCTCGGGACTTAGAAAATGTTTCCCCCCGATTTGGCACCATATGTATATCTAATCTTGTATGAGGTCATACATGGAGTCATATATCATATATTTATTTATCTAATCTTGTATGAGATCATACATGGAGTTAGACTCTATGTATTGTATGTGGAGCAACACATGATTCGTTATCCTGTTCTATTGCACCATATTAAATTTTGTGTGTAAAACTGGCCATACATAAATATATTTAATAATATGCTTCTATATCTTAACATTTTTAGTTGGGCTGTCAGAAGTGTCGCGTCCATTTAGTCTTTGGCATAAATGAGTTATGCCAGGTTTCAATGTTTTTTTTTGAAGAATTCGCCAATAAAAATTTTAGAACTTTTTAAACTGCCGCTTCCATTAAGTCTGTGTTATTACTGAGTTATGCCATTTTGAAATGATTTTTTTTTTTTGTAGTATTCGCCCTTTAAAATTTCTCAAATGTTTGCCTACAATAATCAGTCATATTTTATGAGTGTTTCGAAATTTGCTGGCTGGATTTTATACATTAAGTTTTACTGTTTAAGTTTTTTTTATGTACAATTAAGGGTTAAACGAATCTCATATGAAGCTAGTATCAACATAATATTTTTTGCAAAAAACATATGTAAATTATAATGTACATATGTAAAAAAGAGGTAAGTATATACTACTACTATATACTAAATTAAAACATAAACATATTTCTTATGTGATATTTTTATAACTTTTAACTTAAAAAAGTGAAATTTCTAAAAAACATTTATCTAACAAGCCTGCTATGCATGCTCTTTCTAATGCTTTTAAGCTTTAATTATACTAAAACTTTGAATTTAAACTTTAAATTCAACACTTTTGGCTTTAAATACAAAATTTTTCACTTTAAATTTAACACTTTAAGTTTAAAATTTTAAATCTAAAACTTTCCAATTTAAATCTGAAAATATCCACTTTAAATTGAACACTTAAAATCAGAAGTTTGTGGCATTAATTTATTTATATTCTGCTTTTAAACTAAAGCGTCTACTGGAAATTTTATGAATTCATTATTTTTTTTTTATAATAATCTTGCAAAAGTTTATGTTTTACAAATATATTTTTTCCTAAAAAAATTCATCTCAATATTTCCAACTCTAAAATTTTTAAATAAAAATAATTTATTTTTTACTTTTCATTATCAAATCAAAAATTTTCAACTTTGAATCAAAAATCTGATTTAAATAAAACTGGAAAACAAAAAAATTTAAATTCAAATCTGAAAATAAAATCTTTAATTTAATAAAAACTCTATATTTTTTTTAAATCTTTAAATTTAATTCAAAAATCTAATTCTAAAAACTAAAACCACTTTTACTTAAGAGCTTCCGTTTATAATATTTTTTATTTTTTTATAAAAAAACACTGTCGAACAGTGTTTATTATTATTTTTTTTTTGTTAATTTAAAATCTTTAAAAATTTATAATTATAAAATATTTTTAATTAATAGTTTATAATCATAGCTTATAATCATAATCTTATTATTATAATATTATTATAATCCTTTAAGTTATCATTTAAATTTTTTTTTTATTATTTTTTAATATTTTATTATATATTTTATTATATATTTTATTATTTTATCATTTTTTTATAACGTTTTTTTACAAATATCCTTACAGAAAAAGAAGACCATGAATAAAAAAAATTAAATATGCAAACAAAAGAGATGTTTTTATCATCCACTGAAAAAAAGTAAATATGCATACATATTTTTCTTAAATAAATAAAATATTCTTTTTACAGATAAAAAAAAATATATGCGTTTTATTTAATTTTATGTTAAATTGTAATTTCGTGATCATTTGTTGATCATTATCAGGGATTATCAGTTTCTTACGCACTTACTAGGGTTGCCAAGTCTATCGAAAAATCTTTTTTACAGAATAAAAATTTGGTTTACATATTCTGAAAGAGCATAAAAAAATATTTCCCGAGTTATTGACAAAAAACTAAATTGTGGCAACCCTTGAGAGAATTCGAAATTTTAATTTTTCTCAAATAAAAAAATCTCAAAATCGCCATAACTCCGAAACTACTGGACGGATTTACAAAAATTTAGCAAAAATGTGTCGAGCGTGAAATTCTACATAAATTAGATAACAAATAAGTAGGAAAAAAATCGAAAAGTTTTTTGACAAAAAAAAGCAGCCTATATTTTTTTTGGCCAAAATATATTTTTTTTTATTTTTGTTATCTTTTAATTGCTATTTTATTAAGAATTTCACGCTCGACACATTGACGCTAAAATTTTGTAAATCGATCCAGTAGTTTTGGAGTTGTAGCGATTTTACCATATTTTTTCTTACGCACTGACTAGGGTTGCCAAGTTTGTCGAAAAATACTTTTTTACGGGGTAAAAATTTGGGTTATATATTCTGAAAGAGCATAAAAAGTTGGAACGTATAGGTCTCCGACCCAAATCGGGCCAACATTTCCCGAGCTATTTACGAAAAACCAAATTGTGGCAACCCTTGAGAGAATTCAAAAATTTTAATTTTTCTCAAATCAATAAAATTTTAAAATCGTTATATCTCCGAAACTACTGGACGGATTTACAAAAATTTAGCAAAATGTGTCGAGCGTAAAATTCTACATAAAATAGATAACAAATAAAAAAAAAAAATCGAAAAGTTTTTTGACAAAAAAGCAGTGGTTAGTCCATCTTTTTTTTTTGCCAAAATATTTTTTTTTTGATTTTTGTTATTTTTTAATAGCTATACTATTTAGAATTTCACGCTCGACACATTTACGCTAAAATTTTGTAAATCGGTCCAGTAGTTTTGGAGTTATAGCGATTTTACCTTATTTTTTCTTACGCACCGACTAGGGTTGCCAAGTTTGTCGAAAAATCATTTTTTACGGGGTAAAAATTTTAGTTACATATTCTAAAAGAGCATAAAAAGTTGGGACGTATAGGTCTCCGACCCAAATCGGGCCAATATTTCCCGAGCTATTGACGAAAAACCAAATTGTGACAACCCTTGAGAGAAATTCGAAATTTTAATTTTTCTCAAATCAAAAAAATCTTAAAATCGTTATATCTCCGAAACTACTGGACGGATTTACAAAAATTTAGCATCAATGTGTCGAGCGTGAAATTCTACATAAAATAGATAACAAATAAGTAGTAAAAAAATTGAAAAATTTTTTGACAAAAAAAGCAGTGGTTAGTCCATCTTTTTTTTTATTTTTGTTATTTTTTAATTGCTATTTTTATATAGAATATCACGCTCGACACATTGACGCTAAAATTTTGTAAATCGATCCAGTAGTTTTGGAGTTATAGCGATTTTACCATATCTTTTCTTACGCACTGACTAGGGTTGCCAAGTTTATCGAAATTTTTTTTTTACGGGGTAAAAATTTGGGTTACATATTCTGAAAGAGCATAAAAAGTTGGGACGTATAGGTCTCCGAACCAAATCAGGCCAATATTTCCCGAGCTATTGATGAAAAACCAAATTGTGGCAACCCTTGAGAGAATTCGAAATTTTAATTTTTCTCACATCTAAAAAATCTTAAAATCGTTATATCTCCGAAACTACTGGACGGATTTACAAAAATTTTGCATCAATGTGTCGAGCGTGAAATTCTACATTAAATAGATAACAAATAAGTAGTAAAAAAAATTCAAAAGCAGTGGTTAGTCCAGAGCTTCTCACTAACTTTTGCTTCGCGACCCCATTTCCATATTTCAAATTTCTCGCGACCCCCCCCCCCCCCACCCACATAAAAAAAAAATTAAATCGGTCAAGACCGACCATATTATACTCTACACCAGATGTTCCCAAAAACTGTTTCTCAAGTCCAAACATGGACTACACTAAGAAAATTATGTCATTAACTGTTTGTAGGTTATTTTAAAAAGTAATCAGTAAAGTCATTTTAAAAGAAAAATCACTTATTTTATAAAGGATTTAATTTTTTTACTGTTTCTGTAGTTTAAAAAAAATAATTTACTGTATTAAAAACGAATTTTCTGTTACATTTAATTTCGGCAGTAAAAAATTTCTTCCATAGTTTTACTGTTTTTCAATACAAAATAACTGAATATTCACTAGTTTTTTAATGTTTTGGTTAGTCATTAAATTAACATTTAAAATTGACTGTAATGTGTTTTTATTTTAAATGAAAAAACAGTGGAATGGTTTTTAAATAAAATTTCATTTGTTTTAAGTGAATATTCACTGGAATTTACCTACATAATTCTTTGAGTGTAATTAGATCCCTAGGTTTTGAGATCTTTAATTAGTGTAGAAAACACACAGATGCAAAAATTGAGGAAAGTAGACCTTTTTACTGCCAATTTGCTGAATATCGAGCGAAATTTTTATATGAGAACTCATTGTAAGTCTAAAAATGGTCCAATTATGATCAGATTTGATAAAGTTACCAAAGTACACGTTGAACAAAAACCACCAACATTTTTTTTTCAAATATTTCCTTTTCACGAGTTTTGAGATATTTTTACGAACATCGGAAGGATGGTTTGTGTGGGGACTACAAGGAGAACTGGTCCGATTTATTAAAAATTTGGAATTATTCTTTGTAAATACTTTTACCTGCTAAATTTCGAAAGCATAATTATTATAATACGCTTTTAAGAGTAGTTTTTGCCAAATTTAAAGGGGACGTTTGTATGTGGGCTATATCTAAACATGGACCGATTTTTTAACAGTTTTTTGACATTTTAGCTGTTTTCAAAGTCCCCCAATTAAGCAAGGATGCTGATAGCATGTAGTCCTGGCGATCATATCCTGAAGTAGTCAGATTTAAAAATTGTGCTTTTTAAACATATTAGATAATTTTGAAGCCATTACGAGCTATGAAGCTTAAAGTGGCGCATACACTAAATAAAGTCGGATTTAAAGTTGTTGAAATTTGAAAGGAAAAATAATATGAATTATGGTAAGGGTGGAAAGACGAAAGGAAAAGGGGGTAAATTTAATTCGGTTTTTCCAAAGTTTTTTTGAAGCCGACTGATAAGCTGAAAAGATAAAAATAGGCAGACCTAACGTAGCCGTATATTTTGATAACTCGCAATCACCAAAAAATTATGCTTTACTTTTTTTTAGAAATTTAAATTATAATAATTTTAGCATGATGTTTACTAAACTTTTTGTGACCCCCTTAAAATGCTTCCGCGACCCCCTAGGGGGTCGCGACCCACTGTTTGAGAACCATTGGGTTAGTCCATCTTTTTTTTTGACCAAAATATTTTTTTTTTTATTTTTTGTTATTTTTTAATTGCTATTTTATTTAGAATTTCACGCTCGACATATTGACGCTAAAATTTTGTAAATCGGTCTAGTAGTTTTGGAGTTATAGCGATTTTACCATATTTTTTCTTACGCACTGACTAGAGTTTGCCAAGTCTGTCGAAAAATATTTTTTACAGGGTAAAAATTTGGGTTACATATTATGAAAAAGCATAAAAAGTTGGGACGTATAGGTCTCCGACCCAAATCGGGCCAATATTTCCCGAGCTATTGACGAAAAACCAAATTGTGGCAACCCTTGAGAGAATTCGAAATTTAAATTTCTCTCAAACCTAAAAAATCTTAAAATCGTTATATCTCCGAAACTACTGGACGGATTTACAAAAATTTAGCATCAATGTGTCGAGCGTGGAATTCTATATAAAATAGAAAACAAATGAGTAGTAAAAAATTCAAAAGTTTTTTGACAAAAAAAGCAGTGGTTAGTCCATCTTTTTTTTTGGACCAAAATATTTTTTTTTTTATATTTTTGTTATAAAAAGTTGGGACGTATAGGTCTCCGACCTAAATCGGCCCAATATTTCCCGAGCTATTGACGAAAAACCAAATTGTGGCAACCTTTGAGAGAATTCGAAATTTTAATTTTTCTCAAATCAAAAAAATCTTAAAATCGTTTTATCTCCGAAACTACTAGACGGATTTACAAAAATTTGGCATCAATGTGTCGAGCGTGAAATTCTACATAAAATAGATAACAAATAAGTAGTAAAAAATTTCAAAAGTTTTTTGACAAAAAAGGCAATGGTTAGTCCATCTTTTTTTTTTTGACCAAAATATATTTTTTTTTTATTTTTGTTATTTTTCTATAGCTATATTATTTAGAATTTCACGCTCGTCACATTGACGCTAAAATTTTGTAAATCGGTCCAGTAGTTTAGGAGTTATTGACGAAAAATTGAATTGTAGCAACCCTTGAGAGAATTCGAAATTTTAATTTTTCTCAAATCAAAAAAATCTTAAAATCGTTATATCTCCGAAACTACTGGACGGATTTACAAAAATTTTGCATCAATGTGTCGAGCGTGAAATTCTACATAAAATAGATAACAAATAAGTAGTAAAAAAATTCAAAAGTTTTTTGACCAAAAAATCATATTTTTTTTTTTACCAAAATATTTTTTTTTTAATTTTTGTTATTTTTTAATTGCTATTTTATATAAAATTTTACGCTCGCTACATTGACGCTAAAATTTTGTAAATCGGTCCAGTAGTTTTGTAGTTATAGCGATTTTACCATATTTTTTCTTACGCACTTACTAGGGTTGCCAAGTTTGTCGAAAAATATTTTTTTACGGGGTAAAAATTTGGGTTACATATTCTGAAAGAGCTTAAAAAGTTGGAACGTATAGGTCTCCGACCCAAATCGGGCCAATATTTCCCGAGCTATTGACGAAAAACCAAATTGTGGCAACCCTTCAAAAAATTCGAAATTTTAATTTTTCTAAAATAAAAAAAAATCTTAAAATCGCTATAACTCCGAAACTACTGGACGGATTTACAAAATTTTAGCATCAACGTATTTAGCGTGAAATTCTACGTTAAATAGATATCAAATAAGTATTAAAAAAATTCAAAAGTTTTTGACAAAAAAAGCAGTGGTTAGTCCATCGTTTTTTTTTGGCCAAAATTTTTTTTTTTTGAGTTTTGTTATTTTTTAATAGCTATATTATTTAGAATTTCACGCTCGACACATTTACGCTAAAATTTTGTAAATCGGTCCAGTAGTTTTGGAGTTATATTTTACCGATTTTTTCGAAAGAATTCGAAATTTTAATTTTTCTCAAATCAAAAAAAATCTTAAAATCGTTATATTTCCGAAACTACTGGACGGATTTACAAAAATTTAGCATCAATGTGTCGAGCGTGAAATTCTACATAAAAAAGATAACAAATAAGTAGGAAAAAAATTGAAAAGTTTTTTGACAAAAGAGGCAGTGGTTAGTTAGTCCATTTTGTTTTTGACCAAAATTTTTTTTTTATTTTTGTTATTTTTTAATTGCTGTTTCATTAAGAATTCCACGCTCGACACATTGGCGCTAAAATTTTGTAAATCTGTCCAGTAGTTTTGGAGTTATAGCGATTTTACCATGTTTTTTCTTACGCACGACTAGGGTTGTCAAGTTTGTAGAAAACTCTTTTTTTACGGGGTAAAAATTAGGGTTACATATTTTGAAAGAGCATAAAAAGTTTGGAAGTCTAGATCTACGAGCCAAATCGGGATAATATTTCCCGAGTTATTGACGAAAAATTAAATTGTAGCAACCCTTGAGAGAATTCGAAATATTAATTTTTCTCAAATCAAAAAAATCTTATAATCGTTATATCTCCGAAGCTACTGGACGGATTTACAAAAATTTAGCATCAATGTGTCGAGCGTGAAATTCTACGTAAAATAGATAACAAATAAAAAGGAAAAAATTTAAAAGTTTTTTGACGAAAAAAGCAGTGGTTAACCCATTTTTTTCGGCCAAAATATTTTTTTTTTAATTTTTGTTCTTTTTTGATTTCTATATTTTTAAAATTTCACGCTCGACACATTGGCAGCAAAATTTTGTAAATCGGTCCAGTGGTTTTGGAGTTTTTTCTTATGCACTGACTAGGGTTTGCCAAGTCTGTCGAAAAATCTTTTTTTACGGGATAAAAACATATTCTAAAAGAGCATAAAAAATTGGAACGTATAGGTCTCCGATCCAAGTCGGGCCAAAAAAAAAAAAATTGCAAATCAATGGTTTGAAATCAACTACTTTTATAATTGATGTTTTTAAACAATTTCATTATTTCAAAAAATAATGAAAAAAAATTACCATTAAATGGTAATCAAATCTGTTGCCATTAATTGTTTTAGAAAATTCCTATGCTAATGAAAGATTCCCATGAATGATGCCATTAAATCCAAAATGCGTAAAAGTATACTTTAGTTTTTGTATTAGCATCAATTTAACGTCATTTTTTGTTTTGGTTAGAGTTGTTGCTAACAAAAATATACGAAAGAAAAACGTAGTCTTCCAAGATTAAGCTTGTAGTTTCTTTATGATATACTAGATGGGGTTGACACTTGATAATTTTGTTTTCGTAAAATTACATTTACAGTTTCAAAAATCAGAAAAAAAAATTAAAAAGTGGTGTAGTTTGAAGAGCTATAATTTCTTAAGTAAATATCGGATTTTTATAATCAAAATTGAAATTAAAAGCTAAATTCCACTACTTTAAACGTAAAAGTTTAAAAAAAAACGTGTTAATAAAATCTGCATTCTAAATGCAAATGCATTTTTTGAGTGCATTTTCGTCAACTTTTACCCCTTATGATGTTTTTTTAGTTGACATATTATTAAAGTAAAATATTTTTACAAATTTAGTCATCATTTTCATGGGACACAAAGGGGTTCCATTTTTAATATTTTTCTAATTTTTTTCCATACAAAAATTAAAAAAATATAGATTGTTTGTGTTTTTTAATACTACTATTTTGTAAGTACATTTTTTCTAAATTGTTTTTCAATGTATTTTTGAAGAGCCATAACTCCCTAAGTAAATATCGCATTTATATAATCAAAAATGGAAAGCTAAAATTCTCTACTTTCAACAAAAAAGTTAAAAACAAGTGAGTGTTAAATTCGGCTGTGCCGAATCTTTTATACCCTCCAAAATGTAAAAAAAAAAAATCTGTAAGGGGTTGATGGGGTTAGTGGGGGACGTTGAGAGCACCTTCCCATCGCGATAAATATACCAAATGTTTTATTTATTTAACAAAAATACAAAAAAACATGTAAAAATGTGTATTTTTTTTAGAGGTTGGTTTAGTTCTTCAAGGGGGAACTTTTTCCCCCCCCCCCCGGTCCGATTTGGTCAATTTCCGAACTTTACCTGCCTAGGAACATAACACATATTTGTGCCAAACTTGAGGGGTCTAGCTCTTTTATTTTGGACTGCATCGTTTTAACTACAGACGGACGGACGGACATCGCTAGAATGTCTTAGAATCGATCACTGATCAATAATATATGTACTTTATGGGGTCCCCAACCGATATTTCGATGCGTTACACACGGAATGACAAAGTGAGTATACCCCCATACTGTAGTTGGAGGGTATAAAAATTGTGTCGTTAAAAAATGCATTTTTAATGCATTAAAAAATTGCATTTGCTTTAAAATGCATTTTTATGTTTAGACATTTTTAGGGAACTTTTACGTTTAAAGTAGAGGATTTTAGCTTTCTATTTCAATTTTGATTATAGAAATCCGATATTTACTTAAGTAGTTATGCCTCTTCAAAAATGGATTGCAAAACAATTTAGAAAACATTAATTTACAAAATTTTGAAAAACAAAAAAAAAAAATCTATTTTTTTCATTTTTATATGCAAAAAAATTATCAAAATTTTGTAAAAAAAATATTAAAAATTGAAGACCTTTGTGTCCCATAAAAATGATGGCTGATTTTTTGTTTTATAAAAGGCCACACTTTAACAATATGTTAATTTAAAAAAAAAATCAAATGGTTTACGAAAATGCACTCAAAAAATGCATTTGCATTTAAAATGCAGTTTTAAATTACATATTTTTTTCTAAATCTTACGTTTAAAGTAGAGGAGTTTAGCTTTTAATTTCAATTTTGATTATAAAAATCCGATATTTACTTAAGAAGTTATAGCTCTTTAAGCTTCACCACTTTTTAAATTTTTTGTGATTTTTAAAAACTGAAAATCGCGATTAAAATCGCGAGTTTCTGGAATTTAACTGAACTGTTAATGGGAAAGTTTAAATGGCTCCATAGATCATGTGTGTTTATAATATAAAAAAATCTGAAGTCCCACGCCCAGATTTGTGGTTTTGTATCGTAATTTTGACCGATAAGTTAAAATTGTCATAACTCCGAAAATATTGGACCGATTTACAAAATTTTTGCATTAATGTGTCAAACGTAAAATTCTGAATAATATGAAAATAAAAAAAGTAGGGGAAATTCGACACGATGAAATCAAAATGTATAACGGTATTTTCTTATATAACAAAACTAAAATTTCAAATTTATTTAAACGATTGTAAATAAAGTTTAATTAAAAAAATATTTATTTAATTTTTATAAAAAAAAAATATACTTAAATGTTTAAATATTAATTAATATTTTATACAGACTTGTTGGTGAATTTTACTAAAATAGGAGATTATTAGAGAATATATAAAAATATTTTACAAAATATACATTAATGAGACTTAAAACTAGAAAGAAAAATATAAACAAATAATAGTGAAGACATTTTTAACATTTAGGGGGTTATTCATAATAGTTTTAGTACACTTAATGCAGGGTTTTTAACAAATATTCATGCAATATCTGTCAAATAAATCAAATTTAGTTATACTTTAGTTATTATGAATAACCTCTTTAAAATGCACTAAATAAAGAAATATAGTTTACAAAAATAAATAAATGACTGAAAAATGTAGAACTAAGAAATTAACATAAAATTTGTATATAAAAACTAATAACAAACGATGATCAATACAAAAAAGATATGGAAACACGACAGATTTTAATTAAAAATAAATTGGGAAAGTAGTAGATAGAAGAAAAAAAAAAATACGTTCTTAAATTCTTAATTTCACAACTTTCAAAAATAAGTACATCACAGAGAACCTTTCAAGATCCATCCTTTCTCAATCATTTTTCATCAATATGAACATATGCTTCATTTGTAATACCATTCGATATGGGTTCTTTAGTATTTAATTTTTTCGTAATCGGTTCTTTTGATATGCTATTATCAGTTAAGGAGCCAGGTTCATGATAATCATCTGTTGATAAAGTGGGCTCTTCGGGATCTTCTTTATGTTCTACATACTTATAACGCATGGCCAGCAGCATAAATATGAACATATCAATTATCATTAAGCCAGCAAATAAAGCAAATTCAGCAGCCTTAAAAAATGATAAATAAATTGTTATTTAATGATAAATAAATTTTTATAAATTTAAATTTTATAAATAATTTTATTTTG
This sequence comes from Pegoplata infirma, assembly GCA_963921195.1. NCBI lineage: Eukaryota > Metazoa > Arthropoda > Insecta > Diptera > Anthomyiidae > Pegoplata > Pegoplata infirma. The sequence continues at coordinate 146,027,369 of OY992540.1, forward strand.
CGTTATACCTGAGATTTAAAGAATTTCAATTCGGCTATCACTACCACCAACATATTGCCAATAGCTACCGAAAGTAACCAACATGCTTGCAATACAGATTTCATACTTTGGGGAGCTTGGGTAAAAGAAAACTCTAAACCAGTTATCGAAAACATAATTTCAGCAGCTGTTATTACAATGATTTGCGGTAATTGCCACATCATATGTACGGAATTAGGCTCTGTTATGATATGAGTTTCAAAATTCTGAAAAAGGAACAAAATACAAACGAGGAATTAAAATCGATCAAAGAGAATTTACTATGGGAAACGGGAGATATTAAACAAAACTTATAGATTCATAGAAATTTTTCATATAGAAAAATTGAGAGCCTTAAATTCGGCTGTACCGAATCGTTTTTACTTTAAAAAAAAAAAAATTATTTATATATCCACGCCCCCAAAAGGGGCAGGTTAAACAAAAAAATAAAATAATCCGCTGGATCCAAGAGCGGGACTTTCAACTAATTCTAACATACGAATATTTTATTTTTTTGACAAAAGTGCAACAAAAATTTATTAAAAATGGCGTTTTTCAGATTTAGTTTTTCAAGGGGGAACTTTTTCCACTGGTCTGATTTTATCCATTTACGAACTTTACCAGCCAATGACCATAAGACATATGTATTTGTGCCAAACTTCAGGATTCTAGCTCCTTTTTGTTTGGACTTCATCGTGTCTTCAACAGACAGACGGACGCTCAACACTATTAGCTAATTTTGGGTAATTGGGGTTCGCTGATTTCAAATCTGGCAACCGTTTTTTTGGGTCAGCTATAGTTTTTGAGACATAGCCTAAGGAAACTTCAGAAAACTGTTTTTTTTTTGGCATATTTGTGAGTTTAAAATTGTCATTTGGGTCCTTCTTAAATTTTTCCACTGATCATCACTTTGCTAGAGTTTGAGGACACGATTTAGACTTAATAAGGCACGCGTATTTCAAAAATGGTTTCAGTTTTATCGTTTCAGCTTTAGTTTAAGAGTTATACATCAATTGAAAATGTTATTTTTTTATCATCATTGAAAATTTTATCTTTTTATCAGCATTCTCTTAGCAACTTCAGACATTTGCAAAGGGTTTTTAAACTGATTTTGACTATGATAAAACCCGTTTTCTTTAGTTTTAATCATAGAAAAGATTAGAAGGTACGCAGTGTTGTATTTGATGTATTTTCCAATATTTTGGCAAAATGCTTGTTCTTCCTCATCTCACACGTATTTAATATCAAATTAGTTTCTTTGTTTATAAAAAATGAAATTGTTCTTTCATTTAATTAAATTTATTATTTATTTTGCTTTATTTAACGTTTTTTTTATAGAAAATACGCACTATTGATAGCACAGCGTGACAAAATCTTGGATGTTAAAAGTAACCTGACATTTGACCATCAATTTTATATATTTCGGACATGCTGAATCCAATGGTGCAAACCATTTTTAAATCTAAGGTACAGTTTTTTCGCGAAATGTCTTCAAAGATTTTCACGTCCCCGTGAACTTTTTGAAATAAAAAAGTTTTTGTATGCAAAAAAGTCCCTCTTTTGCAATTGAAACTGAAGGACTGTAACTGTAGCTAAATTTTAAGTACCATATCCGCTATCAAATGTTTGAAATTCAAGTGATATTTTGCGTTTTATCCCGTTTTTCCAATTTTTTAGCATTTTCGCGATTTTAAATGCTTAAGTAAATACCGACCTAAACAACCGCTTCAGATTAGTTTAAATGCACCAAATGGGATATATTTCTATGAAAATACGTTTCAACTATCAAGCGCATCACTCCAAAAATGAGAGATTAGTCAAAATCTCTCTATGACTGCATCACTTTCCAAGATGACCACAAGGTCCAGCTTTTGACATATTATGTTAAATCCTCAAAAAAGTAATTGTGTCAAATTTCAAACAAAAAAACTTCAAAAGTTATTGTAGAAAAACTTTTATTTCACCTTACTAAATTAAATTATTAAATTTTAAGTAATTACAAAAACAAAAGGAAAACATTGTACTAAATACTACTAATTTAAATAAAACACTTGTTTAATATAATTTAGTAGGGCGAAATAAATGTTTTTTTATTAAAACTTTTTAAGATGAAAACATTTTTGTTTGAAATTTGGCACAAATACTTTTTTGAGGTTTTTACACAATATATCAAAATCTGGACCTCGTGGTCCTGTTGGAAAGTGATGCTGTCATAGAGAAATTTTGACAAATCGCGCAATTTTAGTGCTATGCGATTGATAAATGAAAAATATTTTAATGGGAATATATTTCCTTTGGTGCAAATATACTAAGCTGAAACGGTTGTTTAGGTCGGAATTTATTTAGGCATTTAAAATCGCGAAAATGCTAAAAAATGAGAAAAAATGGGATAAAACGCGAAACACTGTTAAAGTTTTAAACTTTTAGTAGCGGAATTTGTAGTTAAAATGTAGTTACAGATATAATCCTTTAATTTCAACTATAAACGACTGACTTTTTCGCACACAAAATATTTTTTATTCAAAAAACTTCACGGGGACGTGAAAAACTTTAAAGACGTTTTGCGAAAAAACTGTACCTTAGATTTCAAAATGGCTTGGACCATTGGAATCAGCATGCCCGAATTATGTAAAATTGATGGTCAAAACCCAGGTTACTTTTTCACCGTCACACAGTGTAGTTTAAAAACTTTTTTTTTCTCTTTTGTTTTTTGCTTTGTTGTTGTTCTCCTTTATGTTGCATTGTTTTTATTAAACGTCAAAAGTTACATAATGTGCTGTCACTAATACTTATTCAAGCGAAATACGACTCTGTTACACTTCTATTTTTTTCTATGGTTATAATTCGAAAACTAAAGGTATGAACAGAACAAGCCCGGCACGACTTTTTCCATACGATTTGACAGTTAAAAACCGTGACCGGCACGACAAAAAATTAAAACTTATTTTATTTTATCTCCGGGTTCTCTCAATATCTCTCCCTCTCACACTCCAGGGTTGCCGCATTTTCACAACAATTTTTAATTTTTTCATTCACAATGGTGTAACAAACGTACAGTAGTGCCAACTTTATCACATTGACTATGTGACAAGCGATTTTTTCCCGTAAAATTACTCTAATTTTATTAAAAGTTGGCACCACTGAACAAACAAATGACATTTTTTGCCGTCGCCGTCCCCCGTCATAGTTTTGGGCCTATATTCTCCGGCAACGGCAACCGTCCCCCGTGCCGTGCTTGTTCTGTTTCTACCTTAATGCTGTCATAAAAAAATTTTGGTACTCTTTGATTTTTTAATTTTTTTTTTTGCTCTATCCATTTTCTCCCAGTAAGATTGTGAATAGAGTTTTTCACGGGAGTTCCCGGGATGCGATTTCTCGGAAATTCCTGTAATTTTTCAATCCCGAAATCCGGGGAAATTAAGCGGGAATTCCCGGGAATTTTCTTTTCTTTTTAATTGTTAATGTTTTGACGTCTGATAACAATATTTAATATGATTTTTTTGAGATTTGATTTAAATTCTTGGTACGCTGAGAAAATTTCATTCAAAAATCAGTTCTAGAAAAATTTGCAAAAAAATATTTTTTTTTTTTTATAGAAAATATGTATCTGCACATGATTCTTTTTAAATCGATAAATCGACGTAAAATATTTGTTACAAATTACTCTGAAAGTATTTTTTTAACCTTTAATGATTTTTTGGGGAAAATTTTTTCAGATTTTTTTTTTTTTAATAACTCTTTATAAGTCGTTATCATAGATGGGACTAATTAATTAATGGGACCAATTAATTGATGGTTTAATTACCATTTAATTGATTTCAATGGTAATGAAATTTTTTTCATTACCATTGGTTGTATCAATTGTACCAATTAAATTATTTATCAATTTAATTACTAATGAAAATTAAAAAAAAATAATTACCATTGGTATGGCATCACTTAAAAAAAATAATTACCATTAGTAAAAGTCGTCACAATATTGTCAAAATCGTTAATATTTGGAAATATCTGTTGTTTTTTGTTATATGGTGTTTTAGTTTTTCACATTTCATAAACCAAACACACGTTGATTGCCTTTGTATAACACAATATTTGAAATTTTTATTTGCGTTTTGTTTTTTGTCTTTCACATTTTCATATTTTTTTTGAAAAACATACTTTGATGTTTAAATTTTTAATTTTTCAAAAAAACAAAAATGTGCAAACCATTGGTTTTGAAACCAATTATAATTGGTGTTTTTCAACAATTGGTGCATTTCATTACCATTAGTAATTATTTTTTCAATTAAAAAAATTTAATTACCATTAAATGGTAATGAAAATTTTTTCATTACCATTGATATCAACCAATGGTAATTAAATTTCAATGGTAATGAAAAATTCCCATCTATGGCCAGATAGAGCAAAATAGAGGGCATTTTTGGTTCTTAGAATCTCCATAGTTTCACCGGTCCTCTTCACATGTGTGGACCCTAATATGTCCAAATTTTGAATCTAAAAAATTGGCACTCCCGAAAGTTTAAAAATTCACATACCTTTAGCATTATCTTGCTTATTTTTCCAGGTACTGCAATTTAGGGGCCCAATAGGGTCTTGAGAATTTTAGAAACTGAATAACTAAAAAACTATTGCTCTGAGATATGTGGTTTGAATTGAGAAAGGTGTGAAAGAAAAATTTATTTTTCTAAAAATTTAAGACATCCTGGTTCGTTTTTTACTAGTTTCATATAATCCAGCTATTATAATCATCAGAAAAACTTTTAATGTCAAATTTATTCAGTTAATAGTCAATTTTCTAGTATTGGCAGACGAGTTCTAGAAACCAAGAGCTACAAGAATGCTTTTGGACTTTTTGTTGTGTCACCAATATTTACCGCGATATAAGCATTTTTAAATTTTCCGGAATCCCAAATTTTTTGGATTCAAAGTTAGGACCCATTTGGGTCCACATATGGGAAGAGGACCCGCGAAAGTATTTTTTTGAAATTTTTTTAGAGCTGAAAGCCTTATCCCATAAAAATCAATTTTTTTGTCATAAATAAGCTAACCAAGTAATATAAGAATTGAACAGTTCATACGAATAAGGACGAATAGACAATTTGTATTATTTTACATACGACGATAAAAACGCAGGAAATGGCTAAAAACTAATATTTTTTTCCAACATTTTTGCATAATGCACTAATCCATTAATGCAAAAAAGTTCACAAACATATAAGTTTTAAACCGTTTCCTGCGTTTTTATCGTCATTTGTAAAATTATAGAAATGGTCTATTCGTCTTTATTCGCATGAACTGTTCAATTAATAACAAAAAAATTAAAAATCAAAAAAAAAAATTTTTGGTTTGTATGGAAAAATGATTTTTTAAGCCCCGCACTTTAAGGCCCCGTCGCGTATGGAAGGCGATGTCGTAGGGGCGTAAAATTTCTTCTCAGTTATTTTTAAGTCAAAAGTAAAAAAAATGAGCGGGTACCGTCTCAACATTTCCAACATTTCCAAAATAAGGGACACTCTAGTGAACATAATTGAAACCGAATGGTATTTAAACAAGTACGATCATATTTTTTGCCAAAAAAAAGAAAAAATGGACGGAGGGACGGATATCGCTAGATCGACTTATAATCGATCGAGGATCATGAATAAACTTATTTAAAAGAAAATTACTTTTGAACAAACAAAAAAAAATGTTGGAATAAAAAATTCCGCGAAAAAAAAATTTTGCTAAAAAAATCCGCGAGTTTTTTCTTTTTTTGGCAAAAAAATAGGTTCGTACTTGTTTAAATGCCATTCGGTGGTCAATTATGTTCACATATGTCAACCAGCAGCCGAATTAAAGCATTTAGTATTTTTAGGTTATGTTGAATGTACCAAAATGTTGGAGATGTCCTTATATTTTCGTTCATAACTTTTTAATCGCTGAACCGATATTGCTCAAAAGCAATACCAAACTAGCTGTTTTAAATAACTTGATAATTTTTACTGATTTCTGTTAGCGAACTTTTTTACATGTTTACCTTTTTGAGAGCGATTTCTTTCTTACTCTCTGAAATTTTGAATGATATTTTTTACTGGAAAAGTACGAAAACAGAGTTAATACCTCGAGATTTAATCAAGTCTCCATCCTAAAAATTAAAGTGGTAGATAATGATAAACACTTTTTTTTCAAAAAATCGTTTTTTGAGATACAGTTTTCAAAAAATTAAGGTTGGTACAATGCCCATTGACCCTTTTTGAAACAAAAATCATTTCGAATGTCATTTTGTATATTGGATACTTTTTGAGAAAACAACTTTTATATCAAAACACTTTTGTCTAATTTCAAAGATTTTTGCAATTTTCAAGACCAAATATCTCGGAAAGAAAAATATCCAGAAGTCCAAAACTTTGGCAGTTATATTTTTTTCGTATGGGCCAAACTATATTTTATCAAATTCGAAAGGTTTGAGGTCAAAAATTTTAATTTTCGGTTTGTAACTCTATAAAAAAAATTTCAGACTATGATAAATTTTTTGTATAGAACACTCAAAAAAAAGAAACTGTAAAGTTAGCAAAAAATTTAGTTAAATTTAACTAAAAAAACACCTGATTTTGAACCTACTAAATTTCTAGTTAATTTAACAAAAAATATTTAGTTAACTTTTCGTAGAATGAATGTAGCAAAAAAAAACGCAATTTTAACTAAAAATTCAGCTGAAAATTTTGTAACATTTTTTATTAGTTGAATTCAGCTAAACTTTTTGTAAAAAATTTTAAGTTTGTTAAATATTGGTTTTAAACACTAACACTTCACTGATTTTTTCTTATTTTTTTCACAGCATTAAGTTCAGCTTAAGTAGGACTTATGAGATTTGCATAGGAGGCTACACAAGAAATGTTTAAAATTTTTCACTTGACAAAAATGTTACAAAAAATTAGCAAATTAATTAGTAAAAATTCGTAAACTCAGTTTAAAAGTCAACAAAATAACATAATTCAAAATTTGTACAAAACTAGTATTTTCGTAAATTGAACTTAACTAAAAAAAGTAGTTAAAACGCTGATTTTAACTAAAAATTTGCTAAAAAGACAGTAAACTCGAGTTAACAAAAAAAAATTTGTTAAATTTACAGTTTTATTTTTTTGAGTGAAAAGTTCAAAGATTAATTTAATTAATATTTTACTTACAAATCCATCTTTTGCATTTCCATTCCCTAATAAAACATATATAGCACCGCTTCGAGCAGTCATATTCATCATTGCTACACCATTTAAGTACAAAATCACATCACCTCTGGCCACTGTTATTGCTTGTGATGTATTGTACGATGATAATTGTGTGGTAAGATCAGAAGAATCCAATAAACTAAAATTACCCTCCGAAGCAGGTACATTTAAAAGAATTCTTACAACTGGATTACCCAACTTTGGCTTCTCAGGATGATCTTCAAATTCATGCATACGATCATCAGCAATAAAATAACTTACAGCTTTGCCAGGTACCGCATTAATATTACCCGATATACTGGGACATTTCGAATCAACGGCAGTAGCATCAAATTTATAAGCCCTAGCCTGGGGAGCCATTATTTCCATTTCTTTCCACAAACCCAAAGCAGCTAATTGAGTACCATTTTTCATGTTTGACAATGGTAGTTCAGTATTGAAACTATATTGACAGGGCATGCCATTATAAATTCTTAATTGTGATGTTATTTCGGTGGGCATAATAGGTTCAATGGCTTCTAGTTTAAGTTCAACAAAAGCCGAGAGTATAAATGCTACGGCGGCCAACAAGCCACCAAGTGTAAGTTTTTGTAAAGGTCTTCTAATACCAATCGTAGACAATATGGGATACACAACATAATCGAAGAGAGGAATAAATCCCAATATAAGTAAAGGATTTATAACTTGCATTTGATCGGGTTTAATATAAAATCCATACAATTCACCATCCATACGTGTTGCCTGGAATGTCCATCTTGAACCTTGTTGATCGAATAATGCCCAAAATACGGGGAAAGGTAAAAATAATACTAAAATCTTAAGCAAAGTTTTTGTATCGGAAACCATTTTTAGTCCAACTTTTGGTTCAGCATAATCTAACCAATGTTTACGTGGACTAGTCTTGCGTTCTCTTCTCCATCCTCCTATGGCCTCGGAGATACACTGAGAAACACCAACGATCATATTACCGGCAGGAGGTTTCATAACATACAACTTTTTACCGGCTACAAAGATTACCACAGATAAAAGCATCAATATGGCTGGTACTCCAAAGGCCAGTGAAAAACAATCTTTATCACCGAAACAATGAACATCTTCTCTTAGAATGGGTGTTACTGAGGTAGATATCATGGAGCCTGCATTGATGGCAAAATAAAAGAGTGAGAAGAATGTTGCCAATTGTTTGGTTTGTTCCGGCAAACGAAATTGATCACCGCCGAATGCTGAGACACATGGTTTTATGCCACCGGTACCTATCGCTATAAGTACAAGACCAAGAATTGTTGCAGGTCTGAAAATAAAAATAAGACAAACTTATGATTAGATAAGGAAGATAAATAAAACAAGTGAGAGTGTTAAAATGTTTGATTAATTTAACAAAAATACAAAAAAACATTTAAAAATAGTGTATTTTTTCAGAGGTTGGTTCAGTTCTTCAAGGGGGAACTTTTTTCCCCCTGGCCCGATTTTGACCATTCACTTGACTTGAACTTAACCTGCCTATGAACATGAGACATATTTGTGCCAAACTTCAGGAGTCTAGCTGTTTTATTTTGGACTGCATTGTGTTTTCAACAGACAGATGGACGGACAGACGGACATTCATAGAATGTCTTAGAATCGATCATGGATCAATAATATATATACTTTTTGGGGTCCCCGGCCGATATTTCGATGCGTTACAAACGGAATGACAAAGTGAGTATACCCCCATACTGGGGTTGGAGGGTATAAAAAAGTTAGGAGAGGGGCGGCGGAATGTGTTGGGGGACAACTTATCATTTTGTGATTAATGATGGCAAATTGATTTATTATGATTTTTGCACTAACTTAAGAAAATTTTGTCAATATTAAACAATTTTATATATTTATGCCCACAAAAGGATACTTAAAGGATCGGTATTTTATATGATACCTTGGGTCACAGAAATTGCTCTACATCACACAGCTGCAACTGGCAGTAAATACAGTAGGGTAGAGACTGGCATTTTTTGTATTGCAAAAAAAGGTTTTCTTCCGATTTTGAACGTCCGATCAAATTTTTATTCTCCTACGCCTTAAACTTTTGTAATACAAACTTGAGGGCAAACGAATTAAATTAACCCGTGGCACCCGGTGATCAAAGTTTTAGATTTTTAAAAATTTCAATCAAAAAAAAATATGTAAAAACAAGTAAGAAAGTCATAGTCGGCCAAGACCGACCATATAATACCCTACACCAGAGTTTCCCGGAAAATGGGTTCCAAGTTCAAACATGGACCGATTGGATCTATCTTTTGTCAAATCTTTAATAAGTGTAAAAAAAAAAAACCCACAAACCAAATTTGAGTCAAATAGGCTTCTATTTGTTGCCAATAAACCGATTTAACTGAATATCGGGCGAAATTTTCATATGGGGCCTAAGTCCAAAAATGGTTCAATTATAATCGGATTTGATAAGGTTATTAAAGTACGTGTTAAACACACACAAACAAAATTGAAATTAAATATTTTATATTTTCATAAAATTTGAGAGATTTATGTGAATATCGGGGTGGTGGTTTGTATGGGGGCTACCAGAAAAACTGGTCCGATTCCTTTGAAATTCAGAATGGTGATTTTTGAATACAAAATACGTTTTCCTGGCAAATTTCGATACGATATGTATTATAATACGGTGATTAGAATCATTTGAGCCAAAATTAAAGGGGACCTTTGTATGGGGGCTAGGTCTAAAGATGGACCGATCTTTTTCAATTTCAATATGCTTCGTCCTTGGGCCAAGAGAGGCTTAAGTTTCAAATTTTAAGTAAATTGATTAAAAATTGCGACCTGTATCGTGTTTACACCGATTACACGGGCAGACAGACGGACGGACATCGCTAGATCGACTCAAAAAGTTATTCTGAGTCGATCGGTATACTTAAAAGTGGGTCTACACAGAAAAAAATATCGTAAAATCAAGAGTAACAAAACAAATTGTTACCAACGAAATACTAGTTCAACAACGTTTTTAATTGTATCAACAATGTGCATTGTTAATGTGACAAAAATCCGGTTTTATTTCCAATTAAACGCATGAATTAAAATCATTGTTAAAGATTCCACAAAATTCACATTAATAACACAAACAATTTATAAACTCATTTAATCAAGCAAAATATATGCGACGATAGCACGGTGGTAGTGTGCTAAACTCGAATCATGAAGGTTTCGGGTTCGCTGCCAGTTGGCGGAACAGTTTTTTATTTTTGTTTTTTTTATTTGAGATTATTATTTATTTTTAAAAAAGCAAAAAGTGCATATTGAAATCACAGACACCTTATGTACGCATTTAGTCAACTTTAATTATACATGAGGAATAGCACGGTGGTAGTGTGCTAGCTTCGAATCATGAAGGTTGCGGGTTCGCCGCCAGTTGGCGGAACTTTTTTTTTTTTTAATTTCCAATTTTAGTTTTTTTTTTATCATTCTAATTGTAGACTGTTTTAAATATGATAAGGATAGCACAGTGGTAGTGTGCTAGACGCGTAGCACGAAGGTTGCGGGTTCGATGCCAGATGGCGGTAGACATTTTTTTTTTTTTATTTTATTTTATTTTTTTTCTATTTTTAGATTATTTTTTATTCTATTTTTAGATTTCAAATTATTTTTTATTCTATTTTTAGATTTTACAAATTTTTCAATTAATTTCATTGTTAATGTAACAATGAATGATGTTGATTTTTTTTTCAAAAGTTACAAATGCCATTGTTGTATTGACAAAATCCAATGTAGGCTCAGTTTCAATTAAATGTTTAATTGTATTAACAATGAAATTAATTGTATTGACAAATTTTTTTTTTCTGTGTAGGACCAATATTCGGATAGTTACAAACATCAGCACAAACTCATTATACCCTGTACCACAGTGTGGTGTAGGGTTAAAAAAAATAAAATATCGCTCAAACGGTTTTCGAGATATTGATGTTTGAAATATATTACACTGTGCAACAAATTTTGGGTCATCGCATTGAGCCTCAATGCCTTCAACGCCATATAAAAGTAGACCATCAAGTGAACAAAATCACCAAAGGGTTTTGCAAAGTCAGTTCGGATTTCTTTTTTATAGCCCACTGAAGTTTTTATTTTTTTATCAAAGGCGTTTGGAAAACGTCAAAAATACTATAATAAGAACACATCTGAGCTTCAAAATAGGATTTGATGTCTGCAGTGAAATTTTATGGTGGTTCTTTTCTTAGAACATTTTAACCCTCTAACTGCCATTTTAAGGGGTCATTTTAGTCCTTTTTCAAAAACTAAACACAGAAGTCTAATAAAACGTCCATTTAGAGGGTTAAAATGTTTTACAAATATTTTCCTCATAAAATTTCACTAGGGGTTGTCAAATGGTAAAAGTTTGTGCGACATGCGCAAAGTGCTTAAAAAGGGTAAAGTATAAATAATCAATGTTTGTTATTTTTTTTTACCAAAGCAGTGTTAAAAAATATCGACAAAAAACAGTGCAAATATACTTTTGAGCTAAAAATAATGTTCTGGTGTGTTTTAAAAAATTTTATGATGATTCTTTTCTTTGACCAAATTTACCCTCTAGCTCCCGTTTTAAAGGGTAATTTTTGTCCTTTTTTAAAAGAAATACAAAAAAGTCTATAAAAAAAGGCAGTTAGAGGGTTAAAATGTTTTACAAATATTTTCTGCATCAAATTTTACTAGGGCACGTCTAAGACAGAAAGTTCGTTTAGCATATAGAAAATGCTAAAAAATTTTAAAGTATTAAAGTGTTTTTTTATTTTTTTTTTTTGGGCCGAAATAAAAAAAACAAATATAAAAGTTAAATTCGACTTTGTCGAATGTATTGATACCCTCCACAATGTAAAAAAATTTACATGCTAAAAAACAAAACAAACATTAAAAAAAAAAAAAATCGACAAAAAAAAATTTTTGGTAAAAAAAAAAATTCGACGAAAATATTTTTTTTTGTAAAAAAATATGTTTGTACTTGTTTAAATACCATTCGGTGATCAAGTCTGTTCACATGTGTTAAGCAGCAGCCGAATGAAAGCCGAATACAAAAAAGTCCATAAAAAAGGCAGTTAGAGGGTTAAAATGTTTTACAAATGTTTTCTGCATCAAATTTTACTAGGGCACGTCTAAGACAGAAAGTCTTAGACGTGCCCTAGTCTTAGACGTGCCACGCATATAGAAAATGCTTAAAAATTTTAAAGTATTCAAATTTTTTTTTGGGCCGAAATATAAAAAAAAACAAGTAACAAAGTTAAATTCGACTTTGTCGAATGGATTAATACCCTCCACGATGTAAAAAGTTTATTTGCAAAAAAAAAACAAAAAAAAAAATAAAAAAAAAACTGCGAATAAAATTTTTTGATAAAAAAAAAAATTCGACGAAAATGTTTTTTTTTAAATACCATTCGGTGATTAATTCTGTGCACATGTGTCAACCAGCAGCCGAATTAAAGCATTTTGTGTTTTTAGGTTATGTTGAATGTACCACAATTTTCGAGGTATTTTTATATTTTCGTTCATAACTTTTGAACCGTTGAAACGATTTCGCTCAAATGCAATGCCAAACTCCTTTTTTTTTATTTCGGCCAAAAAAAAAAAAATAAAAAATTTGAATACTTTAAAATTTTTAAGCATTTTCTATATGCTGGACGAACTTTCTGTCTTAGACGTGCCCTAGTAAAATTTGATGCAGAAAATATTTGTAAAACATTTTAACCCTCTAACTGCATTTTTTTATAGACTTTTTTGTATTTCTTTTAAAAAAGGACAAAAATGACCCTTTAAAACGGGAGCTAGAGGGTTAATTTGGTCAAAGAAAAGAATCATCATAAAATTTTTTAAAACACATCAAAACATCATTTTTAGCTCAAAAGTATATTTGCACTGTTTTTTGTCGATATTTTTTAACACTGCTTTGGTAAAAAAAAATAACAAACATTGATTATTTATACTTGACCCTTTTTAAGCACTTTGCGCATGTCGCACAAACTTTTACCATTTGACAACCCCTAGTGAAATTTTATGAGGAAAATATTTGTAGAACATTTTAACCCTCTAAATGGACGTTTTATTAGACTTCTGTGTTTAGTTTTAAAAAAAGGACTAAAATGACCCCTTAAAATGGCAGTTAGAGGGTTAAAATGTTCTAAGAAAAGAACCACCATAAAATTTCACTGAAGACATCACAACATATTTTGAAGCTCAGATGTGTTCTTATTATAGTATTTTTGACGTTTTCCAAACGCCTTTGATAAAAATATTAAAACTTCAGTGGGCTATAAAAAAGAAATCCGAACTGACTTTGCAAAACCCTTTGGTGATTTTGTTCACTTGATGGTCTACTTTCATGTGGCGTTGAAGCCAATGAGGCTCATTTTTCTTGTTGCACAGTGTTATTGATCAGTTATCGATTTTAATACATTCCAGCGATGTCCGTCTGTCTGTTGAAATGACAATCACAGCAAAAATTTTAAACAAGTATGACTGAAACGTAACATATTTACTTGTGGTTGTCCCGAGTTCAAAATTTAAGAACGAAAATGTAAGGACGTCTCGAAAATGTTGGTACCCTCCAACCACAGCACGGGGGTACACTCTCTTTGTCATTCCATTTGTAACGCATTAAAATATCGGTCGGGGACCCCATAAAGTATAATTTATTATATATTATTGATCCATGATCGATTCTAAATCATTCTATGAATATCCGTCCGTCTGTATAAAATATGATTCAGTCCAAAATAAAAGAGCTAGACTCCTGAAGATTGGCACGACTATGTCTCAAGGTTATAGCCCAGTGAAGTTCGGAAATAGGCAAAATCGGATCAGGGGCAAAAAACGTAATTTTTTACAGCTTTATTGCCTCTTTGTTAAACAAATGAAATCTTTTTATGTCATTAGGAGTTCAATGTCCTTCACTTAGACCCTGGGGACCTAGAAAATTTCGTATTTTCGGTCCGCCCCTTTTTTGGGCGTGGATTTAAAAAAATATTAAAATAATGAGAAAATGGTATTACTAAAGCTCAAAAGGCATAATAAATAATTTATTAATTTAGGTGTAGGCTATGTTCAGCAACTTTGCAGAAAATACTTTGGCAAATATTTTTGTGAAATATATTATCCCTCTAACTCCCCCTCATGACGGTATTTTTTGGCTCTATTCTGAGAAATCGTAAAAAACTCTCCGAAAGAGGGGGAGGACGGGGATGAAATGTTCTACAAAAATGTGGTGTCAGAACACACCAAAGCCTTAAAACACAAAAAAACAGTCATATTCAAGGTTGCCCATTAAGGGTTAATTTATTCTGTAATTTCTTTAATTGGCAATCCTGAATTTGACCATAAAACTATGTTTTATTTACATGTAGGACATTTTCAGGAACTTTGTAGAAAATATTATGGCAAATATTTTTGTGGAACATATTAACCCTCTAACTCTCACGCATAACGTTAAATAGCATGAAACACCCCTGAAAAGTTAAGGGCGGGGATGAAATATTCTACAAAAATATTGGCCATCAAATTTTACTATATATGTATGTCAGAATACACCAAAGCCCTAAACTTAACAGTAACACTAAAAACCAGTCAAATTCAAGATTGCCCACTAAGGGTTAATTTCAATGTACAACAATTTCAAACTTTTTCCAAAATTATGGGGTTCCGACCATTGATTCTGATAGAGGGGACAAATAAAAGATTTACATGTGTCAGTGTTTTTCAAGATCACATCGTAATTTTATTTTAGAGACGGTTAAAGTTTCCCAGCTTTGGCCTGTTCTTGCAACATATCCGTATATAAAACTATGTTTTTCTTTACATCTGAGGTGTATGGTATGTTCAGCAACTTTGTAGAAAATATTATGGCAAATATTTTTGTGGAACATATTAACCCTCTAACTCCCTCTCAGAACGTTATTTTTTGGCTCTATTCAAACAATTCGTAAAAAAAACACCCGAAAGAGGGGGAGGGCGGGGATGAAATGTTCTACAAAAATGTTGGACATAAAATTTAACTACATATGTATGTCAGAACACGCCAAAGCCCAAAACTTAACACAGACTCCAAAAAAGAGTCATGTTCAAGATTGCGCATTAAAAAAACAAGTAAGAAAGTTATAGTCGGTCAAGACCGACCATATGATACCCTACACCAGTGTTTTCCGGAAAATGGGTCCTAAGTCCAAACATGGACCGATTGGATCTGTCTTTTGTTAGATCTTTATTTGGTGTAAAAAACACACACAGATCAAATTTTAGTGGAATTGGTTTATTTTTTTTGTCAATAGACCGATTTAACTGAATATCGGTCGAAATTTTTATATGGGGGACTAAGTCCAAAAATGGTCCAAATATATTCCGATTTGATTAAGTTTCTAAAGTGCACGTTTAACACCTAAAAATTAAATTTTTATCAAATATTTCCATTTTTATGAATTTTGAGTGAATTGTGTGAATATCGGGAGGGTGGTTTGTATGGGGACAACCAGAAGGACTGACCCGATTCCTTTGAAATTTAGATCGAAGATTCGTGCATGCTAAATTTCGAAGCGATATCTGTTATAATACGGTTATTAGAGTCATTTAAGCTGAATCCAAAGGGGGCGTTTGTATGGGGGCTAGGTCTTAACATGGGGGCTAGGTCTTAACATAGCGGTAATTTTTTGCTCTATCCTAACTAATCGTATAAAACACCCCTAAAAAGGGGAAGGGTAGGGATGAAATGTTCTACAAAAATATTGGCAATAAAATTTTACTATATATGTCAGAACACACCAAAGCCCAAAACTTAACAGCACACCAAAAATCAGTCAAATTTAACATTGCCCACTAAGGGTTATTTGTTTTTGTAATTATACCCTACACCACTCTGTGGTACATGGTATAATGAGTTTGTGCTGATGTTTGTAACTACCCGAAATATTGGTCTTACTCCTACCTTCAAGTATGCCGAGACTCAGAATTACTTTTTGAGTCGATTTAGCGATGTCCGTCCGTCCGTTCGTCCGTCTGTCCATCTATCGGTTTAAGCACGATACAGGTCGCAATTTTCAATCAATTCACTTGAAATTTAAAACTTAAGCATCTTTTGGCCCAAGGACGAAGCTTATTGAAATTGGAAAAGTTAGAGGGTTAATATGTTCGACAAAAATATTTACCATAATATTTTCTCCAAAGTTGCTGAACATATCCTAAACATCAGATGTAAATAACATATAGTTTTATAGTCCAATTCAACATTGCCAATTAAAAAATTACAAAATAAATTAACCCTTAAGGGGCAACATTGAATTTGATTGGTTTTTGGTATTTGTGTTAAGTTTTGGGCTTTGGTGTTTTCTGACATATATAGTAAAATTTCATGGCCAACATTTTTGTAGAACATTTCATCTTCAACCTCTCCCTCTTTCGGGTTGTTTTTTTACGATTTGTTGGAATAAAGCCAAAAAATATCGTCGTGACAGGTTAGAGGATTAATTTGTTCCAAAAAAATATTTGCCATAATATTTTCTACAAAGTTGTTGAACATACCCCACACCTCAGATGTAAATAAAACATAGTTTTATATACCGATATGCTGGAAGAACAGGCCAAAGCTGGTAAACTTAAACGTCTCTTAAACAAAATGTCGATGTGATTTGCAAGAGCAAAACACCGACACACGTGTATCTTTTTTTGCTTTCCAGAATCAATCGTCGGCACCCCGTAATTTTGGAAAATGTTCTTGTATTGTTATACCTTTTTTTTATACCGTCCGTCCGTCCGTCTGTCCGTCTGTCTGTCTGTTGAAAACACGCTAACTTTTGAAAGACTTTACGGAGGCTCCTGAAGTTTGGCATATATATTGGACATTTACCTGGTCAGGTTGGTATTGCAATCCAGCGAAATCGGTCCAGTGGTTCAAAAGTTATAAGCAAATGAGTGAATTTCGGCAAGGGTTTTTCTGGAATTTACGAGATAAAACACACGGTAACT
Organism: Pegoplata infirma; assembly: GCA_963921195.1. Taxonomy (NCBI): domain Eukaryota; kingdom Metazoa; phylum Arthropoda; class Insecta; order Diptera; family Anthomyiidae; genus Pegoplata; species Pegoplata infirma. Next base: position 146,044,570 of record OY992540.1, read on the forward strand.
TTCGAACGACAATTCTGAGGGTGCTGAAGTGTGGCATATATATTTGCCGTTCCTCTGGTCCGGTTCCTTTTAAATTTCAGCCAAATCGGTCCAGTGGTTCAAAAGTTATTAGCAAAACCGTAAATTTCAGATTAGTTTTACCTTAAATTCACGTGTTGAAAACCCGTTAAACATGTTTTAAAAACATTTGTGAGTCAGAAAAATATTTTTTAAGGTATTTTTGTCACACAAAAATATTTTTACACTAAAACAAAAAAAAATACACTCAAAAAAAATTTTACACTCAAAAAAAAAATTAGTAATTTTTTTTTTTTTTTTTTCAAAAATTAATAAAAAAAAGTTTTTTTACAGAAAATAAAATATTTCTAACCAAAAATGTTATTTTTTTCACGTTAGAAAATTTACTATCACTTAAAAAGGCCATTGTGGAGGGTATTCATAGATTCGGCCAAGTCGAATTTAACTTTTCTACTTCTTTTTTTTTATACCGTCCACTCTAGTGATAGAGGGTATATATAAGTTTGTCATTCCGTTTGTAATACCTCGAAATATTGGTCTAGGACCCCATAAAGTATATATATTCATGATCCTCGATCGATTTTAAGGCGATCTAGTGATGTCCGTCCGTCCGTCTGTCCGTGTGTCTGTTGAAAACACGCTAACTTTTGAAAGACTTTACGGAGGCTCCTGAAGTTTGGCATATATGTTGGGCATTTACCTGGTCAGGTTGGTATTGCAATCCAGCGAAATCGGTCCAGTGGTTCAAAAGTCATGAGCAAAAGACTGAATTTCGGCAAGGGTTTTTCGTGAATTTTTGAGATAAAAAGCACTATAACTTTCGAAAAGCAATTCTGAGGATGCTGAAGCTTGGTACATATATTTTGCGTTCCTCCAGCCTCGTTCGTATTGAATTTCAGCCAAATCGGTCCAGTGGTTCAAAAGTTATTAGCAAAACCGTGAATTTCAGATTAGCTTCACCTAAAATTCACGTGTTGAAAACCCTTTAAACCTGTTTTAAAAACATTGGTAAGTCACAAAAATATTTTACAACGTATTTTTGTCACTCAAAAATATTTTTATACCAAAACAAAAAAAAATACACTCGAAAAAAACTTTACACTCAAAAAAATTTTACACTCAAATAAGAAATTAGTAAATTATTTTTTTTTTTTCAAAAATTACCAAAAAAAAATTTTTTTGAACAAAATAAAATATTTCTAAGCAAAACTGTTATTTTTTTCACGTTAGAAAATTTATTATCACTTAAAATGGGCATTGTGGAGGGTATTCATAGATTCGGCCAAGTCGAATTTAACTTTTCTACTTGTTATCTTTGCATTTATTTTTTTTTTTTTTCATTGTAGTTATGAGAGTTCTCATACAATAGATACTTACTGCACCGGTAAATTGAATGTCGGTACTGCTCCTAATGCCACAACAACTCCACCAATCGCATACACTACTGACAAATATAGAATGGTCTTAAATTTGCCCAGCCAACTGTCGGCAACAATGGCGCCCACCAATGGGCACAAATACACCAACATGGTGAATATGTGAAATAATACCGTCGACGTATCATCATCATATTGTAATTTACTGGTAAGATAAAGAACCAAAATGGCTAAAAATTAAAAATAAAAGAAAGTAATTTTAAAAAAAATTTCCGCATTTAAAAAAAAAGAAAAAAACTTACTTCTCATGCCATAATAATTAAAACGTTCACAAAACTCATTGCTGATGATAAAAGCTACAGCTTTTGGATATTTGACCGGCTGCAATGAATAAAATTAAAAAAAAATATTTAAATTTAAAACAAAATTCCAACACGTATTTGCATAAAAAGTTAATATTTATATAAATAAAAAAAGTTATTACAATTTTTTAACAATATTCTTTTATAACATTATCATGGTAATTGGGTATTTTGGTTTGGCACAAGTTTAACAAACTGTTTATTTATGTGCATTCTTATTTTGGTAATTTTCTTTAAAACAAGTTTGATTGATTTACAATTAAGTTTTTTTTTTTTTGTAACAAAGTTGATTTTTTCTGAAAATATTTCGCTGTGTTGATTTTTTTATACCCTCCACTCTAGTGATAGAGGGTATATATAAGTTTGTCATTCCGTTTGTAACACCTCGAAATATTGGTCTAGGACCCCATAAAGTATATATATTCATGATCCTCGATCGATTTTAAGACGATCTAGCGATGTCCGTCCGTCCGTCCGTCCGTCCGTCCGTCTGTCCGTCTGTCCGTCTGTCTGTCTGTCTGTCTGTTGAAAACACGCTAACTTTTGAAAGACTTTACGGAGGCTCCTGAAGTTTGGCATATATGTTGGGCATTTACCTGGTCAGGTTGGTATTGCAATCCAGCGAAATCGGTCCAGTGGTTCAAAAGTTATAAGCAAATGAGTGAATTTCGGCAAGGGTTTTTATGGAATTTATGAGTTAAAACACACGGTAACTTTCGAACAACAATTCTGAGGGTGCTGAAGTGTGGCATATTTATTTGTCGTTCCTCTGTCCCAGTCTGTTTCAAATTTCAGCCCAATCGGTCTATTCGTTCAAAAGTTATTAGCAAAATCGTGAATTTCAGATTAGTTTCACCTTAAATTCACGTGTTGAAAACCCGTTAAACATGTTTTAAAAACATTTGTAAGTCAGAAAAATATTTTAAAAGGTATTTTTGTCACACAAAAATATTTTTACACTAAAACAAAAAAAAAAATACACTCAAAAAAAAGTTTACACTCAAAAAAAAATTTACACTCAAAAAAAAAATTGGTAATTTTTTTTTTTTTTAAATTAATAAAAAAAAGATTTTTTACACTAAAACAAAAAAATACACTCAAAAAAAATTTTACACTCAAAAAAAAATTAGTAAATTTTTTTTTTTTTTTTTTCAAAAATTAATAAAAAAAAAGTTTTTTTACAGAAAATAAAATATTTCTAACCAAAAATGTTATTTTTTTCACGTTAGAAAATTTACTTTCACTTAAAAAGGGCAATGTGGAGGGTATTCATAGATTCGGCCAAGTCGAATTTAACTTTTCTACTTGTTTATAATTGCCCTCAAATTAAGTAGTTTATTGAGAAAAAAAACTAAACACACCTTATATGTTGTTCGAGTGAGAGTTTTTTTTGAGTGGAAAAATTCCAATATATTACGGGGAAAGTACCCTCAACAATAATAATAAGTTTGATTTTTGAAAATTAAAAATAATATGTCTTGCGATACACTACATTAAAAATTTTAATGCGCTGAACACGAATATAAAAAAATTCAAACGATTTTCGAGATATCGCTTTGTGAAATTTGCAAAAAAACAGCGGTTTGTTTCTACGTTTAAGCATTTTTTTTAAATATCAAAAATTAAAATTTAACAGAAAATATGTCTTAAATGTATTTACAAAAAAATATGCCTTAAAAATATGCATTTATAGCAAAATATGCAAAAATGTGCATTTTTAGCAAAGTATTAACCAGGGCTGTCAGACTTGGGGATTTATCCCCAAAGTTGGGGATTTCACTAGAGAAAAAAGGACAAAAAATCTCATTTGGGGATTGGGGATTTTTATGGGGATTTCAAAAATTATTTTGGGGATATTCAAAATTATATCTTTTTGATACAGCATGCTAAATTTAATATAATCAACGATTTTTAACAAAAGTTTTAGTGAAAATATTTCTTTAGTAAGAGATTACGAAGTGCATTCAGTAATACGTGCATTTATTGGCTGTAAAATGTATGTTAACATTGTCAAAACCCGTTAATTAACTCGGTTGGGGATTTTTGGGGATTTTTTAATTGCTAAATCTACAAAATAAAATTAAAAAATATTTTTTTTTTTAAATTAACAAAAAAAAAAAATGCTTGATTACAAAAATCGTATTTTTTATTGTTTGGGGATTTTTGGGGATATTTTGTTTTATTTTTGGGGACAACAGAAAAAATTACCTGGCAACGCTGGTATTAACTAACGAATCGATGCCATTTTAAAGCAATTTCGCTGATTCGCACATATATTTGATTTGTGCTATTGTAAGACTAAGGGAGGGGGGATCATGCATTTGTTTGAAAGTTCTCTCCTTGATTATAAGTTTTATAAAAAAAGTCTTAAGAAAAAATTTAAATTTTTCTTACACATATATCAGAATTTTTATACCCTCCACTTATTGTTAGTGATAGAGGGTATATATAAGTTTGTCATTCCGTTTGTAACTCATCGAAATATCGATCTGGGACCCCATAAAGTATATATATTCATGATGCCCGATCGATTTTAAGACATTCTAGCGATGTCCGTCTGTCCGTCTGTCTGTGGAAAATGCTGTCAGGGACAAAATATTGCACAGAGATGACTGAAACTTAACACATTTATTGAAAGTTCTCTCGAGAAGTTTGGTATTGCATTTGAGCGATATCGGTTTAGCGGTTCAAAATTTATGAACGAAAATGTAAGCACACCTCAAAAATTTCAGTACATTCAACATAACCTAAAAATACAAAATGCTTTAATTCGGCTTCTGGTTGACATATGTGAACATAATTGAACACCAAATGGTATTTAAACAAGTACGAACATATTTTTTGACAAAAAAAGAAATAAATCGCGGATTTTTTTTTAACAAAATTTTTTTTCGCGGAAATTTTTTTTCAAAATTTTTTTTTTTCAAAAGTAATTTCCTTTTAAATAAAGTTTTTTGCAATAATCTTTTTGAAATTGTGGAGGGTATCACTACATTTGGCAAGGCCGAATTTAACTTTTTTACTTGTTTTATACACAATTTTATAAAATTATATCAAATTGTATCTAATTTGATAACATTTTATAAAATTATATAAAATTTGATAAAATTATTTATAAAAAAATTCGGTTATAATTATATATAATTTGATCAAATTGTATATAATTATATATATAAAATTTTCTGAAAACTAAAACCTCTTTATATAATCTTATATAATTATATACAACTAGATCAAATTATATATAATTATACATAAAACTTTTTTCTCGGGTATTTATTTCATCAGATAAGATTAATTTAAAATCGAAAATTGTATACAAATTTTAATGAAATATTTGTATAATTCTTAGCAACAAAAGGCAGCTCTTACTTAATAAATAATAACCAGGAAAAATATTAAATCTTTTAATATCAATTAAAAAATAATTGATTTTGTAAGACTCAATGTTCTTTTAACACTGTCCAACAGGATTTATAACACATACAAAAATTTAAAAATATGACAAAAATAACGATTTTTGCATTTAAAAGGGAAGTATTCCAACCCTTTTGAACGGATTTGCTTGAAACTTAAAATATATATAAAAGAGACAATTCTAAGCTTTGGGTGTCTCGGCTTATCGGCCATGTCGGGGTTCAAAAAATAGGTAAAATGGCAAAAAATCGTTTTTTTTTTATTTTTCAATCTTTTCAATTTCTTCTTAAAAAAAATATATCATATTTTCATATAAGAAGAATGTGTTTTTTTAATACCTATCCAACGGTGGCATAACCTGTTTCGAAAAAAATTTGTAGAACGGTGTAATTGTTAAACCATGCTCTAACAAAATAATTGTTTATTAAAAATTAAAATGAGAATTTCATTTTCTAATAGAATTGATCATGTTTTTTTTTCTAAACGTTAACTTAACGATATTTGCGAGCGGGTTTAAAAACTTAAAATCTACTATATCCAAGTCAAGGATGGTCATTGGTTTGAATTTGCTGTTAAATTTATACATGAGACAACCATGTGAGGAGAAACAACTAAATGTTATTACACAAAAAAATAATAATTACTTAACTGAATTAACTTTAAAACAAAAAATTATAAAAAATATAAATTTTTGTTTTAACATGATAAAAACATACTCAGAAACCCTTGAAAAATGTTGGGCTCCCATAATACATTTGACTTCTCTATGGGCATCCTTGGGGCAGTTAGAGCGGTGGCAGCAAATTTTAATAAAATATTCATTTTGTATGGGAGCCCCCTTAGGGAGTGGAGAAAGGGAGTAAGTTGGTTTAGAAAATATGTTGGAATGTAAAAAATAATGTCGGTCGGTCGGTCGGTCTGCATTGCACCCCTCTTGGAGAAACTTTGAGGCAATTGTGGATCTTGTTTTGAAATTTTTTTTTAATGTTAGTTTTTTTTAATAAATAAAAAAATTTTAACAGTATTCGAATTTTGACTCATTTTTTTTTTTTTTTTAATTTTATTTTAATTAACATGAAGTGTCCTAAAATTAGTTTTCCTCAAACTATTTTTGGTCTAGTTTTTTCTAAAAATATATTATAGAATTTTTAACAGAAATAAAAACAACTGCAAAAGTTATTTATGCAGTATTTGTAGTTGTTTTGGTACAGGTTGTTTTTTTACGGTTTTTGTAGTTGTTTTGGTACAGGTTGTTTTTTTTACGGTTTTTGTAGTTGTTTTACCAGATTTGTCAGTTATTAAAAAGTTAAGGTATGGAATTTTTGGGAAATCGTTGATGTTATTAGTATTTGTAAGTAAAATTAAATGCAGGGAATTTCAACTTCGTTGTAGCCGAATTAAAAAATGTTGTTTTTATTATTTTACAATTCAATACTATTAAATGCTACACGCAAAAAAAAACTTGTGTCGGAGTGAGCAAAAATCTGGCATAATTTTACCAAAAATATGCTAAAACTACAACCGACGAAGTAGTTTTCGTAATTTAGCCAAAACACTTATGTAAAAAATTTTGAAGAAAATGCTAATGCTATTTAAGTAAAAACTTGGTAAAATATACCAAAAGAAATATGGTGAAATATACCAAAATTTTTTGAAAAGCTGACTAAAAATAATGCTAAAAATTACCACATTTATGCTAAAATAAATTTTCAATAAATTTTTGTAAAAATTTGTATATTTATTGAATTTAAAATTTTCACAGAATAAATCCATATTAATATAATAAATGTTGTGTAGGATTTAATTTACCACCGACCAACTGACCCTTTTTGTACAATTTTCTCGAGTGACTGCTGCCTACGCTTCTTCTTGAAGTAAAGGATCCGCTATAGCTTCACGAATTTATTTAAAAGCATCCTGTAAAAATAGAAAATTATTACAAAACATAAATTTTTAATTTAAAAAATTGGTTAACCCCATTGGTCTCTTGGTAAGGAGGAACACTTACTTTGTCATTCCATTTGTAACTCATCAAAACAGGTATGGACTCCCTTGGCTTTGGGTTTTTAGGTTTTAATTTTATAACTAAAGGCAGGATTGGTGTCCACGCTCTTTATTGTAGTGAAGGTTTCTCCATAGCTTCAAAAATTTATTTAGCAGTACCCTGTAAAAATATAAAATTATTACCAAACACTAATTTTTAACTAAAAATCTATTAAACCTTATTGGTGTCTTCGGAATGCGGGTATACTCACTTTATCATTCCATTTGTTATTCATCGAAACATACGTCTGGGACTCCATTGGTTTTTCTTATTGAATGGTGTTTTAAGTGATGAAAGCAAAATTAACTTTAACATTCTTTTATCTTACATTTATTTATCTTTTAGAAAACTAATTATTTATTTTTATTTATGTATTAATTTATTTTTATTTTATATATCAATTTCCTTTTTACGTTTTTATAACACAAAAAATAAACGAACAACGCACGCACACAAAAATACAAAATGAAAATGGCGGTCTGTATTTGTTTTGTTTTTTTGTTGTTTTCTTTCGATAAATTTTTGTGCAGGTAATTTGCGTTATTGAGCAAGCTACTTGGTTATTTTACATAAAAAATGAATTATGTTACTTTAACATCGACAAGCATAATATTAGCAAAAATTTGGTAAAAATTTTTTTTTGGTATGAAAAAAGTTTTACCAAGTAGGATTGCTCAATCTTACACAGATTTTTTTTTTGCGTGTACGAAGTATTAACTGTTATTACAATGAAAGTGTAAATGGCCTACTTTTGGTAAAACATTTCTTTAAGTGGTATTTTTTACAGTATAATTGTAGATGTTTTACTTTTTGTTTACAAAATAAAATTAACCTTTCGTTTTTAACAACTTATTTATCATTAACATTTTAATTTGGATTTTAGCACTGAAACATTTTTTTGTACATGTACAGTAGGGTGGAGCAAATATAGCTTTTTTTTTAAATTTCGAAAGCGTCGGGAAAGTTGCCTTTTGGGGTCGATATTAACCCACAAAAATATTGGGCCTGTAGGGCAATGGCTTTGGGTTCCTTTTTTGACTTGAAAATCGGAAAGTCCCGAACAAAGTGAAAAAAAATAACACAAACTTTTTTTTTGCTTAAAATATTAGCTTTTACGTGGACATTACTGAAAAATTGTTTTAATGGTAAAACAATTTTTTTTGGTCTCTAAATTTTTTTTTTTTTTTTTTTAACTTTCTTTATAAATAACTTAAAATTTTTTTATTATTTTTAAATTGCGATAAAAATAATACAATAGTTAAAAATATATCGCTCCTTTACTTGTATAGTGTCATAACTCAAAAAATGCGTTTTTTGAGTTAATGATGCAGAATTATTCGTTATATCGTGCTTTATATAGTATCAAAAATTCGTATTAATATCTTTTAAACTCACCGTTTGAGAAGAGTACACGCCATTATTACATTTTCTATGTACCGGCCTTTTTCAATTAAAAACCAGTTTCAATAGTAAACTTTAAACGTGTTTTCTGCAAAATCAAATATTTTGAGTTGTGACACTATACAAGTAAAGGAGCGATATGTACATCTTTTAAATACTGAGTTAATATTACATTATATTTTCAGTTAAAAACTTATTAAAAATATTTTTTTTGCAAAACAAGAAATAAAAAAAATTTACAGACCAAAAAAAAAATTTTTACCATAAAAACACTTTTTCAGCAATGTCCAAATATAAACTAATATTTTAAACAAAAAAAGTTCGAAAATTTTTTTTCACTTTGTTCGGGACTTTCCGATTTTCCAGTCAAAAACAGAACCCAAAACTACAGGTCCAATATTTTTGTGGGTTAATATCGACCCCAAAAGGCAACTTTCCCGACCCCGACGTTTTCGAAATACGAAAAAAGCTATATTTGCTCTACCCTATTGTACATCATATTTCGCTCAAATTTCGATTGTGTGTGTTTTTAAACTAATTAAAGATCTTAGAGATGTATTCAATCGGAGCAATATTTGGACTTGGAACCCATTTTCCGCAAAATATTGGTGAAGGGTATTATATCCTCGGTTTTGACCTACTATAATTTTTTTACTTGTTTTTTATGCCCGACTAAAAAAGTTTTAATATAGCAACATATTATTTGATATATTTATATATGGCCATACACAGTACTTTACATAATTATATATAAATGTATCTTGTATTAAGTTTTACACCCGAGTAAAAAAAAAAGTTATATGACGCAATATTTAATTATATATGAACAGATATGGTTTTATGTACATCCATATTAATTATGATCCGAAAATTGGCGGATCGAATATTATACGATTATATCAAATTCTATTATTTTTGATAAAATAATATCAAATTTGATTAAGTTTGATCCCAAAAATGGGTCTATCCAATTGTATTAAATCATATCTTATCTGTTAAAATTAGATAAATTTTTATATTATTAGATGAAATGTGGTAAAATTTTTTGGAATTTTAAACGTGAAATTTTAAATTATTTTATCAGATTGGATACATTATCAATTAGAAGTGTTTTTATTGCATTCTTCGGAATTTTTTGGGACTTGGCAAATTATTAAAAATTTGTCAATTTTTTTTTTCTAAAATCATTTTTAAGGGATTTAAAAATTCCAAAAATGTTTGTGTCTTAGAAAATTTAAAAACATTTTTTCGGAACTTAAAAATTTGTTAAAAACATAAAATTTCTCCTAAAAACATTTTCAATGATTTTTTTACTCCAAAAAAAAAAAATTGCCAAAAAAATTTTGTGTCCGTGACTTTGAAAATTTTCATAAAATTTTTTAGAACTTTTTAATTGTACGGGACTTAGAAAATTTTGAAAATTTTTTCGGGATATAATTATAAATAAAATCATATATCTTTTTATCTGCCATATCTAAAAATTTCCGACCTTATAAGTCATATCGAATTTCATATAGATCGGTATATAAATAGATATGAATATGTATGTTATCATATTAAAAAATAAGGAAAAATACAATGATATATATAAACTTATATGTCCATATCAAAGTTCATGCATAACCATATATAAATATAAATAATTATATAATACTTAGCATATATGATTATATCAGATCTTTTTTACTAGGGCACCCAAAATTTAATATGGTGCCATATAAAAGGATATCAAATCATGTGTTGCTCCACATACAATATATAAAGCTTTATTAAATTAGATATTGCATATAATATTTTATATGACTCCATGAATGACCTCATACAAGATTTGATAAATAAATATATGATAAACGACTCCATGTATCACCTCATACAGGATTAAATATACATATATATGGTGCCGAATCGTGAGAAAAAAGTTTTCTAAGTCCCGAGAAAATTTTTTAAAATTTCCAGACACAAATAATTTTTGCGTTTTGAAGTTAAGAAATTCATTAAAAATGATTACAAAAAAATTAGCCAAATTTTGAAAAATTTTACAAGTACTGAAAAAGTTTTGTAGAATTTTCTAAGTCCTGGATAAAAAATATTTTTGGTAAATTTTTTGCGTTTTGAAGTAAAAATTTATTAACAAAGTTTTAAGAAAAAAATTTTTAAATTTCGATTTTTTTTTTAAATTTCTAAGTCCCAGACAGAATTTTTTTTGCAATTCCCGAAAAAACTTGGTATTAATTTGAAAATTATGAGATAAAAAAATATTTTATGCAAAATTCTACATATTTTATCTAATGATATAAAATTATTTACAATTGTATCAAATTAGATAAACCCAATATTCAGATCAAAAACGATCCTATTTAATCTAATATAACAAATTTTGAGCTATTTTGATCCACCAATTTCATCATCTTATTTTATCCAAATACGTGTTGGGCCATATCAAATTATATATTGCTCAATTTTAAATTATATATGGACCTGTATATTTATTTTTAGTCGGGTGTTTTCATTTTTCTATAAATCTAAAATTTTGGTGAAAATTTTCCAAATATCCAAGACTTTGATCGAAGGGCGTTAAAATGATCGGGTTTAAATGATCGAATTTGGCTTAAAAAAAGTTTAAATCAAAGACTGTCTCAGGCTCTATGAAAGGGTTAACGGAAAGCAATTTTGAGAATTTTTTTTTAATTTCTTAAAAGTAGGAAAAAATCGTTATATTTTTAAAATTTTAAATAGCGATATCTTGAAATCCGTTCAAACGATTTTTATATTCGTCTTAACAGCATCAAAATCAATAAATATGATGTCTTGCAATACATATATTTTTAAATTTTTTTTTTTTTAATTTCTAAAACCAAAATTTTGGTAGCCGGATTAAATTAATCCGATTGGCCTCAAATTTGTACCACATAACTTTTAGGTCTTTTAGAATAAAAATTTGTAGATAAATTATTAAAAGTTGAAGAAAACTGGCACCCGTGTAAAAAAATAAATGGATCAAAACATATCTCTTTTGATAAAAACATATATGGATCATATCTAAATAGATATAATCAGATCTACTCCATATATACTCATATCTGCTTCAGATATGTTTTGATCCGTAAATTGAGTACTAATACGATTACGTGCTTTAAAAAAAATAAAAATGAAATTATTCAATATTCTAATACAATTTTAAATACTTGATATTAATTTACGATTAATGTATCTCTGTCACTTGAATGAAAAAAAGTAGCAAGGTCAATTACTTGTTGATTTTTTTTGTTTTGTATTTATCTTTTAACAATTTTTGCACGTTATATTCTCATTTAAATGTTTTTATTTTTATTATTTGATTTTAAAAGAGATTTTGAATTTATTTTTATATGTATGAAACTTTATATCAGAACAGACATTAGACTAGGCTGAAATACAAAAATTGTTAAGTACTTAAAATTTCAATACACTGAAAGAAAACAACCTACATAATTTCTTTCGAATTTACGTCATTCCGCCCCCGATTAAATCTGGGGAAAACACATTTAATTTGAAAACACAACTTGAGTGTTTAAAAAGTTTGGCATATGCATTTGTAATTTGTCTGGCCAGGTTCGCAATAAATTTCAGTGAAATCGGTCTTGTGGTTCAGAAGTTATGAGCAAAACCGCGAATTTAGAATTCACGTGTTGAAAAACATGCTTTGAAAGATATTTTTATGCCACAAAAGTTTGAAATGCACACAAATTTTTTTTTGCATTCCAAAAAATACACTAAAAAAATTGTATACTCAAAAAAAATTTTTTTAGAAAAATATTTAAAAAACTTTTTTTAAAAATATTTTTTTTTGTTAAAAAAATTTTAATTCTTAAAAAGTATTCAAATATTTTAGGCATTGTGGAAGGATTTCATGGATTCGATCAAGTTCTTACAAATAATGTTCCAAAAAAAGTTAAATATTTTAATAATCTCATTCCTCTCTAATAGACACAAACCAGTTCTGATAATAGTGTTGTTTGAATTTGAAATAGGTTATTTATTGCTTTAAGCCAAATTCATACAGTTTGACATTGTATTTTGGATTTTCTACGTTTATGCATATATGCTTGAATGAATAATGTTTGTATTTTTAATTATTTGATAATGAACATAATTATTTATATGATAACACAATTGATTTAAATGGTTGTACTATTTATTGTTCTACTAATCATTGTATATTTTATTTTAATCAAAATGATGTGGAGTGGATTACGCGAATTTTGTACATGCTGAAATTACGTGAAGATTCAACAATAAGGGTACCCAATCAGAAAAATACAATCGCAAAAGCGTTTTAAAAGCGTTGTGGACGGTTGTACGAGAGTTCTGTATACCAACTTCAAAGCGCCTTCAGATGATCCGAATGATAACATCGATCTACGCTAGGTTTAAAGCGTTTTAAAAGCGATGTTAAAAAGTGCTTTGAGAACGTATTTTTAAAGTCATCAAAGCGCTTTAAAAACCCAAAGTAAAGAATTTCTGTTTTAGTTCGGTTATAATAATTTGTTTGATACAAAGTGAAATCCGAAAAAAAAAATTTTTGTACTCCAAGAAACTTAGAAAATTTTCACAAATTTTTTTGAAATTTAGAAAATTTAAAAAAAAAATATAAAAACATTTTTAATGATTTTTTTTTACTTAAAAAACAAAAAAAAAATTAAAAAAAAATTGTTATTCAAAAATAGTTTCGGAATTTTGAAATTTAAAAAAAAAATCTAAAGAACTCTCAACACGCTTTTCAAATACGCTCGCAAAGCGTTCCAAAAAAATGTTTTGCGATTGCTTTTTTTTTTGTTATACACAGAAAAAAATATGGAGGAAACAAATTTGAGTAATCACTTGTTTAAATTTAAAAACAAAAATTGAGTAATTTTTTAATTGACGCAATTAAAAATTTACTTAAAAATTTTAAAAACAAATCAGGTAAATAACACTGCGGAACACAAAAAAATAAACAAGAGTTATTTTTTTCTGTGTTCCCACATTATATACTAAAAGATGGAGTCTGAAATCATCTCGTAAAGTGATGCTGGCATATACAAAATAACGGTTTTTCGCGATTTTCATCATGATGGTCCATATAACATAGCTGTTTTTTGTCCACTGTTCGTATTGTTAGGGATGCCTTTTTTATTCACTAAAAGCAAGTTTTTTTATCAAAGACGAACTTGGCGGTTAATTTCGCGAAAACCTAAAAAAATGAATAAATTCGCGAATTTAAGGGCTTAAGATGAAAACCTTTAAACCGAATTGGCATACGAAATATTGCTACCAGTCATATCTTTATTTTCCATGCCATACAATTTAAAAATTATTAACTTTGCAAATTTTTTTGTTGAAAAACTGGCTCGAAATCAGCAAATCTTTAACGACATTTTGCAAGAAAACTGTACCATACATCGAAAAACGGAGTACGCCATTTTAATCAGCATGTCTCAAATATATAGAAACGTTGGTCAAACCTCTTGTTTTCTTAAATAGTGGTCAGTTTTGTCACGCTGTGTAATTTAATAAAAATTTAATAGTTTTTTATTTTTTTTTTTAAACTCTCATAGTTTTTTGAATTCTCGTTTAGTGTATAGTTTTTTGTGTATGTATATGAAAGTTTGTAATCGTCTTTATAAAATTTTCCTATGTCTTTGAGACATAAATATGTTTGGTAAAGTTTGAAAAAACAAGTTTTTGTTTTTTTTTTTTGTAAAAAAAAATTAAAAACTTTTTTAAACTTAAAAAAAATAAATAGATAAATTTTGAGTAAATTTTTAATTGTGTCAATTAAAAATTTACTCAAATTTTTTTTCAAACATTTAATAAATTTTTATTAAAAATTTACTCAATACTATTAAATCGTTTACTGGTGCAAAATTCAGTAATTTTTTACTCAATAGTATTAAAAATTTAGTACAATATTTTTTTTATTTTTTTCTGTGTAGAGCTTTCAGAACACTTTTCAAAAACGCTCGCAAAGCGTTTGAAAATAGCGTTTTGAGAATGCTTTTTTTTGTTACAGTGCTTTCAGTACGCTTTTTTTTAGAACCGTCGTCAATTTCTGCTTGGGTAGTCATGTGTGGAGTTTCACTTTAGCGAAATTGTAATTATTTTTTTTTTTGGCATTTGGTTTTATAGTAGGGTGGGGCAAATTTTTTCTTTTTCGAAGTTCAATATCGTTAAAGCCGGAATAGTTGGCTTTTAGGATCAATATTACACAAAACAAGTAGAAAAGTTAAATTCGACTTGGCCGCATCTATGAATACCCACCACAATGCACTTTTCAAAGGATATAGCATTTTTCAACGTAAAACAAATTAACAATTTTGATTGAAATATTTTATTTTCAGTAAAAAACTTTTTTTTTTAATTCTTGTAAAAAAGAAAAATGAGATTTTCATGCACTAAAAAACCTAAAAATATGCACTAAAAATAAAATGTCTGCAATAAAAGTCTTGTTTTCATTCGAAAAACTTCTTAAAAAAGCAAACAATAACACCGGGCTTAAATAGTAACATTTATATAAGCAGGATTTTTTTTAGAAATTAGGACAATCTATAAAAAAAAAAATATAATGAAAAAAATAATTTTTCTTATTTTCATAATAAATTTTTAAAATTTAAAATAGTTTTTGAAGCAAATAAATTTCAATTTGTGTTTTTGCTAATTTATATTAAAATATGCAAAAATAAAAGTTGGAAATATGCACAATAAATGCACTTAAAACCAAAATATGCAAAAATATGCATTTTAACCAAAATATGCAAAAATATGCAAAAACAAATCGGTGCCATTTTAAAGCAAAATTCTTAATTCGGAAAGATAATTGCATTATACATGCATTTGCATGGAAATCTCATCCCTACTTATAACTATTGAACCACTTGACCGATTTGGTTGAAATTCAATAAGAACCAGACCAATGGAACGTCAAATATAAATGCCAAGCTTCAGAACCATTAGGATTGTCTTTAGAAATTTAGCGTGTCTTTTATTTCGTAAATTCACAAAAATCCTTGCCTAAATTCACTTTTATGCTTATAACTTTTAAACCACCGAACTGATTTTTCTGGATTTCAATACCAACCTGACCAGATAAACGAACCACATATATGCTAAACTTCAGGAGCCTCCGTAAAATCTTTGAAAAGTTTTCAACAGACGGACGGACATCGCAAACAACAAATTTTATATTGCGACCAAAATTCATATCCAAATTTTTTAATTAACTCCATCTCAAAATTCGGAAATTTTGCGTACTTTGTTGAAAAAATATTTAAGAAATTCCAAAACCGCGATTTTGGCCCACAGATGCTGATTTTTAAACATATAAATCATTTTTTAACCAACTTGGTCTTAAAAGTTGGAAAATATTAAGTACGTCATGTAAAAAATATTAAAAAAATATAAGACCATGATTTAAGTCCAAAAATGCTCATCAGCATATGGGACCAAAATTGGGATTTTGGATTTTTTAAATATTTTTCCATGCATTTTGGTCGAAGTATGTAATTTTTTCCAACTTTGACCGCTGGTTGCCGACTAGGGTTGCCATTCGTACTGTTTTAAACAGTACATGTACTGTTTTTTATAAAAAGTACTGTTTTATGCACAGCACCTAAAACAGTACGCAAAAGTACAGTTTTTTAAAGCGTGTACTGTTTTTGTACTGTTTTTTTATACTCATCACCAAAATGTAACATTTTTCGAAAAATGTTTCATATTTGACAAAATTTTAATTCAATTTTAAAAAAGGAGCTAAATGCAATTTAATTTTATACCACACTCAAAAAGAAAAATTATTTAAAAAGTGGAAAACTTAACTAAATTCAATAATGATTTAGCTCCATTGCCATGTTTTCCTTCTTTTTATCTAAATTTTTCTGAAAAATAAGAAAAATAAAAAACTAGAAAATGGGAAAAAATTTATTTTATTGAGTACATCTCATTTAAAGTTCCGATTGCGGGCAGACCCCATTAGGTTCGGAACTAATGGGTCCAGACCACCTTAGGCCCAGTCCCATTGGGTCTATTAAGGATCGTCATAGATTTTGATTCAACATCTTTGCCCTTTTCGCTCTACCTTGCTTAGCTTTTAGGATACGGGAATTTAAGGGCCCAAAAGGGTCTTTAGAATTTTAACGGGATAACTAAAAAACTATTACACGGAGGGATTAAGACGGTCGTGTAAAGAACTACAAAAATGTATTTGGCATTTTTTTTTTGTTTCGGCAATATTTTCTAAGAAATGAGGAACGCCCAAATTTTTAGATTCAAATTGAGGAGTCCATACATTGAAAGAGGACCGGAGATTCTTTAGAGATTTTTAGAATCGAAAATGAACACTTTTTTTGCTCTTTCTGGCTTAGTTTTTGAAATTTTTGAAACATTTTTTGAAAAAAAAAAAAATCCTTAAATTGCATAAAATTTACTAAACCTGAAGAAAAAACTTTATAAATTCTAAGAAGATAAATATGATGAACTAATTGGTTGCAAATTATGTCAAAGAAATTTAAAAATTTTTATTTAATTTTACTAAATTGTGAAAAAAAAATATTTTCCCAAAATTTAGTTAGGCCTTTGTTTGAGTGTAATAATACCGTTTTCGAGTTTGCTTTTTAAAGTCGTGTTTTAATTAAAACACTGTTTTATGGATTTTTTTATATGTTTTTGATAGGAAGATCGGTGTTTTAGTTAAGCGAAAGCATAGACTACAAAAGCTTTTCAAGTAAGATATCGCGGCAACTAAGACAAATGCTCCAAAAAGTCAATCGCAATTTTTTTCAACACTGATAAAAAAAATAGAATAAATTTGAGACGGTTTACCTAAAATGTTCCACCGTTCTGTTAACAACCTTTTATGCTCGTTTTGGCTGAGATCTGTTTAAAATCAGGGTAAAAGGGCTAAGTTTTTGTAGTTTGATATAAAATAAGACTTTTAAAAAAGTACTGTTTTTATTTGCAATGTACTGTTTTTTGAGACCAAATGTACTGTTATTCCATATTTCAAATCTGGTAACCCTATTGCCGACTGAAAATGACATTGCAAAATTTGTTAATAAATTCATCAATTTTAACGATACCATCGTTTGCCAGGTATTACGACACGAAATTCGAACATTAAAATTTGACGGGACGCTCTAATATATTTACATATTTTAAATTTGTTACACTAGTATTTCGCAGTGTTACAAACGTACTGACAAAGTTAATACACCCTTAATATTTATCAGGGTTGGCAACCGAAACGAATAACGGTATCGGTAACGGTATTGGTATTATATATTTTTTATATCGGTAACGGTAAAGGTAACGGTATTTTTGATTATTTAGGTAACGGTTAACCGTTACCGAAACAACGATACCGGTACATACCGGTATTATGAATAAAATTTACCCAACATGTTAAAAAGTCAAAAATTTTTTAAAAACACGTAAAAACTGAAAAATGTTGTGCATTTCAACATATAATTATATAGAAGTACTTAATACTTTAATTAATTAACAAAGAATTTAATTAAAATATTCACGCAATATTGTAATTCAACAAATAAATCATTGATTTTTTACGTGTTTATAAGATTTCTCTGCCCAATCAGCAGTAATATCTGAACTTTGAGCCATTTAAGAAATCTGATGGTTTTAGCAGAGTCTGCAGAAAACTATGTCAAGACCACATATAAATCTTCGGCTTTAAGTTGAAAAATCTTCTGATTTCAAATAAACAGCCTGAACATCGAAATTATATTTTATTAAAGTAAAAAATATTTATTTTTGTTAAAAACTGTTAAAAAAAAGCGAAGTTTTTCATTTCAATAAACTTTTCAAATTTTTTTCATTTTTTTTTTTTTTCAAGAAAATATTCTTACAAACAAGACAATTACTGTAAAACTATTAAAATAATCAGCTGATTCTTTCACATTTGATTAATTTTTAGTTTTAATCGTTTAAATTAAACAAAAATTAAAAAAATGCCAACAAATTTTTTGGTAAAATTACAATATAATCTGCTAAAATTTTAACAAAAATATTTTTTAAAATAAGCAAACAGAGTCAGTAAAAACACAGAAAAATGTCCGTTATTTTTTAAAACTTAATGACAGAGAATTAAGTTAAAAGTATTCATTATAGCAGAAAAATCTGGTAAAAGCTTTCTAATTCAAACTAAAAGTTGTTTTACAGATTTTCCGACAGAGTTTTTCTTCAGACTGTACGACTCTCCACGCTTACCTGCGTGGATGACAACGCCAGCAAAACTTGAGCGAATCAGGTTTGTCGTGGCACTCACTTTTCTCTTCAGAAATTTTTAGGTAAATAGCGAATGTGATCATTGGTTGGACCGATTTCCACATAATTTAGAAAATTGCGAATGTGATCATTGGTTGGACAGACTTTTTCA
The DNA here is from genome assembly GCA_963921195.1 of Pegoplata infirma. Classification (NCBI taxonomy): domain Eukaryota; kingdom Metazoa; phylum Arthropoda; class Insecta; order Diptera; family Anthomyiidae; genus Pegoplata; species Pegoplata infirma. The sequence continues at coordinate 146,063,596 of OY992540.1, forward strand.
TTGTTTTTGCCCAAATGACAATCCGGTTTACAATGAACAAAAATTTATTTATTTTACCAACATTAAAAAAATTTTAATTTGATTTTTATCTGCAAAAAAAATAAAAAAAGTAATATTAAGACAACCGAAACAAAACCGATATAATACCGGTAAAAATCCGAATAAAGGTAATGGTTTTTAATCGGTAACGGTATTTAAAATTTTTTATTTCGGTATTGGTAACGGTAACGGTAGTCAATATTAAAGGGTTTTTAATCGGTAACGGTATTGAAAGGGTAACGGTAGCCAACACTGATATTTATGCACAGAAAAAAAAATTAAAAAAAAAATTTAGTAATTTTAATAAAGTATTGAGTAAACATTAGCGCGTCCCGAATTCGGCTTTTTTTCGAATTTGAAAATGCTTTTTTAAAAAATGTATGCCATAAGTTCCGCAATATAGAGTACATTCCTGGAAAAATATTAATAAAATTTCCATGGAGTAATTTTGGTGCAGCGTTGCATCTTAAAGATGAAAAGTGTAACTTTAATTTTTTTTATTTTTTCTTTTAAGCTAAATTGGTCTCAAAACCTGCACAAAAAAGAGCACAGTCGTTAAAACTGTGTCAAAGCAGATTTTGAGACTAATTTAGCTTAAAAGAAAGAAAAAGTAAAAATTATGTACACCTTTTGATCTTTGAGATGCAACGCTGCACCAAAATTACTCCATGGAAATTTTATTAATATTTTTCCTCAAATTTACTCTATATTGCGCAACTTTTGGCGTCAAATTTTTGGACAACAAAAAAAAAGTTTTTATAAAATGCACTAAGATTGCAATCTTTAGCTGCTGGTAGCCAACTGGTTTTTAGTCCAAACATTATTTTGTTATTTTTCCCGTAAAAGGGTCCTAAATCCCCATCGTTTGAGGGGGCAAGCTAAAAAAATTTGAATTCGGGACGCGCTAGTACACATTTAATAAAAATTTACCAAAAATTTGAGTAACTTTTTAATTGACACAATTAAAAACTAACTCAAAAGTTTTAAGTCTTTTAAGTAAATTTTTGATTATGTCAATTAAAAATTTACTCAATATTTAACAATTTGTTTCTTTTTTTAAGTTTCATTATACAATAATTTTTTTTTTAACTTTACCAAATATATTTATTACTTAAAGACAAGAGAAAATTTTATAAAGATGATTACAAACTTTCATAAACACAGAAAAAATTAAAAAAAAATTGAGTAAATTTTTAATACTATTGAGTAAAAAATTACTCTATTTTGCACCAGTAAACAATTTAATAGTATTGAGTAAACTTTTAATAAAATTATTTTAAATGTATGCCAAAAAATTCAGTACATTTTTAATTGACATAATTACAACTTTACTAAAAAAATTTAAATTTTTTTTTAATTAAGTTTTTAATTGTGTCAAGTAAAAATTTACTCAAAATTTATCAACTCATTTTTTTAAAGTTTTAAAAAGTTTCACATTGTTTTTAACAAAAAAAAAAAAACCTTTTTCAAATTCCAATTAATTTTTATTTAAAAATAAAAATTGTTTTATTCGACCTTTAAAATATTATATTTTGAGTAGGTTTTTTTCTAGCTCGAGGTCATTATTTCCTTTACTAATTAAAACTATGATATTCTCATATAATAATTTTCAAGAAAATTATTTTTCTGTTTTAAATTTATTTATATTGTTTATATATTTACGTTTTAAAGCCATAAAAAAATTTCATAAAGATGATTTTAAACTTTTATATACAAAAAAAAAAAAACTTTAAACTACATGAGAACTCTAAAAACCAAGAGAATAAAAAAAAAATTAAAAAACTATTAAATTTTAAATAAATTGTTTACTTAATTTTTTTTTAAAAACTTTTAAGTAAATTTTTTGTTGCATCAATTAAAAAATTAATAAAATATTTTTGAAATTTAAACAAGTGATTACTCAAAATTTTTTCCCTCATATTTTTTCTGTGTACATTTACAAAAAACAATCATCTAAATGAGAATTAAAAAAACTAAGAGTATTAAAAAGAGTGAAAAAAAACTATTAAATTTTTATTAAGTTATTTACTCAAATATTTTTTAATATTTTTGAGTAAATTTTTAATTGCGTCAATTAAACAATTACTCATTTTTTTTTAATTTAAACAAGTGATTACTCAAATTGTTTTTTACCATATTTTTTACTGTGTAAAGGGTAAAAAAATTCACAAATACCAATATTGAAACAACAATTCATTAAAAATACCTGTTTTTTTGCAAAATTATATTTTTACATACAAATATTTATACGGAACACATGTTATAAGTACTAGGGTGCGCCAAACTTTTTGGTAAAAATTTGTTGTTTTTTTTCAGTAAAATTAATAACTAAAAAAGTAACATTTGACAATTCTAAAGCCAAATTTAGATTACTCTTTAATTTATTAACATTTTACTAAAAAAACTAATTTTTACCAAAATGTTTGGCGCACCCTAATAAGTACTTTCAAGTCAATTAAACAGATCCTTGACCTTACTTTTTCCAGATGATGAAATTTTTAATAATCATTACGATAATTGAGAAATTTTTTGTTGACAATAACTTTAAAATTTTGTGTTTTCAAACCAGTTTTGAAATTGTTCACTAATTTGTTTAAAATTTTACACTACACAGAACAAAATATGGGTAAACAAATTTTGAGTAATCACTTGTTTGAAAAAAAATTGAGTATTTTTTTAATTGACGCAATAAAAAATTTACTCAAAAGTTTTTAACAAAATTTAAGTAAATAATTTAATAAATATGTAATATTTTTTTTTTTAATTTTTTTTTATTCTCTTAGTTTTTAGAATTCTCATTTAGTTTATAGTTTCTTGTATATGTTTATAAAAGTTTAAAATCATCTTTATGAAATTTGTCTATGCCTTTAGGATATAAATGTATTTGGTAAAAGTTTGAAAAAAAGTTTGTTTTTTGTAAAAAAAAATGTGAAACTTTTTTAAAATTTTTAAAAAAATAACTTTATAAATTTTGAGTAAATTTTTGCTTTAAAAAAATTAAAAACTTAATTTAAAAAAAATTAACAATTTTAAGTAAAGTTTTAATTGTGTTAATTAAAAATTGTGTCAATTAAAAATTTACTCAAGTTGTTGAGATACATTTAATAAATTTTTATTAAAAGTTTTCTCAATACTATTAAATCGTTTATTGATGCGATATTGAGTAATTTTTTACTCAATAGTATTAAAAATTTATTAAATTTTTATACACAACACCACACTGTGGTACAGGGTATAATGAGTTTGTGCTGAGTATTAAGTATAGCGATCGACTTAGAAACACATTTTGAGTCGATTTAGCGATGTCCGTCCGTCCGTCTGTCTGTCTGTCCATGTAATCGGTGTAAACACGATACAGGTCGCAATTTTTAATCAATTGACTTGAAATTTAAAACTTAAGCCTCTTTTGGCACAAGGACGAAGCCTATTAAAATTGGAAAAAATCGGTCCATATTTAGACCTAGCCCCCAAACAAAGGTCCCCTTTAGTTTGGCTCAAATGACTCTAATAGCTGCATTTTAATAGGAATATTTTCGAAATTTGACAGGTAATCATGTTTCATCCACACAAATCACCATTCCGAATTTTAAAGAAATCGGACCACTTCTTCTTGTAGCTCCCATACAAACCACCTTCCTGATTTTTTCACATAAATCTCTCAAATTTTATGAAAATAGAAAACATTTAGTAAAAATTCTGTTTGTGTATGTAAAACGCGTACTTTAATAACCTTATCAAATCTGATTACCATCGGACCATTTTTGGAGATGTGAAAATTTCGACCGATATTCAGTTGAATCGGTTTATTGTCAACAAAAAGAAGCCTATTTCACTCAAATTTGATTTGTGAGTGCTTTTTACACTTATTAAAGATTTGACAAAATATAGATCTAATCAGTCCATGTTTGAACTTGGGACCCATTTTCGGGGAAACTCTGGTGTAGGGTAGTCGCTCTTGACCGACTATAATTTTCTTACTTTTTTTTTGATTTAAAGATAATTAAATTCTTTAGTACTTATCGTGGCCATTTTTTTAAATTTTGACCTAATTATGTTTTTAATGAAAGAAATGTAACTTTATCCATTTTTTAAGTTTGCATAACTTCAATAAAAATCAATACTTTTCAAAAAAATGGACACGGTAAGTACTAGAGAATTTAATAACTTACAAATCAAAAAAAAATTTCATTAAAATCGGTTCAGTAGCTTTTGTTGTACAATTGCAACCGATTCTGTCCTTCAAAAAAACATTCTGCAATTGATTGGCAACCGTGGAAATTATAGTAGACCATATTTTGTGTTATAAAATTTTTAAAATATATAAATAGTTTATCTTTCAATTAAAAAAAAATTAAAAATATTGCGTATTTATTTCTTTATAGCTGTTTAAAAATTGCTCTCATAAAGGCTGTTTTTTTTTTTTGTTAAAACCCCCGTTAACGTGTCATGAAGCATGATAAACCACAAAAATGAAGACCACTATTTATTTGACCACAGCTGTGTGTCAAAGTTTATTTATAACGACACACAGGTTCACATTTATTTACTCTAAAAAAAACTGGTTGTTGAATTTAATTTACCGCAAATAATATTTTGTCAAAATACCCGTTGTAGAAACAACAGTGTTCTATTTTTATGTTCTTCTATGATTTTCTACGCAGAAAAAAATCACTTGTTCAAATTTAAGAAAAAAATTAATAATTTTTTAATTTACTTAATTGAAAATTTACTCCAAAATTTGTATAAAAGTTTGAGTAAATATTTAATTAGTTTTACAAAAGTTTCATAAAAGACACTATTTTTCAAACATATTTTAAAAAGGTATATTTTTAGTTCTTTTTACAAAAAATTACTATTTTGGTACTAATAAAAAGTATTATTTTATTAATTTTTATAAAAAATTACCAACTTATTAAAAAATACAATTTTTCCTTATTATTTTGGTACTTTTTTATTAAAATGTTATATATTGGTACTTTTTGTAAAAAAATACTATTGTGGTAATTTTATAAAACGTAATATTTTTATAACAAAGTACAACTTTGTATCAAAAAAGTACTTTTTTTAAAAAGTACCATAATAATATTTTTAAAAAAGTATATGCCTGGATGTAATTTATTTAACAAACAGTTCCAAAAACAAGTGAGAGTTTTAAATTCGGCTGTGCCAAATCTATTATACCCTCCAAAATGTAAAAAAAAATTAAAAACAAAAATTTGTCAGGGGCGCTTCTTTTTTTTTTGGGGGGGTTGATAGGGTCAGTGGGGGACGTTGAGAGCACCTTCCCATCGCGATAAATATACCAAATGTTTCATTTAATTAACAAAAATACAAAAAAAACATGTAAAAAAGTGTATTTTTTTAGAGGTTGGTTTAGTTCTTCAAGGGGGAACTTTTTTCCCCCTGGTCCGATTTGGCCAATTTCCGAACTTAACCTGCCTAGGAACATAAGACATATTTGTGCCAAATTTGAAGGGTCTAGCTATTTTATTTTGGACTGTATCGTGTTAACTACAGACGGACGGACAGACGGACGGACGGACGGACATCGCTAAAATGTCTTAGAATCGATCACTGATCAATAATATATATACTTTATGGGGTCCCCGACCGATATTTCGATGCGTTACACACGGAATGACAAAGTGAGTATACCCCCATACTGTAGTTGGAGGGTATAAAAAATTTTTATAAAAAGTACCAACAAAGTATTTCTGTAAAAAAAGTACCAAAATAGAAATTTTTCAAAATAAATTTCAGTAATTTTGAGTAGGTGTTTGTAATTCCAAAAATGGAAAAAAGTGTTTTGCATAAAGCAAACATTTTTACACATAAATAACACATGGAAATTGTTTAAAAAAAAATTGCTTGTCTGTTGTATAGATTTTATGCAAAATAGTTCTATTTTGGTACTTTTTGGTTCTATTAACAAAAAACTACTATTATTGTACTTTTTTAAAAAGTACTATTTTGGTACTTTTTAAAAAGAATAATTTTATGTGTGCAATATTTTGGTACTTTTTTATTAAAACCTGCTATTTTGGTACTTTTATAAAAAATAATATTGTGGTAATTTTATAACAAGTAATATTTTCATACTTTTTGTAACAAATTACAATTTTGTATCAAAAAAGTAATTTTTAAAAAAAGTACCAAAATATTATTTTTTTTAAAAAGTATGTGTCTGGATGTAATTTATTAAACAGTTTCAAAAAAATTAATTTTTAATAAAAAGTACCAACAAAGTATTTCTGGATAAAAAGTACCAAAATAGTGCTTTTTTAAAATAAATTTCCGTTATTTTGAGTAGTTGTTTGTAATTCCAAAAATGGAAAAAAAAGTTTTTACACATAAATAACACATGGAAACTGTTTTCTAAAAAAAATTGTTTGTCTTTTGTATAGATTTTATACAAAAAAGTTCTGTTTTGGTACTTTTTGGTTCTATTTACAAAAATTACTATTATTGTACTTTTTTAAAAAGTACTATTTTGGTACTTTTTAAAAATAATAATTTTATGTATGCTATATTTTGGTACTTTTTTTATTAAAATTTGTTATTTTGGTACTTTTTATAAAAAATACTATTGTGGTAATTTTATAACAAGTATTTTTTTCATACTTTTTGTAACAAAATAAAATTTTGTATCAAAAAAGTACTTTTTTTAAAAAGTACCAAAATAACATTTTTTTAAAAAAAGTATGTGTCTGGATGTAATTTATTTAACAAACAGTTTCAAAAAAAAAAAAATTATAATAAACAAGTAAAAAAGTTAAATTCGGCTTTGCCGAATGTAGTGATACCCTCCACAATTTCAAAAAGATTATTGCAAAAAACTTTTTTTAAAAGGAAATTACTTAAAAAAAAAAAAAAAATTGAAAAAAAATTTCCGCGAAAAAAAAAATTTTGGTAAAAAAAAAAAAATCCGCGATTTTTTTCTTTTTTTGTCAAAAAATATGTTCGTACATGTTTAAATACCATTTGGTGTTCAATTATGTTCACATATGTCAATCAGCAGCCGAATTAAAGCATTTTGTATTTTTAGGTTATGTTGAATGTACTAAAATTTTTGAGGTGTCCTTTCATTTTCGTTCATAACTTTTAAACCGCTGAACCGATATCGCTCAAATGCAATACCAAACTTCTCAGGAGAACTTCCAATAAATGTGTTAAGTTTTTGTCATATCAGTGTAGTATTTTGGTCGTGATCACCATTTCCACAGACAGACGGACAGACGGACATCGCTAGAATGTCTTAAAATCGATCGGGGATCATGAATATATATACTTTATGGGGTCCCAGACCGATATTTCGATGAGTTACAAACGGAATGACAAACTTATATATACCCTCTATCACTTAGTGGAGGGTATAAAAATTACCAAAGTACACTCACATAAAAAATCGGTTGGAATGAGGTTGCCACAACCGCAATACAGTTGTCGTAACCGGCTTGCGGTTGTCCCAACCGTACGCGGTTGCAGCAACCGTAAATTGAGGTTGTTAAAACTTTTTTAAAATATTTTTGTGTCATTTGCCACAAAATTAAAAAAAAGTTGCTACAACTGCAAACCCCGGTTGTAGCAACCGCAAATAACGACATTTACCGGTTGCTACAACCTCAAGTTCTCGGTTCCCTCACTGATAATTAAAATAACAAAACTTCAAAAAATTCAATGTCATTAAATAAAAAAATATTGAAAAATAAATTTATTTTTCTTCAAAATTTCAACATTTGATGAAAAAACAGGAATTTATAGATTTAATGGGGTAAGTTTTTGTATTTTAAATGATACTTACAATAGTTTAACTTATGCCATTTTTTTCTTTTAATTTATAGAAATAATGGAATGTGCTAAACTCTCGCACCAATTAAAAAATGAATCAAAAATTAACGGTATGAGATGGAAGTCCTCAAATTTGGATTTTGCAGAAAATGGTAACATAAAAACAGTGAAAAAAATATTTCAGAATCTGAGACTTTTTCTATGGAAAAAATTTCTTAAAATCTGAGACTTTTTCTATAGAAAAATTGTCTCAGAATCTAAGCCTTTTTGTATAGAAAAAATTTCTTCGAATCAGAGACTTTATCTATAAAAAAATTCTCAGAATCTGAGACTCTTTCTACAAAAAAATGTATCAGAATCTGAGACTTTTTCAATGTCTCAGAATCTGAGACTTTTTCTATAGAAAAACTGTCTCAGAATCTGAGATTTTTTCTATAGAATACTGTCTCAGAATCTGAGACTTTTTCTATAGAAAAACTGTCTCAGAATCTCAGACTTTTTCTATAGAAAAACTGTCTCAGAATCTGAGACTTTTTCTATAGAAAGACAGTCTCAGAATCTCAGACTTTTTCTATAGAAAAAATGTCTCAGAATCTGACACTTTTTCTATAGAAAAACTGTCTAAGAATCTGAGACTTTTTCTATAGAAAAACTGTCTCAGAATCTGAGACTTTTTCTATAGAAAAACTGTCTCAGAATCTGAGACTTTTTCTATAGAAAAACTGCCTCAGAATCTGAGACTTTTTCTATAGAAAAACTGTCTCAGAATCTGAGACTTTTTCTATAGAAAAACTGTCTCAGAATCTGAGACTTTTTCTATAGAAAAACTGTCTCAGAATCTGAGACTTTTTCTATAGAAAAACTGTCTCAGAATCTGAGACTTTTTCTATAGAAAAACTGTCTCAGAATCTGAGACTTTTTCTATAGAAAAACTGTCTCAAAATCTGAGACTTTTTCTATAGAAAAACTGTCTCAGAATCTGAGACTTTTTCTATAGAAGAAAAACTGTCTCAGAATCTGAGACTTTTTCTATAGAAAAACTGTCTCAGAACCTGAGACTTTTTCTATAGAAAAACTGTCTCAGAACCTGAGACTTTTTCTATAGAAAAATTGTCTCAGAATCTGAGACTTTTTCTATAGAAAAACTGTCTCAGAATCTGAGACTTTTTCTATAGAAAAACTGTCTCAGAATCTGAGACTTTTTCTATAGAAAAACTGTCTCAGAATCTGAGACTTTTTCTATAGAAAAACTGTCTCAGAATCTGAGACTTTTTCTATAGAAAAACTGTCTCAGAATCTGAGACTTTTTCTGTAGAAAAACTGTCTCAGAATCTGAGACTTTTTCTATAGAAAAACTGTCTCAGAATCTGAGACTTTTTCTATAGAAAAACTGTCTCAGAATCTGAGACTTTTTCTATAGAAAAACTGTCTCAGAATCTGAGACTTTTTCTATAGAAAAACTGTCTCAGAATCTGAGACTTTTTCTATAGAAAAACTGTCTCAGAATCTGAGACTTTTTCTATAGAAAAACTGTCTCAGAATCTGAGACTTTTTCTATAGAAAAACTGTCTCAGAATCTGAGACTTTTTCTATAGAAAAACTGTCTCAGAATCTGAGACTTTTTCTATAGAAAAACTGTCTCAGAATCTGAGACTTTTTCTATAGAAAAACTGTCTCAGAATCTGAGACTTTTTCTATAGAAAAACTGTCTCAGAATCTGAGACTTTTTCTATAGAAAAACTGTCTCAGAATCTGAGACTTTTTCTATAGAAAAACTGTCTCAGAATCTGAGACTTTTTCTATAGAAAAACTGTCTCAGAATCTGAGACTTTTTCTATAGAAAAACTGTCTCAGAATCTGAGACTTTTTCTATAGAAAAACTGTCTCAGAATCTGTGACTTTTTCTATAAAAAAACTGTCTCAGAATCTGTGACTTTTTCCGGGACATTTTTATTATAGAAAAAGATTCAGATTTTTCCTATAGAAAAATTTTCAGATTCTGAGTTATTTTTCTCATAAAAAAGTCCCAGATTCTGAAATATTTTTCTACAGAAAAAGTCTCAGATTCTGAGAAGAAATTCTTTGTATCGTATTTTTAGTAAACGATTTAAAACCACATAAAAATGTAACATTAAGTTTATTATTTTTAGTATTAAGTCATTTATATAACTATATTTTTTTCAAACAATAAAAAAAGCAAAAAAAAAAATTAAAAAACGTGTCTTATAATTAGTATTTTATTTTGTATTTTGGCATAATATCGAAAATATATTAAACACAGCTATGGTTGGGACAACCGGCAATACGGTTGCCATAACCGGCAAATGCCGTTATTTGAGGTTGCTGCAACCGGCACTTGTCGGTTGCCACAACTGTAAATTGTCGGTTGCTACAACCGTATATTTACCGGTTGCAGCAACCTCAATCTGAGGTTGGAACCTTGTACGGTTGAGACAACCGTATTTTGCTGTGAGTGTATTTCTGGATAAAAAGTACCAAAATAGTCCTTTTTTTAAAATAAATTTCCGTAATTTTGAGTAGTTGTTCGTAATTCCTAAAATGGAAAAAAATGTTTTTGGCAAACATTTTTACACATAAATAACAATAACAAATGGAAACTGTTTTAAAAAAATTGCTTGTCTTTTGTATAGATTTTATACAAAAAATTTTGAAATTGAAAATAATTTTTATGAAGTTTTAAAATTTAGGAACCCCTTTTTAAAAGTCAAAAAGAGTTTACAAAAAAAATGTGTTAAAAACAAAAAAAAAAAAAATATTATTTGGTACTTTTTTTTTTTTGTTGAACCGTTTCAAAACACTTACCACTAATGCCTCTTCAGACATTTTTAATGCTTCGTTTTACACTAAATATTACAACTTTTAATATAATTTTTATATATTTAACACCTTTTGTTTTAACGCATTTACTTTTTTTATTTTTTATTTCTAAATCTATAATCGAAATAATATTTTGCTAGTATGTTTGTTAAAAAAACCGGATTTGTGATTTTTATTTTAGCTTTAAAAAATATTTAAATTTGTTATTATTATTTTTTTTTTTGTTTATAATTGTAGAAATGTGTGTTGTTATTTAAGACGTCATCATCACACGCAAAACAAAACCGTTCAACATTCAAATTAAGACTGAAACTTCGAATAGACCATCAATGGCTTGTTAAGGTTTTTAGAAAATAAAAAAAAAATTAATTGTTTTTTTTTAGCATATATCTAAATTAGAGAGAGACACACACACACCGGAAATTAAAAATATAAAAAGCACAATTTTTTTTTAAATTGTTACATTTTTCGGATATTTCAATACCCTACACAGGGTAGAAAAGGGTTGCAGCAAATTTGTCTAAACTTTACAGGCAATTTCAGTTAATCTAAAGTCATCGCTTTACAGCTTTTTGGGGTAAATTTTAAATTTTTTTCTTAAAATTAGATTTCATAAAAAAAATAGCACAGTTTAATTTTGGTTCGGTTTGAGTCCATATTAATTATTTCTGAGAAATTATAATTTTAACAAAGGCTAAGTGGAGATGTCGACAGCTTTCAGAAGAAACCACCCATCCCTCGTCAGCACTCTTCGATTGTCACACTCAAAGTGTGTGAGATTCAAATCAGATATTAAATCGAATTTTTAATGAGAAAGAAATTACATTTTGTTTTTATTACATAGGTTTGCTCAGAAGAAATGTTAACGTGTAAAAACTAATGGGGGTCGGTCTTACACTGCAACCCTTTACCACTTTACTGCCATTTTTGATCCGATGATAAGCCATTTGCCCCACCATTTTCTTCGGAGTCTCTATAGTAAAATTGTTTAAGAATTTACGACTTTTTTTATAGAAAAATTGTCTCAAAATGCAAGACTTTTTCTATAGAAAAAATTTCTCAGAATTAGACTTTTTCTATAGAAAATAACTAAAGACAATTTTTCTATAAAAATATTCTTATTGTCAATTTCTCTATACAAAATTTCTGAAAGATGGTTTTCTATAGTAAATTTCTGAAAGACAATTTTTCTTTAGAAAATTTTTTGAAAGACAATTTTTTTATAAAAAAAATTTCAAGCAATATTTCCATAGAAAATAGTGGAGCAGTTTTTAAAATTTTCAAAAAATTTTGTATCCTAAGGTTTTTCTACTTTATAGGCCCCTATTAAACATGTAGGGTCCAGCATCCAACCTTAATCATTAATTATTTAAAAAAAAAATAAATAAACCACTGTGCGGTGTAGGGTATCTTAAATGTTGTTAAGCTGATTAAAAATCTCTCAATTTTAATTTTGAGCTTGTTTTGGCATTTTTAATTATTTATTTTTCTAAAAAGACAATACAAGTTGTTATAACAAGTGATAAAATTTTTGAGAAAAGAATTTTATTTAATAACACTTGCCGACATTTTGATAATTTTTGTAAAGAAGTTAAAACTGGGTTACTAAAAAATTAGTTAACCGAAAGCAGCAAAAAAAAATATAAGCACCAAAATTTATATTATGGAATGGAATAAAAATTCACTCGCTAAAATTAGCAAAATTATTGTTAATTATTTAGTTCTTACAAGGGAAGTATCAAAACCGTTATACACCGATTTTCCTGAAACTTTAAACATTTATAAAACAGACGATTTTATTAGAGATGGGCACATGAGCAGATTAGAGCGTGATTCACGCGTGATCACGCGTGAGTGTTACTGACTTCAATTTTACTCACGTGATTGTGAGTGAGTGTGAGTGGAGAAAAAAAAATGCGTGAGTGAGTGTGCGTGAGTAAGATTTTTTCGTGAGTGAGTGTGCATGAGTCAATTTTTTTGCGTGAGTTTGCGTGATTTATTTTCTCTTCATATTTCCTTTTGTACCAAAAAAAAGCAACAAAAAGTTGTAAAATATGGCTTAATTTCATATTTCGTCCCAAAACTTTAAATTTTGCTGAAAATTTTGAATAATTTTTGAAATTTGTTTTTGTATAAATAAGTGTTTCGTGAGTGTGAGTCAACGTGAGTGCGAGTGAAGCTTGCGTGAGTGCACGTGAGTGGTGGTTGTATTAAATTTACTCACGTGATTGAGAGTGAGTGTGAGTATAAAAAATATGCTCGTGAGCGAGTGTGCGTGATTCAAAAATTCCTGTCGTGAGCGTGAGTGAGTGTGGTCAAAAATCACTCACGCGCCCACCTCTAGATTTTATGGTTGGGGTATCTCAGCTTATCGACCATATCGAACTTTTTGTTGCATTAAAATGTTTCATTTGTTTAACAAGGGGAAATTTTTCCCCCTAATCCGATTTCGCCTTTTAACGAACTTAACAAGGGTTATTCTAGCTCGAGGTCATTTTTCTTTACTAATTAATAACTATGATATTCATATTGAATAGGTTGGTTTTAATCTGAAATTTTTCCTCTGGGTCCAAGTGCACGACTTTGAACTTATAACATAAAAATATTTTAATTAACAAAAAATACAAAAAAAAAATGCCATGTTAAAATAATTTCTTAAAAAGAGTTTTGTTAACAATTTGTTGACCAGTGTAATTTATAATAAAATGATAAAAAAAAAACATTTTGATAAGCAAAAAAAAAAAGATGTTTGATGTTATAAAATTCTCAAAAGAAAAAACTTAAATTACAGTAATTAACCTAAGAGATTATTTCTGTCTACATTTAATATATTAACAGTTTAATTATTTATTTTAATTAAACCGAAAAAAAGTTATAATTATTACACTCAAAATTGTTGCCAGTTAAAACAAGGAAAAAATGCAAGTAAAATACACTCACTACAATTGTAGTTATTTCAGCAAAAAAAAAAAACTGTGTTTCATTTAAAAAAGGAATGCTTCAAAACTACAACAAAAACCACATGAAATATCTGAGTGGAGTGCTTCAAAACTTAAATTAAAGTCGCCAACTACAACAAAATAAATAACAACCCAAACAGAAATTATAATGGTTCTAAAAATAAAGTTTGTAAAACGATTTGAAAAAAACATTTAAAGCAACTTCAACTAAAAACTTTTTGAATAACAGTAAAAAGCTACTGTAAAATTTTTCTAAGTGTATGTTTACAAATTCATTCTTATGTGTTTTGCACTAAAGATATACTATTTTACCATTTTTAAACAACTTTTTTTTATAATCCGCGCCCACAAAAGAGGGCGGACCTAAAAAAAATACATTTTCTTAAACACAAAAAACATGTTCCCCCTTGAAGAACTAAACCAACCTCTGAAAAGCTTCAACTTGGACCCAAAGAATTTAAAAATTTAACTTTAAATTTTAATGTTAAAGGCTCAGAAGCATTTAACACTTCCTCTTGTGTTTTGTACTTTTTTTAAACAAATTATATCTGAAAAAGGTGAAAATGTAATTTTGGTGAAAACATTTTTGATGAAAAAAAAAATTTTGAAAAAAAAATTTTTAACAAAAAAATATTTTTGATGAAAAAAAGTTTTTGACAAAAAAATTTTTGATAAAAAAATTGATAATAACAAGTAAGAGTGTTAAATTCGGCTGTGCCGAATTTTTTATAACCCCTAAGATGCAAAAAAAAATAAAACAAGCAAAAAAGTTAAATTTGACTTGGCCGAATCTATGAATACTAGAGTTTTTCACGGGAATTCCCGGGACGGGATTTCCCGGGAATTCCCGTAAATTTTCGATCCCGAAATCCCGGGAAATAGAGCGGGAATTCCCGGGAATTTTCGTTTCTTTGAAATTGTTGATTTTTCGACTTTTATTGATTATTTGAATGTGATTTTTTAGAGATTTTATTAAAATTCTTGATAATTGATGGCTGAAACGTACGCAGGGACCAGGAGGGCCCAAAAAGTATTCCAAGAGAGACCTTCTAACTAAAAAATGTCATAAAATCTTAGACTTACGAAATGAAAAAAAGTCTCACAATATCTAAATCTTCGATAGGATATACATAATTATCAGAACCTTATACTTTTTTCAAAAGCTGAAAAATTTTCTTTCTGAGACCTGCATTAAAAGAATTTGCAATATGATTATTTGTTTCTATAGAAAATATTTATGTCTCTGGACATAATTCTTTTTAAATCGATAAATTAATATAAAATCTGTGTAAGGAATGATTTTTGTTTTAGAAACCAGAATTATTATTTTTTTTTCAATTTTTTAAATTATTTTTTAGGGTAAATTTTCTTATAATTTCATTTCTCTGAAACAGTTACATTCAGTTTTAGAGACATAATTGAGAAATCCCTCTGAATCAGTTTAATTGTGTTTTAGAGGCAAAGCGTTGAGAACCAATTGTAAAAATGAACTGACAATGAGATGAATTAGAATAAATGACGAATTTTTATTATTAAAACGGAAAAAGCGATGTGAAATAACATATTCCCTTAAAAATACTTTTAAAAGACTTCGACATATTTGGGCCATTTTTTACATAAAAACTGGGTATCAAAAATTTACTTTTTTCGCGAAACTTATTTTTTTTTTTGTTTTAAAGGTCCAAAAAAGATTTTTATTGTTTTAATAAACATTATAAATAGTGTAATTGCATTTATAAGGTTTTTATATATTTTTTTTTACAAAAAAATTGAGTTTTTAGTTTCTGCGGGAATTCCCGGGATCCCGGGAAATTCAAAAATGAATCCCGCTTTCCCGGGAAATGAAAAAGTCCGGGAAAAGAAAAACTCTAATGAATACCCTCCACAATGCCCTTTTTAAGTGATTGTAAATTTTCTAAAGTGGAAAAATTAACATTTTTGATTAGAAATATTTTATTTTGTGTAAAAAACTTTTTTTAGTAATTTTTGAAAAAAACTAATTTACCAATTTTTATTTTTGAGTGTAAAATTTTTTTTTGAGTGTCAAATTTTTTTCGAGTATATATTTTTTTTTTTTGTACAAATATTTTTGAGTGACAAAAATACTTTATAAAATATTTTTGTGACTTACCAATGTTTTTAAAACATGTTTCACGGCTTTTCAACACGTGAATTTAAGGTGAAACTAATCTGAAATTCATGGTTTTGCTTATAACTTTTGAACCACTAGACCGATATGGCTGAAATTCAATACGAAACAGGCTAGCGGAACGACAAATATATATGTCAAGCGCCAGCATACTTAGATTTGCCTTTCGAAAGTTAGAGTGTTTTTTACCTCATAAACTCACGAAAAACCCTTGCCGAAATTCAGTCTTTTGCTCATAACTTTTGAACGACTGGACCGATTTCGCTAAATTGAAATACCAACCTGACCAGTTTAATGCATAACATATATTCCAAATTTCAAAAGTTTCTGTAAAGTCTTTCAAAAGTTAACGTGTTTTCTACAGACGCACAGACAGACTGACGGACGGACGGACATCGTTCATGAATATATGGGGCATTCCATGTCAAACACTTTGAAAATTTTTTTTTTAGATTTTCCCAATTTGTTTACAGTTTTTAGTACTCTTCGAAAACTCCTTCGTGGTAAATTTCCAGATTTTTTTTGATGACCCGTTCAAAAGATATCGAATTTTTAAAAATTGGTAGTTTGTTCCTTTACTCAAACTTCTTTGACTCATAACTTCTTCAATACATAATGGTCCAAATTTAATTTTTTTTCTAAATATTGTTTTTTTTTACGTACTTTTAAAAAAAAAATCCCAAAAAATTCTTAAAAGCGCTCTAGAATGCGATTTTTAAGTTTTAAAATTTAAATATCATTTTTGAAAATGTTTGTACTCTTCGATTTTTCTGAAATTTTTTTGTGTAAAACTTCTATCGATTCTACAAATTTTTTGCCCAGGAGGATCGTGGATAACGATTATTACTATTTTTAAAATTTTTTTGAAAAAATTTTATTTTAATTTTCCAATCTTAAAACCATTTCTACTGCTCTAATGCTGCGTCATAGAGGGGTCATTTATAAGACCGACCCCCATTAATTTTTACATCTTAACATTTCTTTGGAACAAACTAATACACTATCTCCAATTCCTAAGGGGGCTCCCACACAAAACGACATTTTTTAAAATTTGCTCCAACCGCTCTAACTGCACTAATATTGCCCTTAGAGAAACAAAATGTATGACCGACCCACAATATTTTTTTAGTCCAAAATGAACATACCTACCCTCTATCTCTAATTGTTAAGGCGGTCCCCATACAATTTTTTTTTATTTTTTGTAAATTTGTTTTATTTATTCAGCTTTTACCGGTCCAATGGTGCGTCCGAGAGGGGTCATTAGTGAGACCGACTTGCATTTATTTTTACCCTTCAACACTTTTTTAAAACATACCTACGCCCTATCTATACTCCCTAAGTAAGCTTCCATTCAAAATTACATTTTTATAAAATTTTCTCCAACTGTTATTTGTATGGGAGCCTACTTAGGGAGTGGAGATAGGGCGTAGGTATGTTTTCAAAAAAATTTGTAGGGTTAAAATAAATGGGGGTCGGTCTCACTGATTAAATAAAACAAACTTACAAGAAATAAAAAAAAATTGTATGGGGACCTCCTTAACAGTTAAAGATAGAGGGTAGGTGTATTCAGAGAAAATGTTTGGACTAACAAAATATTGTGGGTTGGTCATACATTTTGTTGCTCTAAGGGCACTATTAGGGCAGTTAGAGCGGTTGGAGCAAATTTTAAGAAATGTCGTTTTGTGTGGGAGCCCCCTTAGAAATTGGAGATAGGGTATTAGTTTGTTCCAAAGAAATATTAAGACGTAAAAATTAATGGGGGTCGGTCTTATTAATGAGCAGTAGAAATGATTTTAAGATTGGAAAATAACAATACAATTTTTTAAAAAAATTTTAAAAAAATAGTAATAATCGTTATCCCACGATCCTCCTGGGCAAAAAATTTGTAGAATCATTAGAAGTTTTACACAAAAAAATTTAAAAAAAATAGAACAGTACAAACTTTTTCAAAAATGAGATTTAAATTTTAAAACTTAAAAATCGCATACTAAGCGCTTTTAAGAATTCTTTTTTAAAAAGTACGTAAAAAAACAAAAAATTTTGAAATTTGGACCATTATTGAAGAAGTTATGAGTATACGAAGTTTGAGTAAAGGAACAAACTTCCAATTTTTAAAAATTCGATGTCTCTTAAACGGGTCTTTAAAAAAATCTGAAAATTTACCACGAAGGAGTTTTTGAAGAGTACTAAAAACTGTAAACAAATTGGGAAAATCTAAAAAAAAAAAATTTCAAAGTGTCCGATTTGACATGGAATGCCCCATATATACTTTATGGGGTCCTAGAACAATATTTCGAAGTGTTACACACGGAATGACAAACTTATATATACCCTCTACCACTAGAGTGGAGGGTATAAAAAAAATTGCATGGGCGTTTTCTTTATCATAAATATATATAAATACTTAATGGGTTCCTAGACCGATATTTTGATGCGTTACACACGGAACGACAAAGTGAGTATACTTCCATAATAGGGTGGAGCTTTTTTCGAATTTCGAAAACGTCGGGGTCGGGAATGTTGCCTTTTGGGGTCGATATTAACCCACAAAAATATTGAACCTGTAGGGCAATGACTTTGGGTTCCTTTTTTGACTTAAAAATCGGAAAGTCCCGAACAAAGTGAAAAAAAAAAATCGAACTTTGTTTTTTTTTTTGCTTAAAATATTAGTTTATATTTGGACACTAGCTGGCCCGGTCCGCGTTGCTGGCCCAAATATAAAATAAGTATTATATTTCATCTCGCTTCAAATATATAGTCCTGCAAAAAAAAAAATGAATTTCTTGGCTTAGAAAAATTTGTGGACGTAGTTTTGAAGAGCCAATTAGTCAGATAATCATCTTCAAATTATATTTTAGGAATTAAAAAAAAATTACCATATCTTCGACTTTGCGAACTGTTCAAAATTTTTCTTTCCGAACAATTATATGGACTATTACGAACATTTAAAAAAAAAAAAATAGCCAAATCGGTCCAGGTTTTCTCAAGTGCTGCAAGTTTTAAGCATATTCAAAAATGTTGGCTTTGAAGTGGGGGAGGACAATAAGTATTTCCGTAAAATCCTTACTTGGACTATAATGATCATTAAAGAAATAAATTACCAAAACATGCCAGTCGTCTTCTCCGTAAAAACCTTAGTTGTACTATCACGAACGTCAACAAATACTATTTACTTATAGCCAAATCGGCCCTGTCTTTCTACTATTTTAGATGTATTGAAATAAAAGTGGGCGTGAACATTTTTTTCCCGTTTAAACCAAAGTTGGACTATGACAAACATTAAAAAAATAAAATTTAGTCAAATCGATCAAAGGAGGCGTAAAAGTATGCTTGTTTAATTTAAGACGAACATTTAAAAAAAAAATATTATCTAAATCGGTCAGTTCTCAAGTGATGCGATTACGAACGAACTATAGACATTTGATTTTAATTTATATTTTATTATTCTATATTTTATAATACCCTACCCCACTCTGTGTAACAGGGTATAATGAGTTTGTAACTACCCGAAATATTGGTCCTAGACTACCTTGAAGTATACCGATCGACTCAGGATTACTTTTTAGCGATGTCCGTCCATCCGTCTGTCCATCTATCTGTTTAAGCACGATACATGTCCCAATTTTCAATGAATTGACTTGAAAATTGAAACTAAAGCATCTTTCGACCCAAGAACAAAGCCTATTGAAATTGGAAAAAATCGGTCCATGTAAAGACCTAGCCCCCATACAAACGCCCCCTTTGGATTAGGCTTAAATGACTCTAATAACAGTATTATAATAGATATCGCTTTGAAATTTAACAGGTAATTTTATATGCACGAATCATCTTCCAAATTTCAAAGGAATCGGGTCAGTCCTTCTCGAAGTCCCCATACAAACCACCCTCCCGATATTAAAATAATTCCCTCAAAATTCATAAAAAGGGAAATATTTTATAAACATTTTATTTTTGGGTGTTAAACGTGTACTTTATTAACCTAATCACATCGGAATATAATTGGACAATTTTTGGACTTAGTCCCAATAAGGGGCTTAGTTATTCAGTTAAATCGGTATATTGGGAAAAAAAATATACCAATTCCACTTAAATTTGATCTGTTTGAGTTTTCTACACTAAATAAAGATCTAACAAAAGATAGATCCAATCGGTCCATGTTTGGACTTGGGACCCATTTTCCGGAAAACATTGGTGTATGGTCGGTCTAAACGACTATAACTTTCTTACTTGTTTTTCTATAGAGCATATTTTTTTCTTAACGTAAAAACATCATTTGAATTTACCCAACTCGGTCCATCTATTGAAAAGTGGGCGTAGAAATGGAAAATTGTTCTTTCCGAAAAACCTCAGTTGGACTATGACGAACATTAAAAACAAAATTAGACAAATTGATCCAGCCATTCCATGATTGAAAATATATATATCGGGAAAAGTGAGCGTAAAAATTGGCGTTGACAATTGTTCTTCCTTAACAATCTTTTGTGGACTATAACTAAATAAGTCTAGCCGTTATAGTTCTTTCAATACATTGAAAAAAGTGGACGTGGGAAATTTTACTATCCGTGAAAACCTTAGTTGAAATATGCCTAACATTTTCAACAAAAATAAGCCAAATTTGGCGTGTTCAATTTCTTTATTCGTTAAAACCAACGTTGGAATATGATGAAAATTATTTAAAAAAAAATTTTGTCAAATCGGTCCAGCCATTCTAAGATTTTAGATAAATTGAAAAAGTGGGCGTAAAAGTAGGCGTGGTCGATTTTTCTTTCAGTAAAAACTTAAATTGGATAACTATAATCATTTAAACAAAAAATTATCATGATCGGTGCAGCCGTTTTCCGATTTTAGATTAATCGAAAAAAGTGGGCGTAAAAGTGGGCGTGGTCAATTTTTCTTTACGTAAAAACCTAAGTTGGACTATGACGAACATTTCAAAGAAAAAATCATCGAAATCGGTTCAGCCGTTCTCAACTGATGCTGTTACCAACGAACGACAATTGATTTTTATTTATATAGATTACTGAAAAAGTGTTTTTATGGTAAAAACTTTTTTTTGGTATATAATTTTTTTTTTTTTTTTTTAAATTCTTTAAAAAAAACTTAAATTTTTTTTATTAATTTCAAAAAAAAATTTCCATAAAAACACTTTTTCAGTAATGTCCAAATATAAACTAATATTTTAAACAAAAAAAAAGTTCGAAAAAATTTTTTTTTTTCACTTTGTTTGGGACTTTCCGATTTTCAAGTCAAAAAAAGAACCCAAAGCCCCCAAGCGACCCCAAAAGGCAACTACCCGAACCCGACGTTTTCGAAATTCGAAAAAGCAAATATAGTTCCACACTACCCCATAACGTAGTTGGAGGTTATATAAATTGAATGAAAAAAAATATTTGATTAAAAAAATTTTTGATAAAAAAAAAATTGTTAAAAACAAAATATTGATAAAAAAATCGAAAAAGATATTGATAAAAAAATCGATAAAAAAAATATTGATGAAAAAAAAAATCGATAAAACAGCAAAAAAACTATTGATGAAAATAAAATAAAAGTTGATAAAATTTTTTTTTTTTTGAAGAAAATTATAATAATTATGCTAAATTTTTTATTCACCAGCTGGTGAAATTTTTTTTATTCACCAGAAGGTGAGTTTTTATTGTTCAAGAAAACAATTCTAGCTCGAGGTCATATTTCTTCAGTTTTTTCTTGAAAATTTGTAATTTCACAATATCATCGTAATGTTTTGTAAATTAATTCGACCTCGAACTAGAAAAATCTTTTACAAAATTTAACTAAATTATTTTGTAAAACTTATGAAACAGAATTTATGATTTTCCATAAAATATTTTTTAAATCAGAATTTTTAGTGTTAGAAATTTTAGGACAATCGGATAATATGAACAAACGGATATGCCGCCTGGCAATAAAAATTTTGAGTATTAAAAAAAAATTATCTTGCAAATAGTTCTGAGTGTATAAGTCATCATTCTTTAAATAATGCAAATATGTAATCTGTATTTAAATTCAATTTATTATAAAAATAAAAATGCAAGAAAAGGGTGCTCTCGCACAGTGGTCATTAAAAACTTGCCTTAAGTGTCAAGTGCAATCAGTTTAGTAATGCAAGCAACATTTTACTAGAAAATACGGAAAATGAATAGTCTAGCAAGCAATCTCTGCTCGTAGTTTTTTATGAATAGATTATTATCACACCGCATTTAAATTACTTTATTAAGATGACAAGTTACAATTGTTGTTAAACACTTTCTTAAATTATAGACTGATGATGATGATTATGGCGATATAAAACACTTTAGATAAACCCGGTAGGGGAAAAATGATGCACATGAGATATTTAGAAAACTATTTATCATATTAAATAATGTAACAGGTGCCGAAATTTTTTTAAACCTATTTTTGACCGGGCATTATCTGCGCTGCACAGTGCATTGTGTTGTCCCAAGGATATATGGCAGGACCTTGAATCCGTGTCCCGAAAATGAAAAATTTCAGGGCATACCTCTAGAACGATGCTTATACAAGAGCTGATTACGGGGAAAAAATTTAAAAATGTTTGGAGGTTATTCAGGGCGCTATCAGCGCTTAAAGTTTGCATACGTAGTGCATTTCGTTAAAAACATATTTTTTTTATCATGATAATGTTTTTAGGCTGGTGTCTTATTTTAAAAAAGTTGCAGGACGCCACCTCAGTTTGACTATATAAGCTAACAATTAACGAAAAAGAAAACAAGAATTGCTATTTTCATTTTCTTAAAACCAAAAATTTTAATAACTTGGGTTTGTAACTTGGATAATAATTCACCTCGTGGTGAATAAAACGGGTTTTCATAAATTTTTATTTTTTTCATTAATTTTTTTCATCAAATTTTTTTAAATTTTTTTTTTTCATCAAAAAATTTATCAAAAACTTTTTTTCATCAAAATTTTTTTTTACCAATAATTTTGGGTTCATTAATGATTATTCATTCATTCATTATAATTATTTTTCCTTAATTGAAAAATAAAAAAATATTTTTTTTACCAAATGCACTACGGATGCAAACTTCAAGCGTGGTTGCGCCCTGAAGATGACCTCCAAAAATTTGTTCATTATTTTTTTCGTAATCAGCTCTTCAATAAGCATCGTTCTAGTGTAAGCCCTAAGGAAATTCCAAAATTTCCTGATTTCGGTACATGCTAATGCACACGTTTATAGTTGTGTGTGTATTAGCATGACCACTTTTTGTAATTTTGCGGACATTATTGTAGCTAAAATAATATTTTTTTATTACAGGACACATGGGAGGTAGGCGTGTCCTTGCACCGATTTTTCCAAAAATTCATGTTTTTCTTAACTAAGGTATTTTATGGTAGTGTACCAAATTTCAAATATATCTTACAACTACTTCTATTTTCGTCTTTTCGTTATGTGGGATCAACAGCACTATGCGCTGGAAATATTTGGCTCTGAATGGTTTTCTCGCTGGATTTTTTATCTTTTTTGAAATTTTTGTTTAAAAAACTTTTTTTTTATTTTTACTACCACATTTTAATTGCAAAATGTTCAACTCGTTTTAAGAATAATTTTTTAATAATTATAGCGGTTCATTTATATAAAAAATAATCATTCGTGATAAATATGATCAGTCAGAATACAAAAATAATATTATTCTTAGAACAAATGTCTGATTTCATACATCTTAAGCAGAAAGTCCAAGATTAAAAAAAATAAATACCTACAGACCTATTTTCAGATTCTGACGTGTTTTTTTTACAGATAAACTTTAAGATACTGAGAAATTCTTTTATTGGAGTTTTTTTTTAGATTCTGACAAGGTATACCGATATTCTTAAAATTATTTTATGAGAAATTTTATGTACACCGAAAAAAATCCATGCGTAAAATCAGGGGATTAATAGAATGAAGGTTGAAAGAGGAATTGAAAAAAAAGGCTTTTTGTTTTCTTTAAAAAAAACACTTTTATATTGTTTTAAACAAAGCAAATTTATGAAATTTACGTTCTTAAAATGTTAGTGATTCAATATAATTAAAAAAAAAATATTAAAAGTGCAAATAAAGTACAAATTTCATGACTTTAAAAAACCAAAAATTTTACTTGATCCCAGACAGATTTCGCGCGAGAGAGCAAAAAGAGAGTTGAACCAATTACAATCTCTTTACTTTATTCCTCAATGGTAAAATACACGAATCCTTTAGTACAATGCTTGAAAACATTCGTGATTTCGCACAACGAAAGACATTCGTAAAATATTTTTAATTTTACGAAAATATTTTATGTATAATACGAAAATATTTCGTAAATTTAATGCAAAATTTCGTAAAATACACGGAATTTATTTGTATTTGAAATCAATAATTTCGTAAAAAGCTGAAATTAATTTGGATACTTACGAAAATATTTCATGACCTTAATGAAAATTTTTTGTATTTTTACTTGAAAATTTCGTTGAATGCAGGAAAATAGGAAAGTTTTGTACAAAATGATACGAGTTATGAAGTGAAATTTTTTTTGAATAAAAAAGAAATACTTTTTTTAATAATTCAACGTTTCTCAGTGAGCAAACACATTCTGTTTTACTCGAAAATTTTTTTACAAATTACAACAAACAATTTTGAAAACCATATTTGAATGTCCTTTTTTGCTAGGAAGGGCACCATGGATTTCCAAAACCAAAATTTTTTATTAAAGTTTAGAATGTCCTTATAAGGCTATTAAAATTGCAGAGAGGAGTTTTTTTCGTATTGTTGAGCAATCAATTTTCAAAGTTTGTTAAGCCCCTATGACACTACATTTTTTTGTATACAAAAAAAATGTAGTGTCATAGGGGCTTTAGAGAGCCAAATAAAGAAAAGTTAAAATTTTTTTTCACTTTATTCGGAACTTTCCGATTTTCAAGTCAAAAAAGGAACCCAAATCCATTGTCCCAGAGGTCCAATATTTTTGTGTGTTAATATCGACCCTAAAAGGCAAATTTCCCGACCCCGACGATTTCGAAATTCGAAAAAAGCTATAGTTGCTCCACTGAATTTTAAGTTTTAAGATTTTTTATGAATAAATATTAAAATAAATCAATTTTTAATGCATATTTTTTTAGTTTTTACTGCATATTTTTAAATTTTTGATACATATTTTTAGCACTAAAAACGCGATTTTTAGTGCATGAACTTCTTTGCCCTGATAATTAGATATAAAAATAATATTATAAGATCAATTAGATACCCGACTAAAAAAAAGTAATACGGCGCCATATATCATTTAAGAGGCCCTATGTTCCAGTGTGAATTAAAGGACTAAATATATATATATATCATTTGATCCCAAAAATCGAGGATCCAAAAATATATGATTATATCTTATGAGATCTAATTTTATATAATTATATCCCAAAAATGGAACGGTAAATATCATCTAATTTGATATTATAAAAAAATGAGATCTAATAAGATATAATAATATAATTATATCTTATTAGATCTAATATGATCTTAAATATAAAATTAAATGAAATTTATAATTATATATAATTATATATAATTATATAAAATTAGATCTAATAAGATATGATGCTACATTTTTTGGATCAAATTGTTGATCAATTTATATATAATTATATTAAAAATATATATACCCGAGTAAAAAAGTTTATATATAATTATATATAATTTGATAAAATTATATATAATTATATATATTTGATAAAATTAGATGAAATTATATATAATTTGATAAAATTATATATAATTATATCCGAATTTTTTTTATATAAAATTTTATAAAATTATATCTAATTTGATAAAATTTTATAAAATTAGATAAAATTATATATAATTTTATCAAATTATATATAATTATATCAAAATTTGTTTTATACAAAATTTTATAAAATTATATCAAATTATATATAATTTGATAAAATTTTATAAAATTATATAAAATTTTATAAGATTTGATAAAATTTTATATAAAAAAAATTCGGATATAATTTTATCAAATTATATATAATTTTATATTATTTGATAAAATTTTTTGAAAACAAAAACTTCTTTATATAATTTTATATAATTATATATAATTTTATCAAATTTTATACAATTATATAAAATTATATAAAAAAAATTTTTACTCGGGTAATTATAACAAAACTTTTTTTCTCGGGTGTGACCAAATTCCGGATCAAATTGTATCAATTGTTATATTTTTTTATCTAAAGTAAAACGATAAGATATTATTTGATACAATCACTTCACGGATTAAATTAAATCTATTTTGCCAAATTAGTATTATATTTTTACTCATTTTATCAGCATCGAAATTTCAGTCGGGGACCCCTTAAAGTTTCTATTCTAAGATTTTCCAGCGATGTCCGCCTTTCTGTGGAAAGCACGATGCAGGCCAAAATAAAATAAATAATCTCCTAAAGTTTATAGCTGCTTAAAAATTGTTAACATTAAGGCTGTTCTTTTAGTACCAACCCCCCTTAACCGATATTTCTGATTGTAAGTTGAGTTGGCCCTCTATTTTAATTAATATTTCCGATTGCGGAAACATATCAAAACAAACATTATTTTCCCATATTAATTAAGTGATTGTGTTGTTCATTCAGTATTGTAAAGAGAGATGAAATGTTATGAAATCGTATTTTTTTTACTGAACCAAATATGTATTCGTTCGAACTTTCTTTTTAATGATTTCTCTTAATTTTAAAGACTACTGATTTTTTTTAAGAGAGGAAAAAAATGATGTAAAGTCATTAAAAAATTCTGATTTATATATAGGTATTTAGTAGGGTGGCTGTTAATTTAAAAAAAAAAAAAAAAAACTTAAAACAAAAATCTTTAATTTTTAAACCACACTCAAAAAACCAAATCCAACCATTTGAAGCAGTAGCGCCCTTCGATTAAAGTTTCGCATTTTTTAAAAAATTCCCCTGTTTTTCCTTGACCCTTTCATAGAGCTTGACAAATCGGATCATTTAAACCCGGGACTTCCTTCGATCAAAGGGCCTGAACGCGCTGAACACGAATATAAAAAAAATTAAAATCGGTCGAGCAGATTTCGAGACATCGTTAGAGGGTTTTTCCTACGTTTAAGACATTTAAAAAATTTTTGTCGAGCCTGATACAAACTTTCGTTTAAACTAATTTTGAGCCAAATTCGATCAACCGTGGAGCCATTCGATTAAAGTTTTTGATTTTTGGAAAATTTCCACCAAAATTTAGAATTTCAGAAAAATTTAAAACTAACAAAAAACAAGTAAGAAAATAATAGTCGGTCAAGACCGGCCATATAATACCCTACACCGGTGTTTTCCGGAAAATTGGTCCCAAGTTCAAACATGGACCGATGGGATCTATATTTTGTTAAATCTTAAGTAAGAATAAAACCAAGTTTTAGCGAATTAGGCTTCTATTTTGTTGCAAATACACCGCTTTAACTGAATATCGGGCGAAACTGTTTTATGGGTCTAGGTCCAAAAATGGTCCGATAATAATCAGATTTGATTATGTTATTAAAGTACGCGTTTAATACATACAAACAAAATTTTAATAAAATATTTTTGATTTTCATGAAATTTAAGAGATTTTTGTGCACTCAAAAAAATAAAACTGTAAAGTTAACAAATTTTTTTTTTGTTAACTCGAGTTTACTGGCTTTTTAGCAAATTTTTAGTTAAAATCAGCGTTTTAACTACTTTTTTGAGTTAACTAGTATTTACAAAAATAATAGTTTTGAACAAATTTTGAATTAATTTTTTTTGTTGACTTTAAAACTGTGTTTTCGAATTTTTATTAATTAATTTGCAGATTTCTAGTAACATATTTGTAAAGTGAAAAAATTTTAGAAATTTTTGTGTAGCCTTCTATGCAAATCTCATAAGTTCTACTTAAGCTGAACTTAATGCTGAAAAAAAAGAAAAAAATAAGTGAAGTTTTAGTGTATGAAATCAATATTTAACAAACTTACAATTTTTTTACAAAAAGTTAAGCTGAACTTATCTAATTTTTTTGTTAATACGTACATAAAAATTTACGAAATTTTCAGCTGAATTTTTAGTTAAAGTTACGATTTTTTTGCTACATTCATTCTACGAAAAGTTAACTAAATATTTTTAGTTAAATTAACTACAAATTTAGTAGGTTAAAAGTCAGGTGTTTTTTTAGTTAAATTTAACTAAATTTTATGCTAACTTTACAGTTTTATTTTTTTGAGTGTGAATATCAGGAAGAAGGTTTGTATGGGGGCTACAAGAAGAACTGGTCCGATTGCCTAAAAGTTCGGCACACTGAAAAAAAAGACTAACTAAAATTAAAGAAAAAATGTCTTTGAAAATTTATCATGAATTTTCCTAAAATTTAGTTAAATTTAACTTAAAAATGAGAAAATTTATTAACTATGAGGAAAAAATTTTAGTTCATTTACTTATAATTAGTTCATAGTTTTCTTTAAATGGATTTTTTTAATATTAGGAAAAAAATTCATACTGCCGAAGAAATTTTCCACAAATCTAAGAATCGTATCTTTATTTTTAAGACATATTTCTTAAAAAACAATTTAGTTCAAGTTTAGTTAAAATTTACTAAAAAAAAACATCATCGTATTTCTCTTCTTTGAATTGAGGAAGTGTACTTCTTAGAATTTAGTTAATGACTTCTAAGAATTTAGTAAATAACTTCTTAGAATTTAGTTAAAAATTCAAAATGGGGATATCTCGAAAACTAAGCGAGATAGAGCGAAACGGATGAAATTTTCAAAAGAAAGACTACAAAAGAAAGACTACAAAGAAAAATATGGAATAGCCTAGCTCTGCATATCTGTCGGGGTCTCAGGACCCTAATTTTAGATCTAAAATTTGAAATTCCCGAGATTATATATATGCACATATCTCGGTAAATACTGCCAACACGAAAAAAAATCCAACGCAATTTTTGTAGCTCTTGACTCGTAGAACACTTCCGCAAAATACCCGAAAGCCCTCCGATTAATAGTTTTTGAGTTATTCGGTTTTTAAGATTCTCAAGACCCTATCAGGCCCCTTATTACCGTATCTCAAAAACTAAGCAAGTTAGAGCGAAACGGACACAAGTTTTGATTTAAAATCCATGGGGACCCTTAAAGGAACCAACGGGGTCTCGAGTTAAATGGGGTCCGAACCCATGGGTCCAGGCTTAAAATTAAATAACTTTGTTTTCCTTATTTTTGGGAAAATTATGAACTAAAACCAAGAAAAAAAATCTTTGGAGCCAAATCATTCCCTCTTTTCCTCAAAATTGAGTTAATTTTCCCAGATTTTAGTTCACTTTTTTTTTGAGTGCATGGTGATTTGTGAATACAAAACACGATTACCTGCCAAATTTCGATGGGATACATTTTTTAAAACCGTTGTTAGAGTCATTTGAGACAAATTAAAAGGGGACGTTTGTATGCGGGCTAGGTCAAAACATGAACCGATTTTTTCCTATTTCAATAGGCTTCGTCCTTGGGCCAAAAGAAGCTTAAGGTTCAAGTTTCAGTCAAATCGGTTGATAATTGCGACCTGTATCGTGTTTACACCGTTACATGGACAGACGCACAGACAGACAGACAGACGGACGGACAGACGGACATTGCTAAATCGACTCAAATTGTGATTCTGAGTTGATCGGTATACTTGAAGGTGGGTCTAGGACTAATATTTCGGGTAGTTATAAACATCAGCACAAACTCATTATACCCTGTACCACAGAGTGGTGTAGGGTATAATTATCGTGCGATATATTATTTAAATTAATTGTACCCTACACTACTCTGTGGTACAGGGTATAATGAGTTTGTGCTAATGTTTGTAACTACCCGAAATATTGGTCTTAGACCTACCTTCAAGTATACCGATCGACTCAGAATTACTTTTTGAGTCGATTTAGCGATGTCCGTCCGTCCGTCCGTCTGTCCGTCTGTCCATCTATCGGTTTAAGCACGATACAGGTCGCAATTTTCAATCAATTGACTTGAAATTTGAAACTTAAGCATCTTTTGGCCCAAGGACGAAGCCTATTGGAATTGGAGAAAATCGGTCCATGTTAAGACCTAGCCCCCATACAAACGCACCCTCTGGATTCGTCTTAAATGACTCTAATAACCGTATTATAATAGTTATCAATTTGAAATTCAGCAGGTAATCAAATTTTGTATGCACAAATCACCATTCCAAAGGAATCGGTTCAGTCCTTCTGGTAGTCCCCATACAAACCACCTTCCCGATATTCACATAATTCCCTCAAAATTCATAAAAATGGAAATATTTGATACAAATTTTATTTGTAGGTGTTAAACGTGTACTTTAGTAACCTAATCAAATCGGAATATAATTATACCATTTTTGGACTTAGTCTCCCATATAAAAATTTCGACCGATATTCAGATAAATTGGTCTATTGACAATAAAATAAACCAATTCCACTAAAATTTGATCTCTGTGTGTTTTCTTCACTTAATAAAAATCTAACAAAAGACAGGTATAATCGGTCCATGTTTGGACTTGGGACCCATTTTCCGGAAAACGCTGGTGTAGGGTATCATATGGTCGGTCTTGACCGACTATAACTTTCTTACTTGTTTTTATATGCTGAATACGAACTTAAAAAAATATGAAATCGAGGTTTATTCTAGCTCGAGGTCATTATTTTCTTTACTAACAAAACTATGATATTCACACAGAATAATTTCCAAAAAAAATATTTTTCTGTTTTAAATTTATTTGTGTTGGTTATTTTTGCAAGACTTAATCGGCACGTGTTTTGGAATTTGTCAGATTCCATTGTCAAGATTATTTAGCAAATATAAAAACCCGATTTTAATGACAAATCGTTAATGATCAAACTAAAATATTAATTCATATACGACTCTACTCCCATTGGGAATTAGAAGACGAAAATTGTAAGTAAAATCGCGATCATCAACTAACCAACAAACAAGTATTAAAAACAGTCATACTTGTGATTACCCTTTGTTAATACAACATACAGTTTTAATTAGTAAAGAAAATAATGACTTCGAGCTAGAATAAACCTACTCAAAATATTCAAAAAATAGTTTAAATTAAAAGACAAATTTTTAAAACTTCTAAACTTTGAACACCGGACACCCCGGGCTACTGTTATCCGTGGCCTCAAAACAAAAAAACCACAAAAGCTTTTGGCCTTAAAATTTGAACGGTTTTTGAAAATCGGAAGAAATCCTTAAATTCAATTGCAGCGTTTTTTCATGTCATAATTAAGAATACTTTCGTAATCATAAATGAAACGCTGTCAGATATTTTTATAATACGGGATTTCTATCCATTCTCTTTAGTGGCACCATAACAAAAATTTATCAATTATAACATAAAGTTTAAATAACAGTTGTTTACATTTAAAATTTAAGTCTGTGTTTTTTTATTAAAAAAATAAAAACAACGTGAGGAGTTTTTTTTTTAAATAAATCAATGAACTTTTCTGTTAAGTCTTTACGGAAATCGTTTTATTATTTTGCTATCAATTTTATATCAAAGAACAAAAATTTTACACATGTTCTGATTTTAGCTACATAAATACATATTTATTAATTTTCCAATATGTATGTCAAGGTCTTATAATATCAAAATTTCAATTATATAATTTGTTATCAATTAATAAAAAAAAAAGTTTATTGAACTTTTTAATTTTGGTTTGCAGAATCCTTTTATTGCTCATCGGAAATGCTTTGCGATTTTAATATACAGTGGGTCGCAGCTTAATACGTGTGATAGATATTTAGTTAGCGATCCATGTAAGACAAAGTTGACAATAAAAAACCTAACTACACTAGTTTACAAAGATTTTGATCCACTACATTTGGCATTTATTTTCCATGTAAAATCTCGCACTGAATTCGAAAATTAAGTCCAAAGTTTCGAACGTAGAAAAATTTTCGAGATATTGCAAACTTTTCAAATTTTCAACTTTTTTCAAAAAGAAAAATATCTGCGGACCAAATCGGTGGATTTCATTCTTTTTGGTTTTAAATTAAAGATAATTAAATTAAAAAGCTATTAGTTGATATGTCGACATTTTTAATTCAATTTTATCGAAATTTGGGGAAGAAGTAAATTCTATTAATAATTTTAAAAAAAAAAAAAATAATTTCCATGTCTACGTTCGTAGCATATTTATTATTGACTCAATCTGGACGCCACACAGTGGCGCCTTTTGACTTTTTTCGTTGCAAAAATCATAACTTTTGAACTAATGAAGATATTTTAAAAATTTAAAGAGAATTCGAAAGAAGACTCCCCTAGCTTCAAAATATATGAGCCGCAAGGCAATAGGTCAGCCGCGGCACTGTGCACAGTGTCGTATTTTGACTTTTTTCGTTGTAAGCATTGTAAATTTTAAAGTAATAAAGGTATTATCAAGATTTATAAAGCATTTGAAAGAAACCCCTTCAGCTTAAAAATAAGAAGCCCACATGGCCATTGGCCCACTGCAGCACAGTGCCTCGTTTTGACTTTTTTTCGTTGCAAAAATCACAAGTTTTGAAGATTTTAAGGCATTTTTAATGTTTGAAACGCACTTGAATTTTATCTCCTTTAGCTTCAAGAAAAGCGCATCCGCATTGTAATAGGCCCGCTTTGGCACTGTGGCCAGTGACACCTTTTGACCTATTTTGCTGCAAAAATCCTATCTTTTAAAGTAATGATATTTCTAAATCTAAAAATCTTTTAAAATATAACTTATTGTGCGTCAAATTAGGTCAGTCCGCACGCTGATATTCTCGTGAATACATATTTAAAGTCTCGAAAAAATACCACTCTTATACGATAGAGAAAAAATTATAAAAAAATTAGGAAATTTTTAACGGTATTGAGTAAAATATTACTCAATTTTGCACCAGAAAACCATTTGATATTTAAAATTTAATAAATGTTTACTAACAAATTTGAGAAAATTTTCAATTTATAAAACTAAAATTTTACTTGAATTTTTTTTTTTGTTTTTTTTAAGTAATTTTTTAATTGTGTCAAGTAAAAGTTAACTTAAAACTTATATATTTAAAAAAAGTTTCACCTTTTAAACTAACCAAATATATTTATGTCTTAAAGACATAGGCAAATTTTAAAAAGATGATTGGAAACTTTCAAATATATAAAAAAAAAAGAACTATTTACTCAATGAGAATTCAAAACACAAATTTTATTTTTTTGTAATTAGCTGTAGGTTCAATTTTAACAGATCATTCACTAGGGTTAAAAAAATGTAAGACTTTTTTAATTAAAAACTTATTAAAAGTTTTGTTAGATAACTTTCTTTCTTTGTACACAAACCTTTGTCTATTTAAAAAATTCTTAAAAATTCCGAGATGAAACATAAGTTTTTCGCAATTTTTATGTTTGACTTTGTTTTATTAAAAATACAAAATTTTAACTTTTAAAATATCTTAATTCGTTCAGGAGTTACAGCTCGTCAAAGTGGTTACTTATTGAAAAAAATTTCCGCTAGGGGGCGTTATAAGCAAATAAAAAAGCCAAAAAAACAAAATAATAAATTAAAAACCAATACATCTACTAAGCTTGGTAAAAAATTCCAGTGGATCTCAAAATTGCCCAAAATCTGTTAGGATATTTTAAAAATATCTCCTTTTCGTAATAAAAGTTGTTACAGTTTCTTTGTTTTTTCATGTACACGGGCAAGTACGGGCACCCAATTTTTATTGAATAACTTAGAGTATTAAATACTAAACATCCTCTGTTTAATAGTTCCCGTCACAAACCGTCACATTTTTAGTTCTATTCTATCAAATATAAAAAAAGACCGAAATATGGTGTGTTTGCAAAACTGCGCCTAAAAACAAAGTATTCGACCAAATAACCAGTTTTTTATATCGTTGTATTTGAATTAATATACCTTTCAAACGACACCAACAAAATAATGATCGGTTGCATAGTTTGCCTGAAATTCAATTTAAAAGATGATATAATTTTTTTAAGTTTCAACTTTTTTCGGCAGACTGAAAAATTTCCAACTTTGGGTGGGTCTATAATTCATAATTTTTATCCGATTTCAAAAATGTTTTTGGATTCTTAATCAGTTAGGAGTTTTCAATCAGATGTAATCATTCATTTTATCAAATTCTTCTGTCAATTTTTGGATTTTTGCAACGCTTTTAGGGAAAAGGCGCCACAGTGCGCCATTAAGCTTTAATTAAAGCTTGAAAAGTTATCTACCAACCTTTTGCCTCGCGTACCCCTTATTGTAAATTTTGTCAGCCGCGTTTCCCTAACGAGTTTTTTGTTTTCCTTAAAAAAAAATGATATGCGCGTATTATAATTTTTTTTAAGGCTTACAGGGAGATTAAAACAATTGAGTTGTTTATTGGGAAAAATTTTCGATCCTTGGGGTGGATCAATGCATCTGAAAACGCGGGTTTTGAGCTGATTTTTCTGCACAGCAAAAACAGCTGAAAATATTGCAAATCTGATTTCACTAGTCGATTCTACACCAAAATTTAAAACAACGGTCGTTCTTTGAACTCTTAAGAAAAGTTCTAAAAACACATCACAGATGGCGGAAATATGTTTTTGATTTTCTTTACACTGAAAAAAAAGACATAACTAAATTTAAGGAAAAAACGTCTTTGAAAATTTATCATATATTTTCCTAAAATTTAGTTAAATTTAACTTAAAAATGAGAAATTTTCTTAACTATGAGGAAAAAATTTTAGTTCATTTACTTATAATTAGTTCAAAGTTTACTTTAAATGGATTTTTTAAATATTAGGAAAAAAATTCTTACTGCCAAAGAAATTTTCCACCAATCTAAGAATCGTACTTATCTTTATTTTTAAGACATATTTCTTAAAAAACAATTTAGTTCAAGTCTCAAGGTCTCAAGACCCAAATTTTAGATCTAAAATTTGAAATTCCCGAGATTTTAAATATAAATATATCTCGGTAAATACTGCCAACACGAGAAAACGTCCAACGGCATTTTAGTAGCTCTTTACTCGTAAAACACTTCGGCAAAATACCCAAAAGCCCTCCGATTAATAGTTTTTGAGTTACCCGGTTTTTAAGATTCTCAAGACCCTATCAGGCCCCTTTTTACCGTATCTCAAAAACTAAGCAAGTTAGAGCGAAACGGACACAAATTTTGGTTCAAAATCTATGGGGACCCTTAAAGGACCCAACGGGGTCTCGAGTTAAATGGGGTCCAAACCCATGAGTCGAGGGAGGGTCTAGACTCAATTTATTTCTAAAATGTGAAGTATAATTTTTCCCATTTTCTAGTTTAAATTGACTTAAAATTAAATAACTTTGTTTTCCTCATTTTTGGGAAAATTATGAACTAAAACCAAGAAAAAAAATCTTTGGAGCCAAATCATTCCCTCTTTTTCTCAAAATTGAGTTAATTTTCCCAGATTTTAGTTCACTTTTTTTTGAGTGTATACAAGGGCAGATAAACAATTCCGTGACTTTTCGAATGAAACACCCCCGTATATATGTACAATGAAAGGACATTTTGAGCTTAACAAAATGGTACCAAAATTCCCACTATATCAGAAACCGTCTCAAAAATGCCAAAAAAGACGTTTTTTTTTACATACATTTTCTCAAAAACCTGACATCTTAGAAAAATTTGGAAACCATATTCGGAATCAGCATCGAAAGGTTACTCGAAAACAGGTGGTCAGATCTCAATATATCTCAAAAAATGCTCTTTAAAATTCACAAAAATACGTTTTTTGTAAACTTTGTCCCCAACTTTCTTAAAAACTTGAGATTATGGAAAACTTTGGAAGCCAGATGAGGAATCAGCATCAAAAGGTTAATCTAAAACAAATGTCCAAATTACTAAAATTTGGCGTACCCCCGCGAACAGTTTCGCGGGGGTACGCCTAGTCACAGACTAAATACAGACTCGACAGTAGTTTTATAAGAAGCAAGTAAAAAAGTAAAAATCGGCCTTGCCGAATGTAGTGATAACCTTCACAATTTCAAAAAGATTATTAAAGAAACTTTTTTTAAAAGGAAATTACTTAAAAAAAAAAAATTAAAAAAAATATTCCCGCGAAAAAAAAATGTTGGCAAAAAAAAAAATCCGCGATTTATTTCTTTTTTGTCAAAAATATGTTCGTACTTGTTTAAATACCATTTGGTGTTCAATTATGTTCACATATGTCAACCAGCAGCCGAATTAAAGCATTTTGTATTTTTAGGTTATGTTGAATGTACTAAAATTTTTGAGGTGTCCTTACATTTTCGTTCATAACTTTTAAACCACTGAACCGATATTGCTCAAATGCAATACCAAACTTCTCAGGAGAACTTCCAATAAATATGTTAAGTTTCAGTCATATCCGTGTAGTATTTTGGTCGTGATCACCATTTCCACAAACAGACGGACATCGCTAGAATGTCTTAAAATCGGTCGGGGATCATGAATATATACACTTTATGGGGTCCCAGACCTATATTTCGATGAGTTACAAACGGAATGACAAACTTATATATACCCTCTATCAATAAGTGGAGGGTATAAAAATGGGGGGATTTTAGGAGAAAACACAGCGGTTTTTAGTCTGTTTTACGCTAACATGGCAACACTTTCTACGACTTAGGAGTGAGTGAAACAACAAAAACCGATCTGGCATCCATTTTTCTTATGGCGCGTTTTATCAGTTTTCTCTTTCTAACCTAATTCGTAGAATAATTTGAAAATATTAACCATATGGTTAAAAAATACTTTTTTGACACCTGTATTGTTTGTCGAGTCTGTATTAGTCTGTGCCCTAGTGGTACGCGTACCATAGGTTGGTAACCGCTGATCTACACAGTATTTTTTACAAAAATATCTGTTTGTTTATAATAGGGTTTATTATTGTTAACTTTATCTTAAATGGACTGCTAATATCACACGAATTAACGGTGCGAGCCACTGTATAAATTGTATTTCTTAACAAATAGAATAACCCTGAATTTGTTTAATATAATTAAATGTAAAGTTCATAAATTTAGTTTATGGTGTTGGTTACTTAAATTTGTGTCATTCAGAAGTATTGATTTTTTATCATTTTAAGTAATTTTTAGGGTTACTTTTTGAACTAAAATAATTTTATTTAAATAAATTTGCGTGTTTTATTGTAGATTCGATTCTTAAATAAACAATTATTTGATTATTTGGTTGAAGTGCGCATAATATTTAATTTTGGAAGTTTTTTTTTTAATTGTCATTGTCAATATCGATAGCAGTTTTTTTGTTTGTTTTGTAGGCCATTAAACTCTCAATAACGCGTTATACTGATTATAAATATTATGTCAATAAATATGCTTAAATATCAATTGCATTAAATAATTTATAAGGAAATAATAATATTTTGTTTTAAATTTAACTTATTCTTAACCCTCCAACGTGATCAAACATTTATCTGGCACAAATCGAAAATATTGTGAAAATATTGTGAAATTTTCTTTTTAACCCATTTCGATCCACTGTTCGATTTTTCGAACAGTAGAGATCACTTTAAAAAAAAAACAAGTAAAAAAGTTAAATTCGGCCTTGCCGAATGTTGTGATATCCTCCACAATTTCAAAAAGAATATTGCATAAAACTTTATTTAAAAGGAAACTACTTTTGAAAAAAAAAAAATTTTCGCGAAAAAAAAATTTTGGTAAAAAAAAAATCCGCGATTTTTCTTTTTTTTTTTTTTTTGTCAAAAAATATGTTCGTACTTGTTTAAATACCATTTGGTGTTCAATTATGTTCACATATGTCAACCAGAAGCCGAATTAAAGCATTTTGTATTTTTAGGTTATGTTGAATGTACTGAAATTTTTGAGGTGTGCTCACATTTTCGTTCATAACTTTTGAACCACTGAACCGATATCGCTCAAATGCAATACCAAACTTCTCGGGAGAACTTCCAATAAATAAGTTTCAGTCATCTCTGTGCAATATTATGTCCGTGACAGCATTTTCCACAGACAGACAGACGGACAGACGGACATCGCTAGAACATCTTAGAATCGATCGGGCATCATGAATATATATACTTTATGGGGTCCCAGACCGATATTTCGATGAGTTAAAAACGGAATGACAAACTTATATATACCCTCTATCACTAAGTGGAGGGTATAAAAAATATTTATGTATGAAATAGGTAGAAATTCAGGTTAATTTTATTACGAATGTTAAGTCTCATCTTTTCGCAATTAAAACCAAGTAAAAAAGTTAAATTTTGCCTTGCCCTCCACAATTTCAAAAAGATTATTGCAAAAAACTTTATTTTAAAGAAAATTACTTTTGAAAAAAAAAAAATCCACGAAAAAAAAATTTCGGTAAAAAAAATCCACTATTTTTTTCTTTTTTTAACAAAAAATATGTTCGTACTTATTAAAATACTTTTCGGTGTTCAATTATGTTCACATATGTCAACCAGCAGCCGAATTAAAGCATTTTGTATTCTTAGGTTATGTTGAATGTACTAAAATTTTAGAGGTGCCCATACATTTTCGTTCATAACTTTTGAACCGCTGAACCGATATCGCTCAAATGCAATACCAAACTGTTCGGTAGAACTTCCAATAAATACGTTAAGTTTCAGTCATCTCGGTGTAATATATTGGCCGTGATCACCATTTCCAAAGATAGACAGATAGACAGACGGACATCGCTAGAATGTCTTAAAATCGTTCACTGATCAATTATATATGGGGCATTCCATGTCAAGTCGGACACTTTGAAAATTTTTTTTTTTTAGATTTTCCCAATTTTTTTCCTTCGAAAACTCCTTCGTGGTAAATTTTCAGATTTTTTTGATGACCCGTTCAATAGATACCGAATTTTTAAAAATTGGTAGCTCGTACCTTTACTCAAACTTCTTTTACTCATAACTTCTTCAATAATGGTCCAAATTTCAATTTTTATACCCTCCAACTACAGTATGGGGGTATACTCACTTTGTCATTCCGTGTGTAACGCATCGAAATATCGGTCGGGGACCCCATAAAGTATATATATTATTGATCAGTGATCGATTCTAAGATATTCTAGCGATGTCCGTCCGTCCGTCCGTCCGTCCGTCTGTCCGTCCGTCCGTCCGTCCGTCTGTAGTTAACACGATGCAGTCCAAAATAAAGGGGCTAGACCCCTCAAGTTTGGCACAAATATGTCTTATGTTCCTAGGCAGGTTAAGTTCGGAAACTGGCAAAATCGGACCAGGGGGGAAAAAGTTCCCCCTTGAAGAACTAAACCAACATCTAAAAAAATACACATTTTAACATGTTTTTTTGTATTTTTGTTAAATAAATGAAACATTTTGTATATTTATCGCGATGGGAAGGTGCTCTCAACGTCCCCCACAGACCCGATCAACCCCCCCCCCCCCAAAAAAAAAAAGAAACGCCCCTGGCAAAATTTTGTTTTTAATTTTTTTTACATTTTGGAGGGTATCAAAGATTCGGCACAGCCGAATTTAACACTCTCACTTGTTTTTTTTCATTTTTGTTTTTTTACGTACTTTTAAAAAAAATCCCAAAAAATTCTTTAAAGCGCTCTAAGTAGTATGCGATTTTTAAATTTTAAAACTTGAATCTCATTTTTAAAAATGTTTGTTCTCTTCGATTTTTTTTGAAATTTTTTTGTGTAAAACTTCTATCGATTCTACAAATTTTTTGCCCAGGAGGATCGTGGATAACGATTATTACTATTTTTTAAAATTTTTTGAAAAAATTTTATTGTAATTTTCCAATCTTAAAATCAGTTCTACTGCTCCAATGGTGCGTCATAGAGGGGTCCTTTATAAGACCGACCCCCATTAATTTTTACGTCTTAACATTTCTTTGGAACAAACTAATACCCTATCTGAAATTTCTAAGGGGGTCCCACACAAAACGACATTTTTTGAAATTTGTGCCAAACGCTCTAACTGCCCTAATAGTGCCCTTAGTTTAGTTTTTACGTCTTAACATTTCTTTGTAACAAACTAATTTCTATGAGGGCTCCAACACAAAACGACATTTTTTAAAATTTGCTCCAACCGCTCCAACTGCCCTAATAGTACCCTTAGAGCAACAAAGTGTATGACCGACCCACAATATTTTTTTATTCCAAACATTTTCTCTGAACACACCTACCCTCTATCTTTTACTGTTAAGGCGGTCCCCATATTTTTTTTTTACTTTTTGTAAATTTCTTTTATTTAATCAGCTTCTACCGGTCCAATGGTTCGTCCGAGAGGGGTCATTAGTGAGACCGACCCCCATTTATTTTTACCCTACAACATTTTTTTGAAAAATACCTACGCCCTATCTCCACTCCCTAAGTAGGCTCCCATACTAATAACAATTGGAGCAAATTTTATAAAAAAATAATTTTGAATGGAAGCCTACTAAGGGAGTGGAAATAGGGCGTAGGTATGTTTCAAAAAGATGTTGTAGGGTAAAAAGGGTAGGATGTTGTAGGGTAGGATGTTGTAGGGTAAAAATAAATGGGGGTCGGTCTCACTAATGACCCCTCTCTGACGCACCATTGGACCGGTAAAACAAATTTACAAAAAATAAAAAAAAAATGTATGGGGACCGCCTTAACAGTTAAAGATTGAAGGTAGGTGTGTTTGAGAAAATGTTTGGACTAAAAAAATACTGTGGGTCGGTCAAACATTTTGCTGCTCTAAAGGCACTATTAGGGCAGTTAGAGCGGTTGGAGCAAATTTTAAAAAATTTCGTTTTGTGTGGGAGCCCCCTTAGAAATTGGAGATAGGGTATTAGTTTGTTCCAAAGAAATGTTAAGACGTAAAAATTAATGGGGGTCGGTCTTGGAAATGACACCTCTATGACGCACAATTGGAGCAATAGAAATGATTTTAAGATTGGAAAATTACAATAAAAATTTTAAAAAATAGTATTATCCCACCATCCTCCTGGGCAAAAAAATTGTAGAATCGATAGAAGTTTTACACAAAAAAATTTGAAAAAAATCGAAGAGTACAAACATTTTCAAAAATGAGATTTAAATTTCAAAACTTAAAAATCGCTTACTAGAGCGCTTTTAAGATTTTTTTGGATTTTTTTTTTAAGAACGTAAAAAAAAAAAATTGCAATTTGGACCATTATTGAAGAAGTTACTCATAACTTCTTCAATAAGTTTGAGTGAAAGAACAAACTACCAATTTTTAAAAATTCAATATCTTTTGAACGGGTCATCAAAAAAATCTGAAAATTTACCACGAAGGAGTTTTCGAAGGGTACTAAAATCTTAAACAAATTAGGAAAATCTAAAAAAAAAATTTCAAAGTGTCCTATTTGACATGGAAAGCCCCATTAGACTGTAATTTTTCTGTATAGCAAAATTTTTTCTTCTCCGATTTTCAAAGTCCGGGCATTTTTTTATTCTACTAGGCCTAAATCTCATGTGGTGCCACTTTGAGGCCAATCGGATTAAATTAACCGGTGGCGCCCGGCGGTCAAAGTTTTGGATTTTTGAAAAATTAAAAAAAAAATATATATATCTTTCGACACATCATATTTGTTAATTTTGATGTGCTGAACAGTTTTCGAGATGTCGCTATTTGAAATTTGCAAAAAAATGGCGGTTTTTTCCTACGTTCAAGAAATTTTTTAAAAATAGTCTCAAAATTTCATTCCGCCGACCCTTTTGTACAGCTTGAGACAATCTTGCATTTAAAACTAATTTAAGCCAAATTCGATTATTTTAACCCGTGGCGCCCTTCAATCAAAGTTGTGGACTTTTGGAAAATTTCCATCAATATTTTGGATTTTTGAAAATGAAAAAATAAAAAAAATGTGTCTTGCGATACATTATTTTTATTAATTAGCATGCTGAATACGAATATCAAAAAATTTTTAAAAACGGTCGAACGGTTTCCGAGATATCGCCATTTAAAGTTTGTCAAAAAATTGCAAAATGGGCGGTTTTTTCCTACGTTTAAGATTTTTTTTTAAAAAAAAAACTCTAAAAATTTCTTTATTTTAACCCTTTTATAGAGCTTGATACAATCTTTCATTTAAGCTTAATTTGAGCCAAATCCGATCATTTTAACCCGTGGCACCCTTTGATCAAAGTTTAGGGTTTTTGGTAAAAGGTTTCTAAAAAGCCAAAACTTTGATCGATGGGCGCCACGGCTTAAAATGATCGGATTTGGCTTAAATTAGTTTTAAATGAAAGATTGTCTCAAGCTCTACAAAAGGGTGGGCGGAATGAAATTTTGAGACTTTTTTTAAAAAATTTCTTGAACGTAGGAAAAAACCGCCATTTTTTACAAATTTGAAATGGCGATATCTCGAAGACCGATCGAGCGATTTTAATTTTTTTTTAATATTCGTGCTTCGAAATTAACAAATATGATGTGTCGAAAGATAACAAATTTTTTAATTTTATTTTTAAAATTTTTTAAAAAATCCAAAACTTTGACCGCCGGCACAGACCATATAGACATGCAACACGAGTGCTTATTTTGGTACTTTCAATATGGACGCATACAAAACACTACTAAATTTACTTCTCTGCCTAGAATACGTGTGCCTGTAGGTGTGAGCTTTTGCATATGTATTTTCGTTGTTTGTTTACGTTTTGTATGAAACGTCAAAAGTTACACGCGCGTGCCGTCACTAATACATAAACATGAGCGAAACTTATTCGTTTCACCCCTATGCCACATAAGTTTTAGACCTAGGACAATAAAAATTTACCCGGACACTTCGGAAAATCGAAAGTTGACAAAAAAAATGCCAGTCTAATGCGCCATATATATTCATGATCCCCGATCGATTCTAAGACGATCTAGCGATGTCCGTCCGTCCGTCTGTCTGTTGAAAACACGCTAACTTTTGAAAGATTCTATGGGGGCTCCTGAAATTTGGCATATATGTTGGACATTTAGCTGGTCAGGCTGGTATTGTAATCCAGCAAAATCGGTCCAGTGGTTCAAAAGTTATGGGCAAAAGACTGAATTTCGGCAAGGGTTTTTCGTGAATTTATGAGACAAAAGACACGCTTGCTTTTGAAAGGCAATTTTTAGGATGCCGAAGCTTGACATATATATTTTTCGTTCACCTCGTTCGTGTTGAATTTCAGCCAAATCGGTCCAGTGCACAGTGCCACATTTGGCCAATCTAGCACGACAAAAATCAAAAAAATAAAGTTCCCCGATTTTCATGATATGTTTGTATGTATTATAGAACATTCCTAATAGCACGGAACAGGTGGGTGCATAAAGTTGCATCTTGTAAAATCCTGTAACTAGTGTAGATTATTTCGCATAAATTAAGTCGAGTTTAAACTGTTGTAACTTTTGAACAAAAAGAGATATTTATCCACTCTTTTTTGATAATTTTAAAGGATATTTAAATGCTTTAAGTCATATCTTTTCTTTTTTTTTAAATTTTTCTATTTTTTATTACATTTTTAACAAAATACACATTTTTGAAAAAAAAAATTATATATTTATTTTTTTGATGGAATAGAACTTTTATGTTTGGTCCGTATTTGTCGCCGGACTTTTTCAGATATATTGACCAATATCCATAGTACTTATTTTAATGGCTAACTTTTGCGACCGTCTGCGACGCCGACTACAGTGGGGCGATATGTAAACCTTGTTTTTTCATATTTTTTAAACATATTTTAAAAAAGTGGGCGTGGCAGTTGTCTGACCGCCCCTTTTTTTGTGATATTATTTCTACAGTCATTGAGAGTATATATACCAAATTTAAAGAAATTATAACCAAAATTACAAATTTTAAAAAAAGTGGGCGTGGCCCTTAACCGGCCTCCCACATTTTTCATAATGTTATTTTCGAAGTCAAAACGAACATTTATACCGAATTTCAAGTCAATTTAATTAAAATTGGATTTTTGTCCTCCTAGATTGGCCAAATGTGGCACTGTGCATTGGACCGGTAGAAGCTGATTAAATAAAACAAATTTACAAATAATAAAAAAATTGTATGGTGACCGCCTTAACAATTAGAGATAGAGGGTAGGTGTGTTCAGAGAAACTGTTTGGACTAAAATAATATTGTGGGTCGGTCATACATTTTGTTGCTCTAAGGGCACTATTAAGGCAGTTAGAGCGGTTGGAGCAAAATTTTAAAAAATTTCGTTTTGTGTGGGAGCCCCCTTAGAAATTGGAGATAGGGTATTAGTTTGTTCCAAAGAAATGTTAAAACGTAAAAAATAAGGGG
The DNA here is from genome assembly GCA_963921195.1 of Pegoplata infirma. Taxonomy (NCBI): domain Eukaryota; kingdom Metazoa; phylum Arthropoda; class Insecta; order Diptera; family Anthomyiidae; genus Pegoplata; species Pegoplata infirma. The sequence goes on from OY992540.1 coordinate 146,107,586, forward strand.
GGTCGGTCTTACAAATGACCCCTCTATGACCCACCATTGGAGCAGAAGAAATGATTTTAAGAAAGGAAAATTACAATAAAATTTTTTTAAATACTTTTAAAAAATAGTAATAATCGTTATCCCACGATCCTCCTGGCCAAAAAATTTGTAGAATCGAAATAAGTTTTGCACAAAAAAATTTCCAAAAAATTGAGGAGTACAAAAATTTTCAAAAACGAGATTTAAATTTTAAAACTTTCAATTCGCATACTAGAGCGCTTTTAAGAATTTTTTGGGATTTTTTTTTTAAAGTACGTAAAAAAACAAAACTTTTGAAAAAAAAATTTAAATTTGGACCATTATTGAAGAAGTTATGAGTACCCCAGTAAAAAAGTTTTGATATAATGATATATTATTTGATACAATCATGTTAAATTATATATGAGTTTTTATGTGTTCAGATCTTAATTTATCTAAGATTTATTGCGGATCCATTTTCTTATCTGAGGTTATACATAAATATAACTGACTTTATGTAATTATATAAATTTATATTAATTTATATAAAATAAGATCAAGTGGATTTAACTGGATGTGACCAAAATTCGGATCTAATTGTATAATTTTTAATATTTGTGTATCTAAAATAATACATTTAGATCAATATCTGATCCAACTCGATACAGCCAATTTTGAGATCAAATTAGATCATAAAAGTTTTTTTTTACTCGGGTAAAAGAAGTTTGAGTAATGGAACAAAGTACCAATTTTTAAAAATTCGATATCTTTTGAACGGGTCATCAAAAAAATCTGAAAATTTACCACGAAGGAGCTTTCAAAGAGTTCCAAAAACTGTAAACAAATTGGGAAAATCTAAAAAAAAATTTCAAAGTGTCCGATTTGATTCTAAGACGATCTAGCGATGTCCGTCCGTCCGTCTGTCTGTTGAAACCACACTAACTTTTGAAGGACTCTACGGGGGCTCCTGAAGTTTGGCATATATGTTGGGCATTTAGCTGGTCAGGCTGGTATTGTAATCCAGCAAAATCGGTTTAGTGGTTCAAAAGTTATGGGCAAAGATTGAATTTCGGCAAGGGGTTCTTGTGAATTTATGAGACAAAAGACACGCTAGCTTTTGAAAGGCAATTCTGAGGATGCCGAAGCTTGGCATATATATTTTTCGTTGCCCTGGCCTGGCCAAAATCGGTCCAGTGGTTCAAAAGTTATTAACAAACCCGTGAATATCAGATTTGTTTCACCTTAAATTCACGTGTTGAAAACCCGTTAAACCTGTTTTAAAAACATTGGTAAGTCACAAAAATATTTTACAGCGTATTTTTGTCACTCAAAAATATTTTTACACTAAAAAAAAATACACTCAAAAAAATTAACACTCAAAAAAAAATTTTACACTAAAAAAAAATTTTAGTAAATTATTTTTTTTTTTGTTTTAAATTACTTAAAAAAGTTTTTTTACACAAAATAAAATGTTTCTAATCAAAAATGTTATTTCTTTCAAGTTAGAAAATTTACTATCACTTAAAAAGGGCATTGTGGAGGGTATTCATAGATTCGGCCAAGTCGAATTTAACTTTTCTACTTGTTAAACTTAAATTAAGATTATTGTATTTTATTAGTAAAAAAGTATTTAAACCTCACCTGTTTTTCTGTTATTTTTAAAGAACTGCTAACCATTTTGATTCCAGATTTTTTATAACATCCAACAATAATAATCGATAATCTCGATAACAATTTATCGACTATAAATCTAATTGTAACACTAGCACTTTTATTTTTTAACTGTACTTATGTTAATTTATATAAAATCAATAATAAATGACCATATAACAAATACACACACAAATATGGCACTAAAAAATAAATTTGTAATTAGAAAAAGAATTGATTTATGGTAAATTAATGCTCAAGTTGACCAACGATCGATATATGTATGTAGCTTAAACTGGTTTTTTAATTAAAAATATTGCAACAATTTAAAAAACTATAAATACCCGAGTAAAAAAGTTTTTTATATAATTATATATAATTTGATAAAATTATATCAAATTATATATAATTATATAAAATTATATATAATTATATAAAATTATATAAAAATTTTAAATTCTTCAAAAAGTTATATAATTATATATAATTTTATCAAATTATATATAATTTTATATAACTTTTTGAAGAATTTAAAATTTTTATATAATTTTATATAATTATATATAATTTTATATAATTATATATAATTTGATATAATTTTATATAATTTTATCAAATTATATATAATTATATATAAACTTTTTTACTCGGGTATTTATAAAGAATTATTATTTTGTTTTTATTTACGATATTAATATTATAATTTACACTTTTAGTAATAAAACACTTTTTTTTTATAAAATATTGAATTTCTAACAAAACCAAAACACAAATAAATTTATTAAAAAAAAAAATTATAGAAAAAACGCGCACTTCTTGAATAACTGAAAAACACAACTGTTTCTAAATGTCTAGAAAAATAACAAATAAACAGTTAAAAAATTATAATTAAAATGCAATTGTCAAAATATTAAATAATTCTTGTTCTTTTTTTTTAAATATATTTTTTTTTTAAGGTCAGTCTTTTATGGCCAAAGTGAAACGTGATTTTATTTTAAAATTTTTTATTTACCGAAATTAAAAATCAACAAAAAAATAATTAAATATTCTTTTTTTTTAGTTAAAACTTTAAAAACAAAATTATTTTTTTTTTTTATAAAATTAAAAACACTTAAAATTAAGGAAAAAACTAATTAAACGTCTTAACAAAAAATTAAACAAAAAAATATCAGCAAAAGATATTTAACTAGACGTCTATTCTGAGCAACAGTTGCTGCACAAATAATGCATCAGTTATTTACATTACAACTGTTTATTATTATTTTTTTAATCCCTCTTTTTTGTCATGTCAACGACTCAAAATAAGTTGAGCTTAAAATGAACGAAAACGTAACTGAGTTTTAAAACAGAGTTACGATATCTCATTTTTACATGCACTTGTCTCAATTACAAACAATAACCATTATTTACCCATTAAGGTGACACATAATTGTAAAAAAAAGAGGGTTGCGCTTAAATGTTGTTTTTTTATACCCTCCACTACAGCAGTCGCGGAATTAGCTCTTGGGTTTGGGGGGGGGGGACATTTTTTTTTGCTCAATTTTTTTTTTTTGCAGGGATGTGCAGTAGCGCGTCCCGAATTCAAATTTTTTTAGCTTTCCCCATTAAACGATGGGGATTTAGGACCCTTTTACGGAAAAAATAACAAAAAAATGTTTGGACAAAAAACCAGTTGGCTACCAGCAGCTAAAGATTGCAATCTTAGTGCATTTTGAAAAACCTTTTTTTTTTGTTGTCGAAAGTTTTGACGCCAAAAGTTGCGCAATACAGAGTACATTTGAGGAAAAATATTAATAAAATTTCCATGGAGTAATTTTGGTACAGCGTTGCATCTCAATGATCAAAAGGTGTACTTAATTTTTACTTTTTCTATCTTTGAAGCTAAATAAGTCTCAAAATCTGCTAGTACACAGTATTAACGAATGTGAACTTTTATGCGCAGGTTTTGAGACCAATTTAGCTTAAAAGAAAAAATAAAAAAATTTTAAGTCACACTTTTCATCTTTAAGATGCAACGCTGCACCAAAATTACTCCATGGAAATTTTATTAATATTTTTCCAGGAATGTACTCTATATTGTGCAACTTTTGGCATACATTTTTTTTTTTTTTTTCAAAATGCACTAAGATTGCAATCTTTAGCCGCTGGTAGCCAACTGGTTTTTTGTCCAAAACTTTTTTTGTTATTTTTCCCGTAAAAGGGTCCTAAATCCCCATCTTTTGAGCATTTTCAAATTCGAAAAAGAGCCGAATTCGGGCGCGCTAATGTGCAGGTCGAATTTGAATCATTGGTTAAGGTTTTTTACTGTTCAACTCTTAAGATTTTTATACCCTCTACTTAATGATAAAGGGTATATATAAGATTGTCATTCCGTTTGTAACTCATCGAAATATCTGTCTGGGACCCCATAAAGTATATATATTCATGATGCCCGATCGATTCTAAGACATTCTAGCGATGTCCGTCTGTTCGTCTGTCTGTCTGTGGAAAATGCTGTCACGGACAAAATATTGCACAGAGATGACTGAAACTTAACATATTTATTGGAAGTTGTCCCGAGATGTTTGGTATTGCATTTGAGCGATATCGGTTCAAAAGTTTTGAACGAAAATGTAAGCACACCTCAAAAATTTCAGTACATTCAACATAACCTAAAAATACAAAATGCTTTAATTCGGCTTCTGGTTGACATATGTGAACACAATTGAACACCAAATGGTATCTAAACAAGTACGAACATATTTTTTGACAAAAAAAAAGAAAAAAATCGCAGATTTTTTTTACCAATTTTTTTTTTCGCGGAAATATTTTTTTCAATTTTTTTTTTTTTCAAAAGTAATTTCCTTTTAAAGTTTTTTGCAATAATCTTTTTGAAACTGTGGAGGGTATCACTACATTCGGCAAGGCCAAATTTAACTTTTTTACTTGTTTTATTATGATTTTTTCTATAGAAACATTCTCAAATTTTAAAAATTTATTCCTATAAAAACTTAAATGTTTGATATTTTAAAAAATATTTCTTCAAGAAATTTTTAGGTTCTAAAGCATTTTTCTGACTGCAAAACCCCAGATTCTGATATAATTTTCTAATAGAAAGTTTATGATTCTGAGAAAACTTCTGAGATTCTGAGGCATTTTGATACAGAAAAGCTTTCAAAATTTATACAAAATTTTTTTTAAGTAGGTTTTTTTATAGCTCGGGGTCATTATTTGCTTTATTAAAGCTATGATATTCTCATAGAATAATTTTCAAAAAACTATTCTATGAGAATATCACAGTCTAAATAAGTCAAGGAAATAATGACCTCGAGCTAGAATAAACCTACTAAAAATATAATATTTTAAAGTTAGAATGTATCGATTTTTATTTTTAAATAAAACTTAATCAGAATTTATACAAACATTTTTTAAATTCTGATACACCTTTTAAGAATACTTATGCAATTCTCACACCAAAAATTTGTATATTTAAAAAAAAATTTCTTAAAGAAAAATTCTCAGATTTAGTGAATTCACCCCCGCCCCCCCCCCCCCCCCAAACCCAAGAGCTGGATCCGCGCCTGTTTTTAGTAATGACCTCTTGTTTATTGTGATGCTTTCTACAAACAAATTTTCAAATTTTAAAAATTTATTCCTATAGAAAAGCTTTTAGAACTTTAAAAATTTTTGATATTTTCAAAAATGTTTCCTTAAAAAATTAAGTCTCATTTTTCTGACAGCAAAAGACCCAGATTCTGAAATAGTTTTTAATATCAAACTAGAGACATTTTTTTTTTCAAAAAAAAAAAAATCTGATTATAAAATTTTTCTGAGTCATTTGCTGAAGGGTAAAGTTTGTAAATAAAATTATCCCAATAGAAAAATTCTGATGTTCTGAGGCATTTTGCTTCAGAAAATCTTTTTAAATTTATAAAATTCTTGCTATAGAAAAATTTTCAAATTCTGCTACACTTTTTTATAGAAAAATTTTCACATACTAAGACAATTTTTTCCCTAAAAACTGCCTATATTTAGAAAAATTCTTCGTAAAGAAAAAATTCTCAGATTCAGTGACTTTTTCCCCATACATAACTTTTTAGGTTCCGAAATATTTTTTTTTTCTTCTATTTTTCTACATAAAAAAAGTCTAAGATACCGAAACGTTCTATTTATATCAAAATTTTCAAGTTTTGGATAATTATTCTACAGAAATTACATGAGGTTAAGAAAATTAAAAGCTTTTTAAATTTTTTGAGGAAATTTCCTAGATTCTGAGACATTTTTTTATAGAAAAAGTAGTTCTGCAGCGAAAGGCGCTCTATGCTCCAGTAGGGATATATAGTCGCAACAAAAAGTCGACTTTGAGACTTTTTTAAATTTCTAAAAAGTCGATTTTTCGACTTATCGACTTTTTTCAAATTTTAAATAGTCTTTTTTAGACTTTTCGACTTTCTTCAACTTTTTTTTGACTTTTACAACTATTAAAAAGTCGATATTTTGTAAATAAAAGTTTGTTTTTGACTTGTTGTAAGCATTTAGGTACTATTTTTTGGTTGTATTTTATCAAAGATTATCAATAATTAAAGATATGTGAAGTCTCCCTTCTTCTGTTAAATCCTCTCTTAAATTCCCTTTGCTAAGTCCGCCATCGAACTGGACGTTTGATCAAACCAAAAAAAATCCCTTAAGTTCGATATAAATAAAAAAAAAGTGTTGCAGTTTGGCGATTTTCAGACTAAAGCTAGCGTTTTTTTCATCTAGCTGTAAAAAAAGTTATTTTTTGTGGATTATCGGGAAATCCAATGACTTTTTATTTGCTGGCAATTTGTTTTAAACACTTTTAAAGGTATTTCTTAAATAATATTAACATAAAAATTATAAATTGATACATTTTTTTTAAATTTATTAAGCGCTTTTTCGATATAAAAAGTTAGCATTATTTGTCAAACCAACAATGATAATTTAACATTATCGTATTTTCCTCGTCTAACAGTTTTCGTACCTTCTGTTATCAAGTTCCAAAATTTTAAGAGTGGGAGACAAAGAGCTTGATTTTATTTATCAATGTTGGGTACCAAAGCATGAAGGTTGAAAAAAGTCGAAGAAATCAAAAAAGTTTAAAAGGTTAAAAGAAATAGAAAGCAGAAGTCGACTTTTGATTTATAGAACCATATCCCTGAGGTTTTTACAAAATTCAAAAACTCAAATTTTTTTTATCATAACCAAATAATATTATTTTCTAGGACAAAATGTCAATTTAAATTCTTAAAATGTTCATTGAATTTCGAAAAATATTAAATTAATTTCAAAAAATATCAAGCTCTTTGTCTCCCACTCTTAAAATTTAGGAACTTGATAACAGAAGGTACTAAAACTGTTAGACGAGGAAAATACGATAATGTTAAATTAACATTGTTGGTTTGACAAATAATGCTAACTTTTTATATCAGCAAAAAAAAAGTCATTGGATTTCCCGATAATCCACAAAAAAGAACTTTTTTTACAGCTAGATGAAAAAAACGCTAGCTTTAGTCTGAAAATCGCCAAACTGCAACACATTTTTTTTTTTTTTATATCGAACTTAAGGGATTTTTTTTGGTTTGATCAAACGTCCAGTTCGATGGCGGACTTAGCAAAGGGAATTTAAGAGAGGGTTTAACAGAAGAAGGGAGACTTCACATATCTTTAAGTATTGATAATCTTTGAAAATATCACATTAAATTCACAACAGAGCACTCGGAATTCTAAAGAATTTCCGAATTATAATTGACATTAACAAATTTCGATTGATCTTTTTTAAATATCAATTGTCAATATTTTAAATTTTTTTTTCGAATCTTTTACGAATTAAATTGGAAAATGGACAAGAGATTTAAATTAAATAAGAAAGAACTGCTGCCGACTTTAGGAAACGTAGAAAAATTCTAATCTAATGCCGACTGCTTATGAACTAATTAAAATAAAAACAAATAGAAAAGTTAAATTCGACTTGGCCGAATTTATGAATACCCTTTTTAAGTGCCAGTAAATTTTCTAACGTGAAAAAATAACATTTTTGGTTAGAAATATTTTATTATGTGTGAAAAAAAATTTTCTTTTTAAGTAATTTTTGAAAAAAAAAATAATTTACTAATTTTTTTTTAGAGTGTAAATTTTTTTGGAGTGTAAAATTTTTTTCGAGTGTATTTTTTTTAGTGTAAAAATATTTTTGTGAGTTCCAATGTTTTTAAAACATTATTTTAAAACTAATCTGAACTTTCGCGGTTTTGATAATAACTTTTGTCGATGTATTGCTTTATAACTCTGGCCAAAACATTACACGGAAATGACTGAAACTTGACACATTTACTTCTTGTTGCCCCGAGAAGTTTGGTATTGCATTTGAGCGAAATCGGTTCAGCAGTTTAAAAGTTATAAACGAAAATGTATAGACACCTCAAAAATGTTGGTACATTCAACATAACCTAAAAATACAAAATGCTTTAACTCGGCTGCTGGTTGACATATGAAACAGAATTGAACACTGAATGTTATATAAACAAGTACGAACATATTTTTTGACAAAAAAATAAAATAATCGTAGATTTTTTTTCATAAATTTTTTTGGGCGGAAATTGTTTTTTAAAAATATTTTTTTCTTAAAAGTAATTTTGCAATAATGTTTTTTACATTGTGGAGAGTATCAATACATTCGGCAAGGCCGAATTTAACTTTTTTACTAGTTTTTTTTCGAAATCAGGGCTATTTTTTATTGACCAATGTCAGTAAAGTCAACTTCCTTTTTTTAACGGTTGGCAATTTTTGCCTTCTTATTTTTGCATAGTGCCCCAGAAAATTTCACATTTTTTTCGACCCGCCCCAATAATAAAAAAAAAACAAACAACACGTTTTATTAAATTCATAACCATTTTATTTTATTAAATTCTTCAATATTTTTTTTTAAACATTTCATATTAATATTTCTTACATTACTCGACGTTATTTAATTCTTTAACATTCAGTTGGTTTTCAAATGCAGCATTTAGTTTATCAATCAATGGTGGATTCACGTATAATTTGATTCCACTTGATAATTCTTGTACATACTCGACCAAATAACTGGAAAATTTTTTCAAATCAAAGCGTTCTTCCAATAATTTTTGATGTAAAAGATTGATCATTCCAACTAAATAATCATCAAAACCCAGTTGACATGATATATAAGAATTTTCTAGAAGTTTGTTTCTCATGCTTTTATTAAAAACAAAATTTGTTAGTGAAAGATCGTATGACATTATAATTACAGTAAAATCATTTACGTATAAATCAAGGGCATCTACTCGTCGAGATGGTTTATCAAAAAATTCGCTGACATAAGGATACTTTTCGAGTATATTTTTAATACAAACATTACAAATTAAAGTGGCAGCGAATGAAGGAGAAACATTTTTACCTTTACAAGTCGAATGTTTGCTTATATATTTATACAAAATGTGTGCAATTAAGTAGTGAGTTTTTTTGTCTGTACTTCTGGCTAGATCCATAGCTATGAGACCACATGCACTTTTTATTAATTTCTCGTAATTAGCATAAACTCCTCGTAATTTAAATGTTCCAGTCAAAGTTATATGTACTCCAGTATCAGAATCTGAGACAGAATTCGACATTTTTGCTATCTTTAAGATTTAACAAACAAAAAATTAAATTTTAATTTAGTTAAAATTTGTTACACAAAAGCAAATTGAAATTATGAACACAAATATTTTGCCTATCCGATAGAATTAAAAATTACTGAATATATGACCGAATTTACATAAGGCAATTTTAATTGCGGCAATTCTGATTTTCTAGTGTATCAGAGAGAGATCTAAGATTCTTCCCTCTCTCTCTGATACACTAGAAAATCAGAATTGCCGCAATTAAAATTGCCTAAGAGAATAATCACAATTGGAGCGGGAAGCGGTTAGCCGCAATTGTCCTCATAAAAATAGAATTAAATCTAGTTTGGCGGAAAAACGCGGCGGTTTTTTGTTTTAATACAAAACGTGTGTTAACAGTTGCGGAAAAACGCTTCCCGCTCCAATTGTGATTATTCTCTTATGTAAATTCGGTCTTTGGGAATTCACCAAAATAAAAAAAGTATGAAAATAAGATCATCCAAAAACTTATATTTATTAGAGTTGTCAAAACCGGTTTCCGAATTATTCGAAAAACCGGTTTTTTCGCTTTTTCCCGGTTTTTCCAAGCCGGTTTTTTAAAACCGGTTGTTTTCTAGATATTCGAAAAACCGGTTTTTTGTGTCGAATTATTCGACATTTTCGAATATATAATACTTAATTTTTTGTCATCATTTGTTACAAATTTTGTAAAATACAACTCTGTATTTGAAATTTTGTTTCTTAATTCAGTAATAAATAAAGGCCTAGTTAGCCGAGAAAACGTAACCGTATCTTTACCCTAACCGTAGCGTATTTATTTAGTGCAATTATCGAAACTTAATAACGTGTCATATGTTTTTGACGTAAAAAAAAACTTTAAACAAACCAAAACATATTTTTTTTTTTGTATTCAGTTTTGTTTTCTCGATTTCGTTTTCTTTTTGTACACAATTCCTAAAAATAAAAGCTTGGAGCAGAAAAAATGGATTTTGAAACTATTTTTATCGGATTGAGCTTCCTTAACCTGTGCAAAGTTTATAAAAAAGTGAAGAAATATAGAAGACGTCGCTTCAGAAGATGGGGTGTCCGACCCATCATATTAAATAGACAATCATTTGCCTGCACCAATAAAATAAGCTGCTCGTCGTTCATTTTTATTATTTTATTTATGTTTTTTTATATGTAGACCAGGGATGGAAAAGTTAGTACTTTAGTACTTTTTTCAGTACTTTTTCACTCTCAAAAATACCGTAGTACCCCCTCGACTGATTTAGTACCTTTTCTATACCAGTCGATTTCATACATTTTTCAACCAAATTTAAAAAAAAATCCGAAAATATAACGATTTTCATTGGAAAAATGTTTCAAAAGCTTCAAATAAAAGAAATTTTTGATTTTAGCCAACCTTTAATAAAGTTTTCTCAAAAAAATAAATAAATGAATAAGGATGTCCTCAATTTAAGAATTTTTATATTGAATTATGCCTAGTTTCTTCTTATTCGTCGCAGGCGAATGGCGTTTGTCGTACTGAAACTGGACTTTAATTTTTTTAGTACCGTCGAGAGCGAAAAAGTACTTTTGTGGTTGAGCTCCAGTACCATTTCAAAATTCCGATTTTCCATCCCTGATGTAGACTTTAAATTAGTTTGTTTATTTAAATTGAATAAGTGATTTTTCTATTTGTTTAGCACTTTTAATTTGTATCACATTTTTTTTGGAAATAAACAAACCGAAAATCAGCTGTTTACAAATGTCACGTAGAAACGTTGTAAAATTCTATTTTAAACAGGTCGGAACGTTCCGTCTACGTGACAATTGAGTTCGGTAATCGTTTTCATTAGTTAACGCATATCAAAAACAATCAGCTGACTTGTTACGTTAGGGTTACGGTTACGTTTTCTCGGCTAAATAGGCCTTAAGAAGGTTAAAAGCAGAGTTATAGAGTAGGGTAACAAATGGCGTTTGGAACAGTAGTAAACAAAAATCATATGGTATTGTTTAAGAAATTTTATCACAAATCGAAATCTGAGCGAAATGGAAGATACCAGTTATACAGTAAGAATGCAGATTGCTTTTTGTCTCTCTTTGCTTTACGTTTAAACTTTAGTGTGGTATTACCAGATTTTTTCAGTTATTTTTGGTGATGCCAGATCTACAAATCTGTCAATTCCTTACTCTATAACTCTGGACTATGATCACGTAAAGTGAGAATGATGTATCGACGTCGTCAAAACGATGCATTGGCTTCATGTAACTCGATTTTTCTTAAATCGTATGTTCGAAATCGTCTTTTTGACGATTTTTAGCTTCACGTAAGCTCAAAATCGTTTAACGAGAATCGTTAAATCGACTTAAAATAAACGACATCAAAATAGGTGTCGTGTTGCACAGTTTTTTGCTTAAATAAAAACAAAATTGTTTTTTAATGAATTATTTTATACTTTTATTTAAAATAATAATGATTTCCATTCAAAAAACTATTAAAAACATAATAAAAAAACATTTTACATTTAGCGATTTTTTTAATGCTTCAGTATATGGGGGAGCAGTTAAAGTTTAACACTCGGTTTGTAACACCTCTAATAAATTTTAATATAAAAAAATATTTGAAAAACTATTTTTACAACGATTTTATTTAATATATTCACTTATATTCACATTAAATCTTTAAAATTATTAAATAAATAATTATCACACACATTCCAATTGGATGCATTTAACATATGCATGTAGGGGTGTAAAACCCAAATTCTACAATTGAGTTTAATATACACTAATTTATCACACTTATATCAATAGCAACTGCTAAATTAATTTATTAACGAATTTGGTAAAAAAAACTCACTTTAATATTTAGTTTTAATAGTTTTTTGATAATTTTTTTATTTTGCAAGAAATAATAACAATGCGAAAATAAAAACAAAACAAAACGTCAAATTTTCATTCATCGTCTTCGAATTATGTTCGAAACGATACGTTAGTGATGTGCTTACGTGAAGCAACAAAAAATCTTCATCGTTCAATCGTCGATAGACGACACTCATTTTACATGATCACAGTCCTGGTTAAAAGACGCGGTTGTGAAGCACTAACAAGAAAAATGTTGTGTTTTAAATGTATTTTTTAAATGTTTTTAAGTCCTTATTGTACTGATTAAAAGTACATAGTTCCATTTTATAGTGACTGACCCTATAATTTCTACTACTATAAATTAAAAACATTTTATTAACTTACATAAAAAATATGTATATTTTGTTGTTTTAAGCTTTGAATTTGATTTATTTAATAATAATGAATTGTATACAATTATTTTTTCTCTTTTTTTTGTTAAAAACAAATTAAAACCTATTTATTTAATGTTTTTAACAATTTTTATTAAAAAACCGAAAAACCGGTTATTCGAACCGGTTTTCAAATAAAAAAACCGTAAACCGGTTTTTAAAAAATGGCGGTTTTTTTAACTATTCGAAAACCGGTTTTTGAAATATGCCGAATAGTTGACAACTCTATATATTTATAAAGACTACCCATGAGCACAGACCATATAGACATGCAACACGAGTGCTTATTTTGGTACTTTCAATATGGACGCATACAAAATACTACTAAATTTACGTCTCTGCCTAGAATATGTGTGCCTGTACGTGTGAGCTTTTGCATATGTATTTTCGTTGTTTGTTTATGTTTTGTATGAAACGTCAAAAGTTACACGCGCGTGCCGTCACTAATACATACACATGTGCGAAACTTCCCTTCAGGAGATTGAAAGTTAATTGTCTTAAAGCTACTAGTACAATAACTAGAACAAAAGGTACTAGTGCAAACGGGGTTAGAGTTTTTATATAAAAATACTAGTGGTTATGAGTACTAGTACTAGATGTAGTACAAGGGAACCACTTGTGGACTGATAGAATTTTTGTTTAACAAAACAAAAATTTGCTTGTTTGTATTTTGATAGTGCTTCTAAAATTTGATTTCAAATCGATGATTTATACCATCTTTATTATAAAACATATGTTTAAATGCAAAATACTAATTTTCATTTGCATTTCTTTGATTTTTTAAGTGCTGCCATACATTAAAACCACGGTGACCGGCTAAATAATAAAAAGAATGTGTGGCAAGCATGCATAAAGAAGAAACATTATATTTTTGTGATTTCCCTTTTATTTTAGTTTGCTTTGTTATTGAAGTGGCTTGTGCGTAAAAAAAGTTTGGTTTACAAAATTTATTAAAAGGTATTTTTAAAACATTTTAAAATGAGTACATCTAAAAGATATTTTAAAAGAAAATTAAAAAAACAAATAATTGAATATAAAAGTAGAGTATTGCACCGCAAAAATTTAAAAGAGTGTGAAGAATTTGATTTTGTGAATAACATTGGCCCTCAGCCGTGCATAGAAGAAGAATGCAAACAAGAAGAGAAATTGCGAAAGATTCCAGAATTACCAAAGCTTACCTTGAAGCAAAAATTAAAAAAGTGGTTCGTTAAAACTAAACCTACAAGAAGCTGCGCTGAAGAATTGTTTGCAATTTTGTCAGAGGAAGGCATGGATGTTCCGCTGTCAGTAGAAGGACTTTTAGGGAGGAAAAAGAAAATTGAAGTTAGAAGTGTTCCACCAGGCATTTTCCACTATTTAGGCATCGAAAATCAGCTTAAAAGAGTGGAAAATACTTTACAAAACTATTCAAAAGTCGAACTAGATATAAATGTTGATGGCATCCCACTATTCAAGAGTTCCAGAATGCAGCTCTGGCCTATTCTGATTAAAGTAGTAAATGTTAAAGAAAAAATATTGCCTATGCCAGTAGGTATTTATGTGGGGCCTGGTAAACCACTTTGCGTTGGGGACTATTTAAAAGAATTTATTATGGAAGCAAATTTGTTAAATGGTAAACTGGATATTTTAAGTAAAACTATTGACATTGAATTTCGAAACTTGTGCTGTGATACACCAGCAAAATCTTTTGTTTGTTGCGTTCCTGGACATACCTCCTCTCACGGGTGCACAAAATGCACTCAAGTAGCAAAAAAAAAAAATAACATACTGACATATAGCACAGTTTGCGGAAATATAATTTCGGATGAAGATTTTGCAGCAAGAAAATATCCAGAGCATCACAACCAATCATTTCAACGAAAACAAACTCCCCTTGAAAAAATTGGCTTAAAAATGATTACACAAACACCTTTAGACAGCATGCACCTAATTGATTTAGGTGTCACAAAAAAAATTCTTCTTCGGATAATTAATAAAAAAACTGTAAAAAAAACTGCAAAAGAAAATATTACTCATATTTCCTCAGTGTTACTTAACATGCGCAAATGGATTCCAAAAGAATTTCCACGAAAACCAAGAAGTTTGGATGACATACACAACTGGAAGGCAACTGAGTTCCATCAATTTTTAGCATACACAGGCATAATTGCTCTATATGGAAATGTACACGAAGACATTTACTATACTTTTGTGATTCTCCATTGTGCATATAGATTACTTTGTAGTCCTCGCCAAATAGTTTCCAATATAAGTCAAGCAAACGAGCTGCTAGAGTTATTCGTGGAAAATTTTCCAATTGTTTTTGGTGAAAATAGCGTTTCATTCAATGTGCATAATCTCTTACACATAACAGCCTGTGCAGAAAAGTATGGACCCCTTCATTCATTTTCCGCTTACGAATTTGAAAATAAGTTACAGATTTTGAAGAAACACGTACGAAAACCAACCGGGATTCTTCAACAAATTGTAAATAAGGAAAAGCATGAAATACTTACAAAAACCGAAAAAAGTGACTTTGCTTACATTGGAAATGAAATTGTTGGGGTATTTCTTAATGACTGCTATTTTTCAACAAAGAGCCCCAATAATTTTTGTTCAGTACGCTCACACATCCCAATAAAAATTGAGAAATTTATAAAAGGACATGAACATTTGGTTGAAGGAAGACCTATTTTAAATACTGAAAGTTTTTTTGAAGAGCCAATAGACTCTTCTCAGCTCGGGATATATCAGACAGATTTAGAATTAGGTGGAATCGAAAGATTTTCACTTACAGATATTGAATACAAGTTTATTTGTCTGCCATTTGTAAATAATTTTATACTTCTTCCTCTTTTGCACAGTTGCTTACCATAGACATGCCAAACGACCAGGACCCACAGCCTTCAAAGGCAACATTGAAATATTATCCAAAAGGTAGGTTTTTAATTCCTTAAATTGATTTAAATGTTATACTAACCGTTGTTATGCTCTACATTTTTATTTTTAGCCGACAAAAAATGCATTCATTGTGAAGAGCTCTCAGTAAAAGTTCAAAGTCTACAAGGTTATTTTATTAATATAAGTTTCTTTTGAAGTTATTTAAATATACGTCTTTTATTAGATACCATTGACCGGCAAAACAACAGCATAATCGAAATTTTAGCGGAACATAAAGTGCTTCTTTCAAAAATAGTTTCCCAAAATACCGTTCTAGACGACATCATACAAATTTTTCCTATCAAATCAGAAGATAAATTAAGTGAGCTAAATGTTTTGATTCAGTCGCAGGCAGATCCCTATGTAAGTACATCTTTTAAATTAAAAAAATATATATGTATATTAGCCCTGTTTTTTGCAGACCGGATTAAGATTAGGATTAACTTTATTTAGTTAAAAAATGGGTCAAATCAAGTTCAGATTTTTTTTTATAATTTTTTTCTAAAATTAAATACAATTAGTAAATATAAACAGAAAAACAAATTAAGCTTTGTCCAAAACGTAAAGAAAGAAAAATTTAGTTAAATCCTAGGATTAACTCAGATTTATTTATACCATTTTACATTTTGGACAACGCTTGTTTTTTTCCTGTTTATAACCAATTGGATGTAGATTCAGAAAAAAAATATAAAAACAATTTCTGGACTTGATTTGACCCATTTTTTAACTAAGTAGAGTTAATCCTTATCTTAATTCGGTCTGCAAAAAACAAGCCTATTATTAATGTTTTCTTTTTCGCAGTTACGACGAATGAAATCATTGTTAAAAGGAAATGTTGGGCGATACCTAAATGAAATTTTGGGACACGACATAATTCAAAACTTTAACGTTGATGGTACGCATGGCAAAAAGAGTCTTAACAAATTTGAAAACTTTTATTCTGCTTTGATAGGTAAATTAATTAATAATTAACAATTTTCTGAACCGTTAAAACCCTTAATTGAATTTTATATACATATCATTATTTAGATGCTATTGCTGTATTTTCTGAAGAGCCTGACACCGCGTTGAGAAAGGCATTTCAACTGCAAAAAAAAAGAATATTTAAATCCAATCGTTTGGAAAAGTCAAAGAAAGAAAACAATGTAGAAACTGAGACTGAAAAATCGACATAAGAAACAAATTTATTGATATTATTTATATTTTGCTTGTTTATCATAAGGTCTAGCCAGCCTTGAAAAAATGGACCTTTACCTCACATATTAATATTACTACAAATGATACTCTTATACGTTTAGAAAACTGATATTTTTCTGTTAACTGGATAATTAACTGAAAAATATATGTTGCTTTTTATCATAAGGTCTAGCCAGCCTTGAAAAAATGGGCGTTTACCTTACATTTTGATATTACTACAAATGTTACTCTTTTACGTTTATAAAACTGATGATATTTTTATGTTAACTTAATAACCTGAAAAAATGTGTGCCAAATATTTAATTTTTAAGTTATTTCCTTTTGTATTATAAGTATTTTAGTAAATAAAACCAAACAAAAAAACTAATTTGATTTAATAGTACTTTTCACTAGAGCTACAAAAGAGTAAATTGACGAATTATGGGAAATTTTTCTATGCAAAAAAATAGTAACAAATTGGTTCTAAAGCACTCAATTGGGTCCAAGTGTACTAGTACATGTCTAGAACAAATAATACTAGTGATTTTCCAATCACAAAAGAACTAGTAACAAACTGGTTCCAAAGAACCCAATTGGGTCCATGTGTACTAGTACAAGCCTAGAATGAATTGTACTAGTAATTTTCCAAGCACACTCAATGCTAATTTGAGCATTAAGATGGTATAGAAAAGTTTACAGTTGAGAACTAGTACTGGTGATTTTTGTACTAGTTTAGTACTAGTTAGGTACTGGTGCTATCTCCGGCAGGGTTATTCGTTTCACCCCAATGCCCATGAGTCAGTTCTGTTTGACGTTTAAAGGTGGTGTTAGTTTTACAAATGGTATCTGGGAAAGCTGGAAATTTTGTTTACCTTTTATTTTTCGTTTAACTTTGCTGGTTGTTTTGATTTAATTATATTCATTTCTTATTTTATTGTGTATTTTTTTATTATCAAGTGACACAACAATAATTTTCATTCATAATTTTAAAATTTTTTAATGTTTATTTTTCGTTATTCCCAAATCGTTCCCAAAAAAGAGATTGCCATCTGTATATAACGACTTCGTTATTACTGACACTACTATTCATGAGTTACCCCTGAGATCATCTGAATCAGGGATGGAATAGTTGATACAAATGTACTTTTTTTTGATACTACACTCATAGAAATATCTTAGTAGAAAAATTAGTAAACCCATTGTAGATCAAGTTTTACAGAATTTAACAAAAATCAGTGTTGATATTACAAAATTCAATAGTTGAACACAGGGGTAACTCATGAATAGTAGTGTCAGTAATAACGAAGTCGTTATATACAGATGGCAATCTCTTTTTTGGGAACGATTTGGGAATAACGAAAAATAAACATTAAAAAATTTTAAAATTATGGGTGTGTGTGAAACGGTAGCAAAGTATGCTGGTTGGTAAATTTTTGACACTATTGAGGTGAATAAAATTTCACTAGCCCAATGGGCTAGTAGAAATTTTGACATAAGTATATAAATTTTTGAAATTCAATAATTTGAAATATGTATGTTCAAAAACAAAAATAAAAAATTTAACAAATAAAAACAATCAAAAAGTAAAAAATTTCGAAATATTATTAATTACATTAAAAAAATTATAAAAGTTTATTAAATATTATTGTGTTGTTGGAGCAAGACAAGAGGCAAAGGACAAAGGACTTGAACGCTTTTGAGAAGTCATGCAAATGGTTTCCTAATTGACAGCCGCGTTGTGGTATTGTGCCAGGCAAGGAGCGAATATTTATCGGTTTAATTGTCGCCTGTTCCTGAAAATAAATTTTTATATTTATGTGTCCTGAATAAAACAGTTTTTTCATTTAAAATTTTATGATTTTTATCAATAAAAAGTTTTTGGAAAGAGAATTCTTTGAAAAAATGTCTCAGAAGACTTACTTTATGAAAAAACTTTGAAACGGAGGAATTTTTCCATTATATATGTTCCAGATTCAAACACATTTTTGCTGTAGACAAATCTCATGGTCTATGATATTTATTCTGAAGAAAGTATCAGATTCTGTCACCCCTTAAAGATATTAAAGTTATATCTATACAGATAATAAGATTCTTTAATAGTGTTCCTATTACAAAAGTCACAGATTCTGAAAAAAATGTTCCACAGGACAGATTTTAGATCCTGAGAAATGAACAAAAATTTGCTATTTGCGTATCGCAAAAACAAATTTATATATTGATAGTAAGGATTTCATTTGGTAGTATATTGCAATTAGCAAAGGAAAAAGTTTTGAATTTTTTCTTTTTTATATTTGGTTTTATTTTATTATCAATTGTCAATAATTTACTTTGTCAAAAAAGATATCATTTCACACAGTAGAAATATGAAAAATTTCTCACCATAGAAAAAATATTATTTACCACAGCACTTTGCTACCGTTTCACACACGCCCTATGAATGAAAATTATTGTTGTGTCACTTGATAATAAAAAAATACACAATAAAATAAGAAATGAATATAATTAAATCAAAACAACCAGCAAAATTAAACGAAAAATAAAAGGTAAACAAAATTTCCAACTTTCCCAGATACCATTTGTAAAACTAACACCACCTTTAAACGTCAAACAGAACTGACTCATGGGTAGTCTTTATAAATATAAGTTTTTGGTTGAACGGGGTAACTCATGAATAGTAGTGTCAGTAATAACGAAGTCGTTATCTACAGATGGCAATCTTTTTTTGGAAAGTATTTGGGAACAATTTGGGAATAACGAAAAATAAACATTAAAAAATTTTAAAATTATGAATGAAAATTTTTGTTGTGTCACTTGAAAATAAAAAAATACATAATAAAAAAAAGAAATGAATATAATTAAATCAAAACAACCAGCAAAATTAAACGAAAAATAAAAGGTAAACAAAATTTCCAGCTTTCCCAGATACCATTTGTAAAACTAACACCACCTTTAAACGTCAAAAAGAATTGACTCTTGCATAGTCTTTATATATTTAAGTTTTTGTAGTTGAAAAATACATAGTTGGATAAAATTGTATAAAATATAAGTACATGAAATGTGCAACACTGTTTTTGCTGATCGCCATTTGTAAATTTTTGTTGTCTTGTAAAGAAGGGATGTTTCTCAAAAAAAATCTTTTGTATTAAAAAAATATTTGGTGAGTAATTAAATATATTTGTTATTTAATTCATTAATAAAGCAATTTTTTTATTTTATTTTTAGCAATTTGTGATTTGGAATCTTTCTAAAAACTCTAGAAGCTAATCACATCAAGTGATTGCCGACAGCAAAACAACAGCGAAATACATCACAGTCCAAGGAAACAAAAAAATATCATCTAAAAACAAAATTAGTTTATGTGAAAATAATGAATTAATGAAAACCACGAAAAAATATTGTGAAAATATTCAATTAAATAAAATAACATTTACAACACAAATAAGAATTTCATTTTAATAAATGAAATTGCATGAATATACAAAACAAAACGAGTATGACTAACAAAAATACGAATAGAACCAACAAAAATACGAGTTAATCAGCTTTTACAAAAACTGACAACAATTAATGTTAAAATCAACACAAATATTTGTAGGGTCAAAATCAACAATGATTTCTGTCAGGCACGTTCGCAGGAATTTATTTTGGGGGGGGCCAAAATTTTTTTTTAATTTCGTTTTTTCGCCTCAATGTTTTTGAGCCTAATTTTTTTTTTGCATTTTTAGAAAACAAAACGTATAATTAAAACTTATGGTAAATAGGAGTCTAATTATTTTTTTTAAAAAAGTGAAAATTTATGGAACTTTTCTTTAAAACTTCTCAAATATACTTTACGCTTAAAAAATTAAAACTGTTTGACACATTTTTAAATTGTTCATATATTTCTTTTAGAGTTTTTGAATTATAAACCACATTTATGCAAAAAACTTCTAAGAGCATTTTTGGTATAGAAAATTCTCCGATTCTAAGATACGAATTATCGTAATAAATTAAAGATTTTAAGAAAATTTTTAGAAAAATTCTCAGATCATAAGACATTTTTTGAATTTAAATTTCTTAGATTCTAAGACATTTTTCGTATAGAAAAACTCACAGGTTCTAAGAAAAAGTTGTTTGATTTTGAGACATTTTGCTTATACTATGTTTAGACCAAAAAAAACTAACTTGTTTTTGGCAAAAAAGCATTTTGGAAAACCAAACTGTTTACACCGAATAAAAAGAGTTTTTGTTTGTCAAATCAAATTAATTATTTTCTGAATTCACTAAAAAACACAAAATTATAATAGCCACACGTTATTAAAAAAATTAAATTACACATTTATTTACTTTTTTAAATGATTTGAATATTAATTTCACAAAAAAACAAATATTTTTATTTTGACATTCGTTTTTACCAAAAGAAAATTGAAAAAAACATTCACACTGAATTAATAGTAGCATTGACCAGAACCTAAATTCTAGTTTTCGTCCAGTTTTAGTTGGCAACGCAGTTTTTAAATTGTATGGAAAATTTATGTAGTTTTTGCCAAAAACCAAAAAAATATTCAAAAACAAGTTGTTTTCGTTGGTGTAAATACCGTATTATAGAAAAGTTCTCAATTTTTTCAAAATTTTTCTTACAGAAAAATTCTGGGTAATTTTTTGTAGATTCTAAGACATTTATCGTATAGAAAAAGTTCAAAGCTTTTGAGACACTTTTTATAATAAAAATTTCAGACTCTGAGACATTTTTCGTATTGAAAAATTCTGATATTCTCTGAGACATTTTTCGTATTGAAAAATTCTCAGATTCGGAAACATTTTTCGTATTGAAAAATTCTCAGATTCTGAGACATTTTTCGTATGGTGAATTTTTCTATACGAAAAATCTCAGATTTGTATAGAAAATTTCTAAGATCCTGAAACATTTTTGCATAGAAGAATTCTCAGATTTTAACACATTGTTCGTACAGAAAAATTTCTTGCTAAAAAAAATATCTCAAATTTGTATAGAAAAATTCACAGATTCCGATACATTTTTCCTATAGATTTTTTCGATTCTGAGTCATTTTTCGTAACAAAAAAACTCAGATTAAAGACGTTTTTTGTATAGACAAATTTTTTGATTCATAAATATTTTTCGTATAGAAAGTCTAAAAAAAAATATTATAATCTTAAAAAATCTCTTATTCATTTGTTGAATATGAAAATTTACAGATTCTGAGACATTTTTGTAAAGAAAATTTTTCAAATTCACTATATTTTTTGTCGTTAAAAATTTTTTATTTTGATATTAAAAAAAAAATCTAACTCTTTGATTAATTTTTTGTGTAAAAAAGTACCAGATTCAGTGAAGATGTTTCGATTTAAAAATTGTCAAATTTGGTTAAACTTGGAATAACAAAATCTTCAAATTAGTGGAGAGGACACAATTTTCACAGCATATGTTTTAAAACATTATTTTTCAAAATAAAAATCTCAAACTCTTTAAAAAATTTCGTAAAAAATCTCCGTTTTCACCAAAACTGTACCATTTCAAATTATATTTTTGAAGTTATCATTTAGTTATCTAAAGACATAAAATATATTTTTAAATATCAAAATTTTTCCAGCAAAACTTACAATCGAAAATTTTTAATAGTAAATTTTTCTATAGAAAGTTTTCGATAGTAAATTTTTCGATAGTAAATTTTTCGATAAAAAAATTTTAAAAGTAAATTTATCTATAGAAAATTTTCGATGGTAAATTTTTCTATATCACAAATTTAGTCAAATGTGGCAGTCGAGATTAAAGCTAATGGAATAATATTTATGATGCATAACTTATGGTCAGTCGCAATTACCTTTTTGAGGTGTCCTATTCACTACCGTAAAAGTTTACGAATTTTTTAAATTTTTTTCAATCAAAAATTTTTATTGTATTTTTTCAGTATTTTGAAATTTTCAGAAAAAAAACCCTTCGTTAAATTACAGATAAATAAAAAAAATAATACTCAGCCTATTTTTGTTAACAAACGTATATTTTGTAGTGCAATGTCTTAAAATTTTTATATGCCCAAGTCATTTTGGGGGGGGCCCGGCCCCCAGGGCACCCCCCTGCGTACGTGCCTGATTTCTGTTGAATTTACTACGATTTTCTTTGGGAATACAATGATTTTTGGTTGAGTGAATCAAATTACGTCGCGTAAAAGTAGAAACAGAACAATCACGGCACGGGGGACGGTTGCCGTTGACGGAGAATATAGGCCCAAAACAATGACGGAGGACGGCGACGGCAAAAAATGTAATTTGTTTGTTCAGTCGTGCTAACTTTTAATGAAATTAGAGTAATTTTACGGAAAAAAATCGCTTATCATATAGTCAAAGTGATTAAGTTGACACTACTGTACGTTTGTTACACCATTGTGAATGAAAAAATAAAAAATTTTTGTGAAAATGCGGCAACCCTGGAGTGTGAGAGAGTTTTAATTTTTGTCGTGCCGGTCACGGTTTTTAAATGTCAAATCGTATGGAAAAAGTCGTGCTGGGCTTGTTCTGTTCCTACCATAAGAGTAGAAACAGAACAAGCACGGCACGGGGGACGGTTGCCGTTGCCGGAGAATATAGGCCCAAACCAATGACGGGGAACGGCGACGGCAAAAATGTCATTTGTTTGTTCAGTGGTGCTAACTTTTAATAAAATAAGAGTAATTTTACGGAAAAAAATCGCTTACTACATAGTCAATGTGATTAAGTTGGCAGTACTGTACGTTTGTTACACCATTGTGAATGAAAAAATAAAAACTTGTTGTGAAAATGCGGTAACCCTGGAGTGTGAGAGGGAGGGAGATTGAGAGAACCCGGAGATAAAATAAAATAAGTTTTAATTTTTTGTTGTGCTGGTCACGGTTTTTAACTGTCAAATCGTATGGATTTTTTTGTTGAGTTCAAGAAATTGCTCACGTTTTAACTAAATTGTATATGACATTTATTTTGTAAAATAGCATTGTTTACAATATTAAATTTAACATACACAAACTTGAATCTTTTACCTACGTTTTTTTTATAAATATAAATAAATTTAATTGTCGACATATTAATTCCACATTGTAAACAACACATTTACAACAAATTGTCTTTAATTTTTTATAAAAAATATGTATGAGGAACAAATTTATTTAATTAATTAAAAAGGTAAGCAAAAAGAATGTGTTTATATACATAGAGAAACATAGAGGCGAAGGCGTCAAAAATTGAGTTGTCAAAGTACAACTTGTTTACATGTATTTGTTGACAAAGTACGTCTTGTAAACATGTATTGTGTGGTGAATTCACATCGACAACGTACGTGTGAGAAATTAGAAAAAGATAGCAATATTGTTTTTTCTTTCACCTTCGCCTCTATGTTTCTCTATGTTTATATATTTGATAAACTTATCAGGGATGGAAAAGTTAGTACTTTAGTACTTTTTTCAGTACTTTTTCACTCTCAAAAATACCGTAGTACCCCCGCGACTGATTTAGTACCTTTTCTATACCAGACGATTTCATACATTTTTCAACCAAATCTAAAAAATAAATCCGAAAATCGACCGATTTTCATTGGAAAAATGTTTCAAAAGCTTCAAATAAATGAAATTTTTGATTTTAACCAACCTTTATTGAAGTTTTCTCTAAAAAATAAATAAATGAATAAGGATGTCCTTAATTTAAGAACTTTTCTATTGAATTATGCCTAGTTTCTTCTTATTCGTCGCAGACGAACGGAGTTTGTTGTACCGAAACTGGACTTTAATTTTTTTAGTACCGTCGAGGTCGAAAAAGTACTTTTTTGGTTGAGCTCCAGTACCATTTCAAAATTCCGATTTTCCATCCCTGAAACTTATATTAAAACCAAAATATTAAATTTCAGTTGCAGACGGTGCACTGTGGTCAATATTTTGAGATAGCGGCCAAAACTCCTTTTGGTTTTTGTTCTCCGATTTTAAAGTTATTAGACTCATATGAAAGTAGACAGTAGTAAACCTCGGGAGCCAAAAAATTAGAACTCTATTTCAACTATTTCACTGAGAACACGGTGGTCCAAAATGGGCTTTTTCAGAATTTAGTAAATTTATGATATTTTAAGTTAATTTTTAAAGTTTAAATGATCATAACTTTTTTGTTTTTCAAGATTTTTAGACGAAATAAATTTTGTGTTGTAACTTAACTTATTTCCTATTACTGGTAAAAAAATTGAAGCTCTACTGTTTTCAGAACAATTTAAATATTTTTTTTAAAAAAGGTCAAATTTCTCGGAAATTTCCTACTTCATAGAGCACAACTCCTGTGAGTCAAGCTGAGTCAAAACACAAATTTACTATTTTGTAGTCCTAACTCTCCTCTACATTTCTATATATACATGTCCATGCATCGGGACTGCACTTTTTGAGCTACAGCAATTTTTCTGACCCAAGGTAAGATATTCGGTACAAATGCACGTCATATTTTTTGAGAAGTTATTTGTATGTGAAAGTGGCTATTATGCATATATTTTGATGAAATTTTGTACAAGAGTTCTTATTGACCCAAAAAATAATTCTGTTGAAATTAGGAGAAGTTGGCCCATATTTGGACCTAGTCCACATAGAAGGGTGTATCAAAATTTTGACAAAAATGACAATAGAACTCTCAAATTATGTGGTATCTGGCAATTCATTTGGAAAAGGTAAAAAATGATTTTATTGCCATCTAATATTACATAACTTAAATACCTGAAAATTGCAAATACATTTAAAACCAATGGAAATAACTGGTAAAACCAAGTACCTGTTATATTATTACCAGTACCTGTTAACTCTCAAATTATGTGGTATCTAGCAATTCATTTGGAAAGGTAAAACAGATTTTATTGCCATCTAATATTACACAACTTAAATACCTGAAAATTGCAAATAAATTTAAAACCAATGGAAATAACTGGTAAAACCAAGAAGAAATTTTTACTAATATTGTTTAATTAATACTAGTTTAAAGATTATAATTTGTTTCTAATTTTAGTATAAATTTTTATTAATACATTTAAATAAAATATATGTGCACTTTAAATCAATAATAAAAGTTTACTTAAAATTTTATCGATGTTGTGTTCTGTATATAATATATCCAAATGGTATTGATATTGTTGGGAATTTCAGTGTTATTTTTCAGTTTAATACTCACAAGAATTAGCTGTCTTCCAAAAAAAAACCAACCTTTGGCCCCTGTGAATATTGAGACTAAATAAATGTCAGGGGCCAAATGTTGGCATTTTCTGACCAAAATTAAGTTTAGGAATAATAAATAAGTATTGGTTGTAAAATACGATTGAAGAAAATAAGAAATTATAAAAAAAATACCTATTTAAAATGTCAAAATATTAAACTTTTACATGGAAACTCAACAAAAAATTAAAATGCATTTTTAACTCCACATTACTTACGTTCCTATCAGTCGATTTTTACGTTTGAACACGCAAATTGAAGCTTAAAGTACCTCCTATTGAACAAAACAAATTGCGTAAAAAAATACCAATCCGGTCAAAAGTTATAGAGTTTTGACCGCTATCTCGCGAAATTGACCACTGTGCGGTGGTGGTTTATACGAACATTTGCGGCATCCGCCACGCTTTAAAGCGGAACCATTGGCGTAGGAAGCCAACATTTCTGGGGGGGCTAAAGCCCCCCAAGATTTTTTTTTTTATTTTTTGGTATTCTTTTTTTTAATGGAATAACCCAGACCTATTCCTGAAGCGTTCCCTTTAACATGCGTCTAGGTGTCCTAGAAACGAATGCCCCCCGAAAGCGGTTAAAAATTCATATTTTTTTTAAACAAAATTTTGATTCTGTAGATTTTTCGGAAATTTAGAACTCCCAGATATGTTTTGAGTATGAAAGATTTTTAATGATGATTGCAAAAGTTGATGATTATTAGTCAAAATTCTCAGATTCTTTCTTTCAATAACTTTTGTCTACAAAAAAACCCCTTAGAATTTAGAAACTATTTTAAAACAAAGAAGTTAAAATGTTTTCCTGAAGGTAAAACCCTAAGATACGGTAAAGTTTTTATTACTGACAAAAACATCAGATTCATATAAAAACTTTTTTTAATAATTCAGACTATTTTTCAATGGGAAAAACTATTAGATCTTATATAATAATCATTACAAGTCCTTACACAGTAAAAAGTTTTGGGTTAAATTTGAAACCTATCGGAACACATTTTAAACCACCTTGGAATTAAATTGAAAGTTAAAACCGAAATGGTTTATATGTTAAACCATATAGGAATTAAAAATTTGTTTTTCTTTATGTCATTTCTTTTAGTTTAATTTTAATGCCAAAAAATAATTAAATTTCTCTCTTAAAAAACTAATAAAAAATAAACGTCAAACGTCATCAACATTTGTATTTCATCAAGTTTAAAATAAACACTTAACAAGGAATTGGAAACAGCTGTCATATTGATTGAGCAAAAACAGCTTATTCATTCAATGAAAGTGTGGCAAAATGTTTGCAATGTACGCAAAAATAAAAATTTATGGAAAATTTTATGTTATCAAAATTTGTGATCCAGCAAGTGAAGTTTTGACTCCGACCGGAATATAATTATCAAGTATGTATTGACTACAAACGTTTTGCAATCATTTTTAATTAATTTTTGTTTAACCTTACTTTTAGACCAGCTGAATCTTAAAGCAGTAGGCAGCCCAGCAAAACTTTGGTAATGGGTGGTGATTATATAACACATTACCAGGTAATGTATATACCATATTTGTAGCATTATTTTATGATGTCTTACCAAACATTTGTTCCAGAACGTATTAAGTATTTTCAAGTGAAAAATAATGCATTACTAATAATTTGTTACGTAATGTACGATTATTGGAAAAAATATATTTCATATTTATTATTTCTTAACATTAAATCATGGATGACTTATATTTGGTTACATTACCCGAGTAAAAAAGTTTATATATAATTATATATAATTATATATAATTTGATAAAATTATATATAATTATATATATTTGATAAAATTATATATAATTTGATAAAATTATATATAATTATATCCGAATTTTTTTTTTTTATAAAATTTTATAAAATTATATCTAATTATATATAATTTGATAAAATTTTATAACATTAGATAAAATTATATATAATTTTATCAAATTATATATAATTATATCAAAATTTGTTTTATATAAAATTTTATGAAATTATATCAAATTATACATAATTTGATAAAATTTTATAAAATTATATAAAATTATATATGATTGGATAAAATTTTATATAAAAAAAATTCGGATATAATTTCATATAATTTTATCAAATTATATATAATTTTATATAATTTTATCAAATTTTTTGAATACAAAAACCTCTTTATATAATTATATATAATTTTATCAAATTTTATATAAGGGGGTTTTCGTGTCAACTGACACAACTTTTGAAACCGATGTCTTCCGATCGGGATGAAATTTGCACCAAAGTTAGTCCTATTGGATAGTATTTCAGACACAAATTTTCAACGACATCGGTCAAGGACTCGGTGAGTTAGAGGGGGTCGAAATTTTACATTTTGGCCAAAGATGTGTTTATTATCATCCATGTAACTTCTTACATATTGTTTTTAGCAAAATGTGTCCCAATTAGTATAGATAGCTATTTCTTCAGTCTTTTGAAAAAAAATTATAAAAAATTAAAAAAAAAAATTTTTGATTTTTTTTTTTTAAATCAAAAACTTTTTTGACTTTTTCCTTAAATTGGGCCCTTTTTTTTTTTTTTGTTTTTGATTCAAAAAAAAGCTTATTTTATTTCCTTTAAGACCTATGGGGTCGCTTAGTGGGATGCGAGTGGGATATCTATGAAAAAATTTTTTTTTAACTTTGGACCACAAAAAACGCTTCTTAAATTTGCACTATTAGGCGTGGGAAAGCTAACCAGTTTTCGATTTTCATTCGCGATACCCTCTAATTTTTATAAGTTCGAAAAAGAAAGCATGAGCCAAAAAATTAGGGCGATGGGGTGGGGCCATATGGCCCCACATCGGGGTCAAAGTTGGGCGTTAAGTGGTAAAATCCTTAAAAAGCGCCACAACTGCCCTAGACACGCCCCTGGAGGGGTGCAATGTGAGACAAACCCCCAATAATTTTCAGCCCCCAACATTTTTCTTGAACATACCTAACCCCTATTTCCAATTCCTAAGGGGGCTCCCATACAAAACATTTAAAAAAAAATTGTTCCTACCATTCTAACTTACCCTAAAGTGCCCCTAGTGGAGCCAAATGTATGACGGACCTCCATTATTTTATTAATTCCAACATTTTTTCCGAACATACCTACAATGTATCTTTAACCCTTAAGGTGGTCCCCATACATATTTTTATTTTTTTATAAATTTGTTTTATTTAACCAGCTCCTACCGCCCCTACCGTGCCTCCTAGAGAGGTAAAAATTACGACCAACCCCCATTAATTTTTAGTTACCAACATTTTGTCCGAACATAATAGCACCCTATCTCCACTCCCTAAGGGGGCTCCCATACATTATAAAAACATGTATCTTTAAAAACTAATAAAAAAATAAAAAAAATGTATGGGGATCCCCTTAAGAGTTGAAAATAAAGGGTAGGTATATTCTGAGAAAATGTTGGAGTTGAATAAATATTGGGGGTCGGTCATACATTTTACTTCTCTAGGGGCACCCTATGGACAGTTAGAGCGGTAGGAGCAAATTTAAAAAAATGTTATTTTGTATGGGAGCCCCCTTAGGAATTGGAAATAGGGGTTAGGTATGTTCAAGAAAAATGTTGGGTGCTGAAAATTATTGGGGGTTCGTCTCACATTGCACCCCTCCAGGGGCGTGTGTAGGGCAGTTGTGGGGCTTTTTGAAGTATTTTACCACTTAACGCCCAACTTTGACCCCGATGTGGGGCCATTTGACCCCACCCCAACGCCCTCATTTTTTGGCTCATGCTTTCTTTTTCGAACCTATAAAAATTAGAGGGTATCGCGAATGAAAATCGAAAACTGGTTAGCATTCCCACGGCTAATAGTGCAAATTTAAGAACCGTTTTTTGTGGTCCAAAGTCAAAAAAAAAAATTTTTTCATAGATATCCCACTCGCATCCCACTAAGCGACTCCATAGGTCTTAAAGGAAATAAAATAAGCTTTTTTTAGAATCAAAAAAAAAAAAAAAAAAAGGGCCCAATTTGAGGAAAAGGTCAAAAAAGTTTTGGATTTTAAAAAAAAAATCAAAAAAATTTTTTTTTTAATTTTTTATAATTTTTTTCCAAAAGACTGAAGAAATAGCTATCTATACTGTTTGGGACACATTTTGCTAAAAACAATAGGTAAGAAGTTACATGGATGAGAATAAACACCTCTTTGGCCAAAATGTAAAATTTCGAACCCCTCTAACTCAGAAAGTCCTTGACCGATGTCGTTGAAAAATTGTGTCTGAACTACTATCCAATAGGACTAACCTTGGTGCAAAATTCATCCCGATCGGAAGACATCGGTTTCAAAAGTTGTGTCAGTTGACACGAAAACCCCCATAATTATATAAAATTATATAAAAAACTTTTTTACTCGGGTATGTATTATTTCAAAATTTTAAATAATGCATTATTTATAATTGGATGCATAATGCATTACAATAACATAAAAGATAAATATTTTATAAAAAAATGCATAAGTTTAAACTAGAAATGGGCTCACGACAGAAATTTTTGTATCACGGACACTCACGATCATATGTTTTCAACTCACTTACAATCACGTGAGTAAATTTAATACATCGTTACTTGTTCACTACTCGTAACGCATTATATATTACATTCTGGTATGCTATATTTTATGCATTACTCGTATGCATTACTTTGAGTCTAGTCCCATGTTAAAATCATCAATGCTGCAATGTATAAAATAAGAGATCATATACCTTATTTTATACCTTATTTGGTAATCTAAGTTTTGCTGGGAGAGACTGGAATTTTTGATCGGGCAGTGCATTCATTAACTTTGAAAACCTTCCATAAATAATTAATTACACAATACTGATCCAGCAGCTCCTTTTGTTTCTTTTTGATGGAACGACATCAACAAACCGTGTCGAAATTGAATTGGAAAACCCCCAGGAATAATTTCGTAATATAGAAGAATTATCACTTTTTCCATGTAGTTCTACTGAGTTTGGGTGAAAAATGCATCAACATTCCTCTTCATTTTAACTTTATTCAGGTATTTGATCTGTATTTTAAGTCTTCTTATTTATTCAATACATAAAAATATAAAAAAAACATAACCTTTTGTTTTTTTATTTTTGGGTAAATTTTATGAAAGGGGTAATATTTTTAGTCCTGCCAAGATTATAAAATTAACACCCGTTTAGGCATAAAATTTTTTACATTAATAAAACTATATGGGATTTATTTTAACACCAAAAATAGGTTAAAAAGCCACTCTCTCACTCTCTTTTTATCTCTTTAAAAGTGCACTTTTAAAGGAATAAATTTAATTCTTTTTGTCTTTGATATATATACACACCAGCTAGGAATTAAAATTAATCCAAAACTTTTTACTGTGTACGACTCATTGAATAATCATAACGAGTCCTAAAGACTCATTACCAGGGCAAGGAAGTTCATGCACTAAAAATCGCGTTTTTAGCGCTAAAAATATGTATTAAAAATTTGCAGTAAAAACTAAAAAAATATGCATTAAAAATTGACTTATTTTAAAATTTATTCATAAAAAATCGTAAAACAAAAAATTCAGTGGAGCATATTTAGCTTTTTTTCGAATTTCGAAATCGTCGGGGTCTTGAAAGTTGCCTTTTGGGGTCGATATTAACACACAAAAATATTGGACCTGTAGGACAATGGATTGGGTTCCTTTTTTGACTTGAAAATCGGAAAGTTCCGAACAAAGTGAACAAAAATTAAAAATTTTTTTTTCTTTGAAATTTTTTTTTTAAATATATATTTTTTTTTTTCTAATTAATTTAAAAATGCATTAAAGGCCAAATTAAATAATACGATATTTAAAAATATACATCTTCTCTACACTGAGTTAATGTTACGTTATATTTTCAGCAAAAACTAATTAAAAATATTTTTTTGTAAAGCAAGAAACAAAAAATAAAAAAAGTTTTATTGACAAAAAATTGTAAAAACACTTTTTTAGTTATGTCCGAAAATAAACTAATATTTTAAGCAACAAAAAAATTATTTTTTTTTGCTTTGTTTAAAACCCATGGTCCTACAGGTCCAATATTTTTGTGTTAATATCGACCCGAAAATGCAACTTTTCCGACCCCGACGTTTCGAAATAAAAAAAAAAATAAATTTGGTCCACCATGGTGTGATCGCGTTCCAAATTCAGATTTTTTCTAATTTGAAAACGCTTGCACCACAACGATTGGCAATTAGGAACCTTTTACGGGAAAAATAGAAAAAATGCCATAAGTTCAGTTTTTTTTTATCTCATTGTCAGTGCAGTTTAATAAAAAAAAATTAGGAACACTCATTTCCGTCTTTTTGATGCAGCCCATGAGCGAAATTACTCCATGAAAATTGTGTTTATATTTTTCCCACTATATGGCGCAATTTTTGCTTACATTTTTTGACAAAAAAAGTATTTTTATTATTTCTTTTTTATCAAAATGCATGAACCGATTTGCACATTTTTCATGAAAAATAGAAAATTTCACAAAAATAATAAAAAAAAAATAAAATTTTTTTTAATAAATATTAAAAAATATGCAAGAAAATATGTAGTTTAAGCAAAATATGCAAAAACATGCATTTTCATCAAAATATGCATAAATATGCACTAACACATCAATGGCATTTGTAAGCAAATTCGATGATTCGCGAAGATAAATACTTTAAGTTGTGCCTGAGCACAACGACAACAAACATGTATTTACATGAACCCCCTTGCCCTGCTCATTACATATCGCTCCTTTACTTGTATAGTAGGGGTGGGATAGTGCACGAGTTTTCGATTTCGACACGCTAGAATCGCTTATTTTGTGAGGTTCGTAAAAAAAATGCATGGGCCAAAAAATGGGGCAGATCGGATAGGATCTAGGGGTCGCTCATCGGGGTCAAAGTTGGGCGTAGAGGGGAAAAAATCCACAAAAAGGCCCAAAACTCCCCTGGTTTTGCTCCTAGAGGGGTCAAATGTAAGACCGGCCCCCATTATTTTTTCCCCCTGAACACTTTTGCCAAACATACCTAAGCCTTATCTCCAATCCCTAAGGGGGGTCCCATACAAAGGTTAAATTTTTAAAAAATCTTGCTCCTACCGCTCTAGCTGTCCTACAAGTCACCCTAGAGGAATCAAATGTATGACCGACCCCCAATATTTTTTCAACCCCAACATTTTCTTAGAACATACCTACCCCCTATCTTCAATCCTTAGGGTGGTCCCCATACATTTTTTTTTAGTTTTTCTTAAATTGTCATATTAAATCAGCTCCTACCGGTCCAATGGTGCCTCCTAGAGGGGTCATTATCAAGACCAACCCCCTTTAATTTTTAGCCCCCAACACTTCTTCTGAACATACCAATTCCATATCTCCAATTCCTAAGGGGTCTCCCACACAAAATGAAATTTTTGTAAAACTTGCTCTCACCGCTCTAACTATCGCAGGGGTGACTCTAGAGAAGTTAAATGTGTGACCGACCCCCAATATTTTTTCAGCCCCAACATTTTCCCCAAACAAACTTACCCTCTATTTTAAAGCCTTAAGGGTGTCCCCACACATTTTTTTTATTTTTTATTTTTTTTTTATAAAATCTGCGCCTACCGCTCCCATTCTGCCTTTTAGGAACGGTAAATGCAGACTGACCCCCATTAATTTTTGCCCCCTACATTTTTTTTGAACATACCTACGCCGTATTTCCACTTTGTAGGGGTGCTCCCCTGGGGAAAACTAAATTAGTAATGTATGTAGAGAAGTCAAAAGTAAGACCTGTCCATATATTTTTTTAGCCAAAACATTTTCTTCAAACATATCTACCCTCTATCTTCAAGGTGTTACCCCACAATTTTTTTATTTATTTTATCGAGAAATCCGAGGTCTTTAATTTGTAATTTAATAGTAACTTTTGTTCAGCGTAAAAAAATATTTTTTTTAACTTGAAAATAATAAAAAAATATAAATAATATAACTATAAATCAAATTAATTTATTTTTATCGTGTGATGGATATTGTTTCTGATTTTCGGCCACGACCTGAAGCAAAACTATTTTTTCCTCCTCGTTACGGCACAACACGTTGTTATAGTCTTCTATTAATTTTACGCCTCTTTCGGCATCGTCGTTGACAACATGTAATTTACGTAATATTTGCAGCGCTCGCAGGTAGTCCTTCCCATTTTCCCAAGTATTTGGATCGGAAGCAATGAAATTTGTTGTTATTCCGAAGCGTGCAAAAAATTTTGGAGTATCAGGTGTGACGAAGTGGCTTAAATCAGTTTTCATGAGTTCTTGATTCACTTGTTTCGATGCCATGTTAATTCGTTTCACACCTTCGAATCCAACAACATGTACTGGAGGATTACAATCCTTGTTGCCACTGTCGCCGCTATCCTCTGAGGCAGCTTCTTCCCCGATATCATCGTATTCTTCTTCCTCGCTGTCTTCGTTAGACGATTCGTCCATCTCATCGTCAGATAACTCTTCCTCCAATTCCTCTTTCTCTTCTTCAAATATACGAATTGCATTCGACATTTTTCGTTTTATTTCACAAGAGATATTCGGATCAAATAGTGCGAGAGCAACAGCTTCGCCACTGAGATACCAGAGATGTCCACAGAATCTCTTGACCAATCGTTGCGACAGAATCTTATCAATTGAAGCATAATTGGCAATCGCTTTAAAAAAATTCAAATCATTATTTGGAGCTTCTATTGCTTTGGTAGCGCTACGTAAATTGTTATGATGAAAACGGTCACACCAAGAAGTGCAATTAATTCTTTTTTGGCCAAACCGATATATTTTCGGAAAAAAAACATTTTTAGGCAATATATGCCTTTTGCCATCCATCGAGCATGACTGATGGGTCCTGGTGGGCTAAAATGCTTATTAGGAATATTTTCGCCAAGGTATAATAAAACAATTTCAAGAAACTCCTTGTAGTCGTCTCTGGGTTGCTTTTCTTTTATTTGAGCCCAACAAAACAACTTGATGTCAGTTTGGACTTGAGCTGGTATGTTGCCTGCCACTTCCTCATCTTATATGCCAAGACTGTACGGTTTGTCTTTTATATGCTCCCACTGCTCTTTAAAACGCGCAAACATTAGCACTCCTGGTCCAGACGTTTTGCCGAATTTGGTTTCAAACACTTAGTTTTCCCCAGGGGAGCACCCCTACAAAGTGGAAATACTCGTCCCTAAAAGGCACAGTGGGAGCGGTAGGCGCAAATTTTATAAAAAAAAATTAAAAAAAAAAAAATTGTGTGGGGACACCCTTAAGGCTTAAAAATAGAGGGTAGGTTTGTTTGGGGAAAATGTTGGGGCTGAAAAAATATTGGGGGTCGGTCACACATTTAACTTCTCTAGAGTCACCCCTGCGATAGTTAGAGCGGTGAGAGCAAGTTTTACAAAAATGTCATTTTGTGTGGGAGACCCCTTAGGAATTGGAGATATGGAATTGGTCTGTTCAGAAGAAGTGTTGGGGGCTAAAAATTAATGGGGGTTGGTCTTGATAATGACCCCTCTAGGAGGCACCATTGGACCGGTGGGAGCTGATTTAATATGACAATTTAAGAAAAACTAAAAAAAAATGTATGGGGACCACCCTAAGGATTGAAGATAGGGGGTAGGTATGTTCTAAGAAAATGTTGGGGTTGAAAAAATATTGGGGGTCGGTCATACATTTGATTCCTCTAGGGTGACTTCTAGGACAGCTAGAGCGGTAGGAGCAAGATTTTTTAAAAATTGAACCTTTGTATGGGACTACCCTTAGGTATTGGAGATAGGGCTTAGGTATGTTTGGCAAAAGTGTTCAGGGGGAAAAAATAATGGGGGCCGGTCTCACATTTGACCCCTCTAGGAGCAAAACCAGGGGAGTTTTGGGGCTTTTTGTGGATTTTTTACCCTCTACGCCCAACTTTGACCCCGATGAGCGACCCCTAGATCCTATCCGACCTCCCCCATTTTTTGGCTCATACACTTTTTTTACCAACCTCACAAAATAAGCGGTTCTAGCGCTTCCAAATATTGCTGCTTAAAATCTCACACAACACTATCCCACCCTTATTGTATAGTGTCACAACTCAAAATATTTGATTTTGCAGAAAACACGTTTAAAGTTTACTATTGAAACTGGTTTTTAATTGAAAAAGGCCGGTACATAGAAAATGTAATAACGGCGTGTACTCTTCTCAAACGGTGAGTTTAAGAGATTTTAATACGAATTTTTGACACAATATAATGCACTATATAACGAATAATTATGCATCATTAACTCAAAAAACGCATTTTTTGAGTTATGACACTATACAAGTAAAGGAGCGATATTATTATTTATTGTTGCATAAATTAATGAAATCATTAAATTATTAAAAAAAAAAATTGTGAATGATTTAAATTCTGGGGGGGCTAAAATTATTATTAGACAGGGCTATCTACGCCAATGATCGGAACTTGTAAGACATTATTTAGAATCTCCACCTAATGTAGGCAGTTTAAATTTTAAGGAACGCCATAAAAAACCTAAAACAATTGGTCTCCGGTTCGCAGTGTTCGTTCAATGGTGGGCACCAAAGCAGATCCAGAAACTGATTAGAGGTTTTTGAAACAGATTCCACACATGGTTCAGATCCATTTTTGGGTGAAAATTATCATCATGCGAGTGAGACTTTATTGATATTATGCTATTGTTTTTTTATTACATTTAATTTTTTTTTTTAGGTTTACAATTTGTGGCAGAATGTGATCTGATGCGGTCTATCTAGCAGATCCCAGCAAAACTTACCTTACCATATAAGGTATAAAATAAGGTATAAGATCTCTTATTTTATACATTGCAGCATTGATGATTTAAACAGGCGATGAGACTAAAAGTAATGCATATACATTATCACAAGGAATACCAGTAAGGTATAAAATAAGTCATAAATTTATAACAAAGAATACGAGTAAGGTGTAAAATATATGATATTTTATAGGTTACGAGTAAGGTATATAATATAGCATACCAGAACGTAATATATAAGGTGTTACGAGTAGTGAAAAAGTAATTTTGTATTAAATTTACTCACGTGATTGTAAGCGAGATAAAATATACACCTGGGTGAGTGTCCCAGCAAAACTTAGATTACCAAATAAGGTATAAAATAAGGTATAGGATCTCTTATTTTATACATTGCAGCATTGATGATTTTAACAGGCGATGAGACTCAAAGTAATGCATCCACATTATCACAAAGAATACCAGTAAGGTATAAAATAAGTCATAAATTTATAACAAAGAATACGAGTAAGGTGTAAAATATATGATATTTTATAGGTCACGAGAAATGAAATAATATAGCATACCAGAAGATAATATATAAGGTGTTACGAGTAGTGAAAAAGTAATTTTGTATTAAATTTACTCACTTGATTGTAAGTGAGTGTAAGTAGATAAAATATGCTCGTGAGTGTGTGTCGTTAGAAATTTCCTGTCGTGAGCCCATCTCTAGTTTAAACTTATGCATTTTTTTATAAAATAATTATTTTTTATGTTATTGTAATGCATTATGCATCCAATTATAAATAATGCAGTATTTCAAACTTTCAAATAATACATAATGTAACCAAATATAAGTCATCCATGATTTAATGTTTAGAAATAATAAATATGAAATACATTTTTTCCAATAATCATGCATTACGTAGCAAATTATTAGTAATGCATTATTTTTCACTTGAAAATAATACGTTGTTGAACAAATGTTTGGTAAGACATCATAAAATAATGCTACAAATAAGGTATATACATTACCTGGTAATGTGTTATATAATCACCACCCATTACTAAAGTTTTGCTGGGGTGTGTCATTAACAAATTTCTGTCGTGAATCCATCTCTAGTTTAAACTTATGCATTTTTTTATAAAATATTTATTTTTTATGTTATTGTAATGCATTATGTATTCAATTATAAATAATGCATTATTTCAAACTTTGAAATAATACATAATGTAACCAAATATAAGTCATCCATGATTTAATGTTTAGAAATAATAAATATGAAATACATTTTTTCCAATAATCATGCATTACGTAGCTAATTATTAGTAATGTATTATTTTTCACTTTAAAATAATACGTTGTGGAACAAATGTTTGGTAAGACATCATAAAATAATGCTACAAATAAGATATATACATTACCTGGTAATGTGTTATATAATCACCACCCATTACCAAAGTTTTGCTGGGATGGTTTGGTGAAGTTACAACAACAAAAGTATTTAACTGTAGTTTAGAATAGTACACTCAGAAAATTATTGCAGTTACTACATGACGGTCGTTTGTGTAGTAAGTAGTAGCTGTTGTTTTTAACTACAATTTCGGTCGTTTTTGTATGAAAAAATCTCAAAAACTTTTTTTTGTAGTAGTTTCAAAAAATAAATACAAAAACTACACTACACTGTAGCAATAGTTGATTTATGTAGTTGTTTTTAGTATTTTTCTAAAAACTCGTTTCTTCTAGAAATTTTTATTGCAAACTAATGTGTCGAACGAGTTGGTCGTGCGGGATGCGGAAGGAATTATTTTTATGCCAAATAAATAATATCTAAATAAATTAAATTACAATTTATTAAATTTAATTATAACAAAAAATATGTTTTTGGAAAAATATTCTTGAGCGAAAGAAAATAAGTGGATAAATGAGATAACAAGTGTGTATAATATAGCGCTCACATAAGCGTGAATTACGTACTTTTAATTTATTAAGTACTATTATTAATTTATTAATTACAATAAAACACGGTAATTTAATTTTTAAAATATAGTCCGATTTTGACCTTATTTATTCAAAATGATATTATTGACTAAAAGCTAATTTTTACAAACTATTATAATTTGGTGTTTCTTAAAATGCTTAAGACTAAGATTATTGAAATATCGGAAAGAGAAATAAGATTAAAGGTATTGAATAAGAGTTAAATAAATTATAAGAAATGGGATAAAACAATGATAAAATATAATAAGTAGGAAATGGTAAAATAGAGTAGGAAGAAAATGTTAATGATAACAAAAGGTTATCATAACTCGTGCGTAAAAATCTATCGGAAAAACCCAAACTAAAATGTATGCGGTGTTTCCCAGCAAAACTTAGATTACCAAATAAGGTTTAAAATAAGATATAGGATCTCTTATTTTATACATTGCAGCATTGATGATTTTAACAGGCAATGAGACTCAAAGTAATGCATCCACATTATCACAAAGAATACCAGTAAGGTATAAAATAAGTCATAAATTTATAATAAAGAATACGAGTAAGGTGTAAAATATATGATATTTTATAGGTTACGAGAAATGAAAAAATATAGCATACCAGAAGATAATACAATAAGGTGTTACGAGTAGTGAAAAAGTAATTTTGTATTAAATTTACCCACGTGATTGTAAGTGAGTGTAAATAGTTAAAATATGCTCGTGAGTGTGTGTCGTTAGAAATTTCCTGTCGTGAGCCCATCTCTAGTTTTAACTTATGCATTTTTTTATAAAATAATTATTTTTTATGTTATTGTAATGCATTATGCATTCAATTATAAATAATGCATTATTTCAAACTTTTAAATAATACATAATGTAACCAAAGATAAGTCATCCATGATTAAATGCTTAGAAATAATAAAGATGAAATGCATTTTTCCAATAATCATGCATTACGTAGCAAATTATTAGTAATGCATTATTTTTTACTTGAGAATAATACGTTGTGGAACAAATATTTAGTAAGACATCATAAAATAATGCTACAAATTAGTTATATACATTACCTGGTAATGTGTTATATAATCACTACCCATTACCAAAGTTTTGCTGGGTTTGTTTACTTATGAGCGTGCCATCTTTCTTTTCTTTGTATACACAACAGAACAGGTACATACTTTTTTGAAACATTGCAAATTAATTCTTTTTTTATACCCTCCAACTACAGTATGGGGGTATACTCACTTTGTCATTCCGTGTGTAACGCATCAAAATATCGGTCTAGGACCCTATAAAGTATATATATTTACGATCAGTGATCGATTCTAAGACATTCTAGCGATGTCCGTCCGTCCGTCCGTCCGTCTGTCCGTCTGTCCGTCTGTCCGTCTGTAGTTAACACGATGCAGTCCAAAATAAAAGAGCTAGCCTCCCGACATTTGGCACAAATATGTCTTATGTTAATAGGCAGGTTAAGTTCGTAAATGAGCAAAATCGGACCAGGGGGAAAAAAGTTCCCCCTTGAAGAACTAAACCAACCTCTGAAAAAATACACTTTTTTACATGTTTTTTTGTATTTTTGTTAAATAAATCAAACATTTGTTATATTTATCGGAATGGGAAGGTGCTGTCAACATCCCCCACGGACCCCCATCACCCCCCCCCCCAAAAAAACAAACGCCCCTGACAATTTTTTTTTTTTTTTTACATTTTGGAGGGTATAAAAGATTCGGCACAGCCGAATTTAACACTCTCACTTGTTTTTTTTTAAATCAATTTTGACAAAGCATTTCGATTTTTTTTTATTCCAGACCAATTTTGATCAGTAGCGCAATTCACTAACTTTTTAACGACAAAAATCGGTAGTTATATTGTCAAAAATCGTTAATTATCGACAATTGTCTTTAAAAGCGATTCTATAACATTTTTCTACCGAATTTTGTCGTTATTGAAAATCGTTAACTTATCAACAAAAATTATTTTGAAGTTAAAGTTAACGAAATTTTTCGGTTTTCTATACAATTTCAAAATAAATAAATTTTAAATTAACAATTTTTGTCGTTAATTCTTGTCGTTAATTGAAAAATTTATAGAATCACATATTCGTTAAAACAACCGATAATTCTCGTTAGTTAACGATATCGATAATTTCGTTAAAAAAGTTACTGAATCGCACTACAGTAGCGGTGAAAATTTGAAATGAACTATTAAAAAAACAAAGGTAAATACAATCAATTTATTTTGTTTAACATTTTATTAATATAATTTTTTTCTTCTATAATTCCAGATAAATACATCAAAAAATTGTCATCATGTCGAAATTCTATACAACCAACTGAAATGTATTGCTTTTAAAATAAATAAATATCAATCATTTAAACGTTTAAGAAATTTTTTAAATAAAATTTCAGGCAATTGTAGAAAAAACAACTGTATTAAACAGTTTTGTAGTAGTTTTTACTACATTTTGTAGTTGAAAATCAATAGTTAAAAACAACAACATGTTCAGTTGTTTTTACCGTAATATGTAGTGGACGCCTTTTCAACGACAAAATGTAGTCAAAACAACTGTCTTTTGTAGTAGATTTTACCGACATACTTTTTTAAGTGTAGTTTACAATTTGAAGACTGTATCACAGACTATAAACAGACTCGACAGTAGAGTTTTATTAGAAAAAATGGGGACAAACTAAGCGATTTTAGGATAAAACAGAGCGGTTTTTAGTCCGTTTTACGCTAACGTGGCAACACTTTCTACGACTTAGGAGTGAGTGAAACAACAAAAACCGATCTGGCATCTATTTTTCTTATGGCGCGTTATATCAGTTTTCTCTTTCTAACCTAATTCGTAGAATAATTTGAAAATATTAACCATTCAGAACTACTTTTTTGACACCTGTCACTTATGTCGAGTCTGTATTAGTCTGTGACTGTATCGTAGAATTCGTTGGGTTAGTGGTAATTCAGCATCTACACCCACCACTCAAAATCTAATGACACAAAAAAATACCGATTGTGGTTTATTAACAGTTTCTGTAGAAAAAATTCTTTAGAAAAATTGTCTCACAAAATGGTACTTTCTATAGAAAAATTGTCTCAGAATCTAAAAATTGTTCTAAAGAAAAGTTGTCTTAGAATCTGAGATTTTTTCTGTAGAAAAATTGTCTCAGAGCCTGAGACCTTTTCTGTAGAAAAATTGTTACAGAATCAAAAATTTGTTCTATAGAAAAATTGTCTGAGAATCTGAGATTTTTTCTATAAAAAAATGTTTCAGAATTTGAGACTTTTTTAAAGAAAAATTGTCTCAAAATGTAAGACTTTTTCTATAGAAAAAATGACTCGGAATTAGGGAATTTTTCTATAGAAAAATTTCTCAGAATTACATAATTTTCTATGAAACAAATGTCAAAGAATCTGACAATTTTTCTATCGAAAAAATATCTTAGGGTTTGAAATTTTTTTCTATAGAAAAAACGTCTCAGAAACTTAAAAATTTTCGATAGAAAAAATGGACGGAGTCTAATCATATTTTTATAAAAATGTTTCTCAAAACATTTAAAAATTTCTCAAAAACAATTGTTCTATAGAAAATTTATCAGACTATTTTCTATAGAAAGTTTCCTAAAATTGTACTTTAGAAAATTTCTCAGACAATTTTTCTGTAGAAAATTTCCCAGAAAAAATTTGTATATAGAAAATTTCACAAAGGCACTTTTTCTATAGAAAATTTGTGACTTTTTCTATAGAAAAAAGTCAATTTTTCTATAGAAAATAAAATAAGACAATTTTTCTATAAAAAAAATTATTTTTATCAATTTCTCTATACAAAATTTCTGAAAGATGGTTTTTCTATAGTAAATTTTTGAAAGATAATTTTTCTTTAGAAAATTTTTTGAAAGACAATTTTTCTATAAAAAATTTTTCAAGCAATATTTCCATAGAAAATATCTCTAAAGACAATTTTTCTATAGAAAATTTTTGATAGACAATTTTGTATAGAAAATTTTTCTATAGAAAATTTCTGAAAGTCAATTTTTCTATAAAAAATTTCTGAAGGACAATTTTTCTATCGAAAATTTCTTAAAGACAATTTTTCTATAAAAACTTTCTCAAAAACAATTTTTCTATAGAAAATTTTTCATATACAATTTTTCTATAGAAAATTTCTTAAAGGCATTTCTTCAATAGAAAATTTTTGAAAGACAATTTTCT
Source organism: Pegoplata infirma (assembly GCA_963921195.1). Lineage (NCBI taxonomy): Eukaryota > Metazoa > Arthropoda > Insecta > Diptera > Anthomyiidae > Pegoplata > Pegoplata infirma. The sequence continues at coordinate 146,150,373 of OY992540.1, forward strand.
ATAGAAACTTTTTCAGAGACAATTTTTGTAAAGAAAATTTTTTTAAGACAATTTTTCTATAGAAAATTTCCCAAAGATAATTCTTCTATAGAAAATTTATGAAAGACAATTTTTCTATAGAAAATTTCTCGAAGACAATTCTTTAATAGAAAATTTTTTAAAGATAATTTTTCTATAGAAACTTTCTCAAAGACAATTCTTCAATAAAAAATTTTTTAAGATAATTTTTCTATAGAAAATTTTCCAAAGATAATTTTTTATAGAAAATTTCTGAGAGACAATTTTTCTAAGGAAAATTTCTGAAAAACAACTTTTCTATATAAAATTTCTAAAAGACAGGTTTTCAATAGAAAATCAAATTTTTTCTGAGAGACAATTTTTTTACAGAAAATTTCTGAAAGACAATTTTTCATTAGAAAATTTCTGAAAGACAGGTTTTCAGAGAAAATTTCTAAAAGACAATTTTTCTGTAGTAAATTTCTGAAAGGCAATTTTTCCACATAAAAATTTCTCAAAGACAACCTTTCTTAGAACATTTTTGATAGACAATTTTTTATAGAAAATTTCTCAAGGAAAATTTTTCTGTAGAAAATTTCTGAAAAACAATTTTTCTATAGATACTTTCAAAAAAAAAAAAAAACAATAAATTTCTAAAGAAAAATTGTCTTTAAGAATGTTTCTATAGAAAAATTATCTTTAAGAAATTTTCTTTACAAAAATTGTCTTTGAAAATGTTTCTATAGAAAAATTGTCTTTCAAAAATTTTCTATAGAAGAAATGCCTTTAAGAAATTTTCTATAGAAAAATTGTATTTAAAAAATTTTCTATAGAAAAATTGTCTTTGAGAAAGTTTTTATAGGAAAATTGTCTTTAAGAAATTTTCTATAGAAAAATTATCTTTCAGAAATTTTTTATAGAAAAATTGACTTTCAGAAATTTTCTATAGAAAAATTTTCCTTGAGAAATTTTCTATACAAAATTGTCTATCAAAAATTTTCTGTAGAAAAATTGTCTTAGAGACATTTTATATGGAAAAATTGTCTTTGAGAAATTTTCTACAGAAAAATTGTCTTTTAGAAATTTTCTCTGAAAACCTGTCTTTCAGAAATTTTGTATAGAAAAAATTGTCTTTTAGAAATTTTCTGTAAAAAAATTGTCTCTCAGAAAAAAAATTTGATTTTCTATAGAAACCATGTCTTTTAGAAAATTTTATATAGAAAAATAGTTTTTCAGAAATTTTCTGTAACCACAGTACATGAGTAGTAGTATCACAGAGTTGCATCTGATGGGTGTAAGTATTAGTGACAGCACACTGTGTCTGTAACACAGTACAGACTAATATGCAAACACTGCACAGTGCCACATTTGGCCAATCTAGCACGACAAAAATAAAAAAAAAAAGTTCCCCGATTTTCATAATACGTTTGTATGTATTATACAACATTCCTAGTAGCACGGAAATAATCATATAAGATCGATAATTCTTCGTTACTAACAGGTGGGTGCATAAAGTTGCATCTTGTAAAATCCTGTAACTAGTGTACATTATTTCACATAAATTAAGTCGAGTTTAAACTGTTGTAACTTTTGAACAAAAAGAGATATTTATCCATTCTTTTTTGGTAATTTTAAAAGATATTTAAATGCTTTAAGCCATATTTTTTCTTTTGTTTTTAAAACATATTTTTCTATTTTTTATTAAATTTTTAACAAAATACAAATTTTTGAAAAGAAAATTATATATTTATTTTTTGATGGAATAGAACTTTTGTGTTTGGTCCGTATTGGTCGCCGGACTTTTTGAGATATATTGACCAATATCCATAGTACTTATTTCAACGGCTAACTTTTGCGACCGTCTGCGACGCCGACTACAGTGGGGCGATATGAAAACCTTGTTTTAACATATTTTTTAAACATATTTTAAAAAATTGGGCGTGGCAGTTGTCTGACCGCCCCCTATTTTTTGTGATATTATTTCTACAGTCATTGAGAGTATATATACCACATTTTAATAAATTATAACCAAAATTACAAATTTTAAAACAAGTGGGTGTGGCCCTTAACCGGCCTCCCACATTTTTTATAATGTTATTTTCGAAGTCAAAACGAACATTTATACCGAATTTCAAGTCAATATAATTAAAATTGGATTTTTGTCGTCCTAGATTGGCCAAATGTGGCACTGTGCACTGGTGCTAATTGCGTACTTTCCAATATGGTTTTTAGTACAGAATGATCATCGCTGCCTAGTATATGTGTGCCTGTACGTGTGAGCTTTTGTGCATGTATTTATGATGCTTGTTTACGTTTTGTATGAAACGTCAAAAGTTACACCGTGTGCTGTCACTAATACTTAAACCCATCAGATGCAACTCTGTGATACTACTACTCATGTACTGTGGTCTGTAACTAACGAAAAGAAATAACGTAATCAAGCGAAAATGTTTTTGAAACTGATTTCATTACGAATTTGTACGAGTAGCGTTCCTTCCTGTATTGTTTCGTCCGTTAAACAGAAACACCACATTAATCCATGCTTTTGCATAGTAATCACTGCCCTACATATAATTTATACTTTATGCATTCATAAAAAAATCTCTCTTATACAAAATAAGCTTTACTATAAAGCTTCATTTAAGCTCGAGTATACATCAGCAAAAGCTAATCAAACAAATAATTTGAAATAAAGTCACTCTGCACAATATGAATTTTATTAATGTTGGTCATCTCGTATAAGTTATAGTTGTGAAAAATTAATAATGTAAACATTACTGATCTTGAACTTTTTTGGTAAAGATATAAAGAATAAGTCAAACTGAAAATTCGGTTGCACCGAGTTTTTTTACACCGTTTTTCAACACAAATAACTTAATTTATCTTATACAAAAAAATTAAAATGTCTCAGAACCTGAGAAATTTTTTATAGAAAATTTTTTTTAGAATCTGAGAACTTTTCTATAGAAAAAATGTCTCAGAATATGAGAATTTTTTCTTTTCTTTTCAGTATCAGAATCTGAGAATTTTTTTAAAGAAAAAATGTCTCAGAACCTGAGAATTAAAAAAAAAAATAATCTGAGAATATAAAAAGTTTTTCATTGAAAAGTTTATTCAGAATCTGATATTTTTTATTAAAAATATTAAAGAATCTGAAAATTTTTCTATGTAAAATGTTTCTACACTCAAAAAAAAAAACTTGCCGTGTAATCCCGTTCTACCAATATTTAACAATTTTCCTTGTTTTTTAACAAAAATTCTTGTACTTTGCTCAAACGAGAACTACAGTTTTATTATACCCTCCAACTACAGTATGGGGGTATACTCACTTTGTCATTCCGTGTGTAACGCATCAAAATATCGGTCTAGGACCCCATAAAGTATATATATTTATGATCAGTGATCGATTCTAAGACATTCTAGCGATGTCCGTCCGTCCGTCCGTCCGTCTGTCCGTCCGTCTGTCCGTCTGTCCGTCTGTCCGTCTGTAGTTAACACGATGCAGTCCAAAATAAAAGAGATAGACTCCCGACATTTGGCACGAATATGTCTTATGTTCATAGGCAGGTTAAGTTCGTAAATGAGCAAAATCGGACCAGGGGGAAAAAAGTTCCCCCTTGAAGAACTAAACCAACCTCTGAAAAATACCTTATTTTTATATGATTTTTTGTGTTTTTGTTTAACAAATGAAACATTTTTATGCCACAAAAAGCTCAAAGTCCCGCATTTGAACCCAGAGCATTAGAAAATGTCGTTTTTTCGGACCGCCCCCTTTTATGGGCGTGGAATAAAACATTTTTTTTAAAAAAATGATAATCTTGTATTTCTTTAGTGCAAAAAGCATAAGAATAAATTTTTAAACACTTATTCGAGGGAGAATTTGCCCCCCCCCCCTCAATTACTACTAGCGACCCCCTGACCCCACCCCCCAAAAAAAAAGTAAAACGCCCCTGCATTTTTATTTTTTTATTTTTTTGCATGTTGGAGGGTATAAAAGATTCGGCACAGCCGAATTTAACACTCTTACTTGTTGGTAATTTTACTTATTTATTTTCGTAATTATATTCTACCATTTTGAAAGGTCAATTTACAAAAAACAACTGTAATTTTACGACTAAGTTTTTATTACGAGGATTCTAGTTGATTTTCAAAAAGAAACTGTTATTTTACAGAAATTATGTTGTTATGAGGATTTATGTTGTTTAACAAAAAAAATTCATAAAATTTTGAAGTCCTAAAATTTTTGTTGAAAATTGTGTATTTTCTTTTTTTCAGTAATTTTTGTGGATTAAAAACTATCACTACCAAAAATTGGTAAACAATTTTTTTTGTAAATTTACAATTATGGTCTGTATATTTACCATTTTTTTAAATATGGGGGTTTTCGTGTCAACTGACACAACTTTTGAAACCGATATCATCCGATCGGGATGATTTGCACCAAGGTTAGTCCTATTGGATAGTAGTTCAGACAAAATTTTTCAACGAGATCGGTCAAGGACTCTCTGAGTTAGAGGGGGTCGAAATTTGACATTTTGGCCAAAGAGGTGTTTATTCTCATCCATGTAACTTCTTACCTATTGTTTTTAGCAAATGTGTCCCAAATAGTTTAGATAGCTATTTCTTCAGTCTTTCAAAAAAAAAATTATAAAAAAAAAAAAAAAAAAATTTTGATTTTTTTTCTTAAAAATCTAAAACTTTTTTGACTTTTTTCTCAAATTGGGTCTTTTTTAAGAGCTATGGGGTCGCTTAGTGGGATGCGAGTGGGATATCTATGAAAAAATTTTTTTTTTAACTTTGGAACACAAAAAACGGTTCTTCAATTTGCACTATTGGGCGTGGGATAGCTCACCAGTTTTCGATTTCGATCCGGGACACCCTCTAGTTTTGATAGGTTCGAAAAAGAAAGCATAAGCCAAAAAATAAGAGCAGTGAGGTGGGCCATATGGCTCCTCATCAGGGTCAAAGTTGGGCGCAAAGAGGTTAAACTCCTCAAAAAGCCCCACAACTGCCCTAGAACTGCCCACGGAGGGGTGCAATGTGAGACCGACCTCTATTAATTTTCTGCCCCCCAACATTTTTCTTGAATATACCTAACCTCTATTTCCACTTCCTAAGGCGGCTCCCATACAAAATGACATTTTTAAAAATTAGAGGGTATCGCGGATCGAAATCGAAAACTGGTAAGCTATCCCACGCCTAATAGAGCAAATTGAAAAAGCGTTTTTTGTGTTCCAAAGTTAAAAAAAAAAAATTTCATAGATATCCCACTCGCATCCCACTAAGCGACCCCATAGCTCTTAAAGGAAATCACCTAAGTTTTGGATTTTTAAGAAAAAAAATCAAAAAAATTTTTTTTTATTTTTTTTTATAATTTTTTTTTCGAAAGACTGAAGAAATAGATATCTAAACTATTTGAGAAATATTTTGATAAAAACAATAGGTAAGAAGTTACATGGATGAGAATATACACCAAAATTGGCCAAAATGTCAAATTTCGACCCTCTCTAACTCAGAGAGTTCTTGACCGATCTCATTGAAAAATTGAAAAAAGGAATAACCTTGGTGCAAATTTCATCCCGATCGGAGGATATCGGTTTCAAAAGCTGTATCAGTTGACACGAAACCCCCCATGTATTTATCCCTTTACTTGTAAATTTACCATTTTTTTTTTTTATAAAAATTGGTAAAATTTAATTTTTTTTGTTAAATTAACGATTTTTTTTAATTGAATTTTGTTTTTTTAATTTACTTTTAATTTTTTGTAAATTTACCATTTTGCTTTGTAAATTTACCAATGGTTGCCTCAATCAAATCTCTTCTCTGCGTCAAGGTGGTGTAGGGCAGAGTTATAGCACAGACTAAATACAGACTCGACAGTAGAGTTTTACAACAAAAAATGGGGGAAAACTAAGCGATTTTAGGAGAAAACAGAGCGGTTTTTAGCTAGTTTAACGCTAACATGGCAACACTTTCTACGACTTAGGAGTGAGTGAAACAATAAAAAATTTTCTAATGGCGCGTTATATTAGCTTTCTCTTTCTAACCTAATTCGTAGAGTAATTTGAAAAAATTAACCATATGGTTAGAGACTACTTTTTTGACACCTGTCACTTACACTGCGAATCACATCAATAAGGAATCGAGTTTTTCACTTTTTAATTGAATATATCTTTGTAACGAATAAGCGGAAAAATATAAAAAAATGCACTGATGAGCCCGATTATCTAGCCAATAATGTCAAATAATAACAATAATCAAAAGACTAAAAAAAGTGCTTTAAAAAAATATTTTTCCGCAACTTGTTAAAAAATCTCTATTTTTTTTGAATCACTTGAATAAGGAATTTTGGAATACAGACCAAGTAGGACCTGAATTCAATTTGTAATGAATAGCAATCCCTCAAACAATAAAAACAAAACAGTTTTGTTTCGAATTTCAGTAAAAATGGGACTCACAAAGCTCTTAGCTCTTCCGATAAGGAAAAAGTACTGAAAAAGTGTTAAAGGCCGTTGAAATCGCGGAAATAATAGAGAGGGACAAAACTGCTGTATGCAATTATCTAAATAACATTCAGAACTATGGAAAAAACATGAATGTGCGAACTAAAATGGAAACAACAGAACGATATCGACAAAAATTTTAAGTATTTTCCCAAATTTTACGCCGACATCTTTCAAAATTATCAAAGAAAGTGGCGTTAATGCGAGTATTTGTACAGTCCGTCGCGTTTAAAAGTCAAGTGAGATCAGTGCTCGTCGAAAATTTTGCATAATTGCTGAATGCCAAACGTAGTTAGCAGCGCCTTAATCTCGCCAGGAATACAATGACACGGTCTCAGAAATTTTTTAAAGTAATTTATTCCGCCGAAAAAAAATGAATACCGTTGTATTAGACGGATACAATTGTTTTCGGTGATTTGAGACAATAAAAACAGTTTTTGCATACAGATCATAGAAGGTATTTTTATGGTATGGGGTGCGATGTTCTACTGTAGCATCATCACTGTTCCTTACGTTACCATCGATGCTTCTTAAGTTTGGAATAAATGGGTGGCTTTTTTTGCAATTTTCAACAGACTATAAACTCATTTATTTTTTAATCGTGATGGACTATACAAATACCCACAAAATCACCACTTTCTTTGAGAAATTTGGAACCTGTCAACGTGGAATTCGACGGCATTCTTAAAATTTTGGTCGATCTCGTTCTGTTGTTGCCATTTAAGTTCGCCCATTCATATTTATTCCATAGTTCTTAATGTTATTTAAATAATTGCATTCAATAGGTGTGCCCCTCACTAATATTTTCGCGATTTCAACGGCATTTAACACTTTGTACTTTGAAGTCAGTACTTTTTTATTTTCGGAAGAGCTAAGAGCTGTTGTGAGTCTCATTTTTATCGAAATTCGAAACAAAACTGTTATGATTCTATTCTTTTAGGAATTGCTATCCATATCAAATTGGATTCAGGTCCTACTTGGTCTGTATTCCAAAATTCCTTATTCAAGTGATTCAAAAAAAATAAGAAATTTTTTAACAAGTTGCCAAAAAATATTTTTTTAAAAGACTTCTTTCAGTCTTTTGATTATTGTTATTATTTGACATTATTAGCTAGATAATGGTCTCTACCAGTGCATTTTTTTATATTTTTCCGCTTATTTGTTACAAAGATATAATCGATTAAAAAGTGAAAAACTCGATTCCTTATTGATGTGATTCGCAGTGTATGTCGAGTCTGTATTAGTCTGTGGTTATAGAGTATGGAATCGACCGTTTTGTAGATCTGGCATTACCAAAAATAATTAAAAAATTCTGGCAATGCCACACTAAAGTTCAAACGTAAAACAAAAAGAGATAAAAAACAATATTCATTCTCACTGTATAACTGGTATCTTCCATTTCGCTCAGATTTCGATTTGTGATACAATTTCGTAAACAATACCATATGGTTTTTGTTTACTACTTTTTCACACGCCATTTTTTACCCCACTCTATAACTCTGGTGTAGGGTATAATTACACACATAAAGAAAAAATTTACTTAAATAGTGATTTTAAACAAAGATAGTGATTTTGTCATATATTGCGTTTTAATTACTCACAATTCAATTGCTACAACCAACTGATAAAATGAACATTTAATTCTGCCACATGCCAACTAATTTTCCTACAGAAATATTTCCGCTTTTATTAAAATGCATTTTGTTTGTATTTCTGGAAATAAGATCAATTTCTTCGACATTGATCTTGTTAATTTTTAAATTTTCACATACATATGTATAGCGTCATCTGAAATGTAAACGGGCGTAATACCGATAAACTTAAAAACACTTTTTAAGTAAAAAACATTTTAATCATCCTCTTTCCACACAGAAAAAAAATTGTGGGAAAAAAAGTTGAGTAACCACTTGTTTAAATTTCAAAAAAAAAAATTTGAACACTTGTTTAAATTTCAAAAAAAAAAAAAAAAATTTAGTAATTTTATAATTGACGCAATTAAAAATTTACTCAAAAGTTTTTAAAAAATTTAAGTAATTAATTTAATAAAAATTTAAAATTTAATCATCTTTATGAAATTTTTCTATGTCTTTAAAACATAAATATATTTGGTTAAAAAAAAATTTCTTCTTTTTTTTTAAATTTTAAACTTTTTTAAACTTTTAAAAAAGTCCACTAAGAAAATTATGTCATTAACTGTTTGTAGGTTATTTTAAAAAGTAGTAAGTAAAGTTATTTTAAAAGAAAAATCATTAATTTTATTAAGGACTTTTTGTTTTCTACTGTTTCTGTAGTTTAAAAAAAATAATTGACTGTATTAAAAACGAATTTTCTGTTACATTTAATTTCGGCAGTAAAAAATTTCTTCTATAGTTTTACTGTTTTTCAATACAAAATAACTGAATATTCACTAGTTTTTTAATGTTTTGGTTAGTCATTACCCAGGAAAATTTTTCAGAACCGATTCTGACAACACTTGTTTTATTATAAAAAAAATTATTATATGCTTAATAAAAAATTTAAGTAAATTATTAATTCACACAATTAAAACTTTACTTAAAATTTTTCAATATTTTTAAGAAATTTTTTATTTGTGTCAAGTAAAAATTTACTCAAAATGTATAATTTTTTTTTTTTAAACAGTTTAAACAGTTTTGAATTTTTTTATTTCAAAAAAAATGCTTTTGCAATAAACTTATGTCTTCAAGACAAAGGAAAATTTTATAAAGATGATTTCAAACTTTCATATACATTTACAAAAAACTAAATGAGAATTCAAAACACCAAAAGAATAAAAATATTAAATTTGTATTAAATTATTTACTCAAATTACATTTTCAATTTTTGAGTAAATTTTTAATTGTGTTAATTAAAAAATTACTCAAATTTGTTTTAAAAATTTAAACAAGTGATTACTCAAATTATTTTTCTCAATATTATTTTCTGTGTACATGTGCTCAAAGTAAATTCTCTGTCCAATCACACAGAAAAAAATAAAAAAAGTATTTGAGTAAATTTTTAAAACTATTGAGTAAAAAATTACTCAATTTTGCACCAGTAAACGATTTAATAGTATTGAGTAAAAAATTAATAAAAATTTATTAAATGTTTGAAAAAAAAAATTGAGTAAATTTTTAATTTTTAATTGTGTCAATTTATCTAATTATTTTTTTTAAAAGTTTTACATTTTTTTTACAAAAAAAAAACTTGTTTTTTTTTTTTCAAACTTTACCAACCATATTTATGTCTCAAAAACATAGGAAAATTTTATAAAGGCGATTACAAACTCTCATATGCATATACAAAAAACCATAAACTAAACGAGAATACAAAAAACTATGAGAGTTTGAAAGAAATTAAAAGAACTATTAAATTTTTATTAAATTATTTACTTAAATTGTTTTTAAAATTTTTGTTTTTATATTTAAACAAGTGTTTACTCAAATTTGTAGCCATATGAGAAATCTGCGGATTTTAGCAGACGCGGTTTACTTAGGTGGTTATTCATAAAAACTGAAATATAACTAAAGTAGGTTTATTTGACCGATATTGCAGGCATATTTGTCAAATAAACCCACAATAAGTCTACTATAAGTGTTATGAATAACAGCCTTAATATCTGTCATGATATTATCTAGGTGAAATTCCCTGAGCCCAAGTGCATGACTTTGAACTAGAGATGGGCGCGTGAGTGGATTTAGACTCACATTCACGCAAACAATAATCGAATCACTCACTAATCACTCACGCAATTTTTTTGTTTAATCACGCACACTCACTAATCACGTGAGCACAAAAATGCTTACGTGTGACTGACGCCGAATTCCATTAAAAAAAAACAAAAAATTATTGAAAAAAAAAATCCACGTACATTTTTTTTTTCTAAAAAAATATGTTTGTACTTGTTTAAATACCATTCCGTATCCAATTTTGTTGACATTTGTCAACCATCAGCCGAATTAAAGCATTTTATATTTTTAGGTTATGTGGAATGTACCAAAATTTTCGAGGTAACATAACTTTTGAACTTCTGCTCGGATAAAATACCAAACTGCTCGGAAGAACTTCCAACAAACTAGATAAGTTTCAGCCATATCTGTGTAATATTTTGGCCGTGATCGCCATTTCAACAGACAGACATCGCTGGAATTTCTTAGAATCGATCCCTGATCAATATTATATATACTTTATGGGCTCTCAGACCGATATTTCTGTAAAATTTCAAAATTATCAGCTAAAAATATGTTTTAAAATATTTTGAAATTCAGCAAAAAGAATCAGTAAAAACGCAGTAAAATATCTGTTGTTTTCTAAAACTGAATGGCAGAGACTTTAGTAAAAAAATCCTTTTCAGCAGAACAATCTGCTGAAAGTTTGCTAATTCAAGTTAAAAAGACATGCGGCAAATTGAAAGACATGCGGCAGTAAGTGCAAATCTTGTTTTCAGAAACATTGACTGCAGGACTTTACCGCGGCTTGACTGTCGGAATAGATGTTGACTGCGGTTGCAGATAAGACATTAGAACTTAACCAGTCAGCCACTTCCTTCATTGCCGGCATACCTGCTTGGTAAAGACTACAATGATCTGACAATTTTCAAGCCAGACCCAACCTAAGCTCTTCCGAATAGACTCCGAAGCCAAGAACCTTATTTAAAGTTTGTTTCTTTAATTTTTGTTAGTTATTTGCATTTGAGGTTGCGATATGTTACTAAAATATTAGTAGTATTATGAGAACTGTACAATGACGTTTTTTCCATAAAATAATTGTTTGATAGTAGTTAAAATTATATTACTCACTGATAATGGTTCACATTCTAGTTCCTCAGTTGCGAAGTCATACGTTTGAGAAAAATATGTGTCTACATCTTTTAAGTATTTTCTATTCCATCTTCCTATTAATTGAACTGCTTTTCAGTTATCTTTTTTTTTCAAATTTAATTTTTTTAGACAAAATTGCTGAAATTAATAGAAATTTAAATATTATTTTTTGATAAGGTTTATTTATAGAGATAAAACAAATTTAGTTCAAGTTTATTTTAGCTCGAGGTCATATTTTCTTTACTAAATAAAACTGTGATATTCTTATTGAATATTTTCAAGAACATTTTTTTTGTTTTCAACTTATTTAGTTTGGTCACTTTTGCAAGACTCAGACGACATAAGTTTCGGAATTTGTCAGATTCCATTGTCAAGATTATTTAGCGAATAATATAAAAAGACTTTACTCAATGAGTGTATTAGAACAAGAAATTGTTCTAATCCACTCATGTGTAAATCTGTTGTAAAATTTTTTTGTTGGTTGTTTGACAATTGTGATCAAACTAAGAGAATGTACAATTTTCTTCTTGGTCAAAATGCACGAAGAAGGCACAAAAAATTTAAATTTCCCTATACGATACTTACTAACTTCAAATCGATATAACACGATTCCTATACTCAAAATAATAACTCTGTTAAATTACAGAAAAACTCTGCTAATTTAACAGAGTACACAATACTTTTCCAGCTAACAACATTTCTTGGTAATTTTACTAAAAAAAACTATGTAAAATGATTTTGACAGAAAAAAACTGTTAATTTACAGAGTTTATAGTAAAATATTGGTTAAATATGAAAGCTTTTTTACAGAGAAAACTCTGTAATTTTACTATAAAACTCTGTAAAATGATTTGGACAAAAAAAATGTTAATTTACAGAGTTTCTAGTAAAATATTGGTTAAATAGACCACCATTTAGCACAGAAAACTACTATACCACCATTTAGCAAAGAAAACTATATATTTTTGTAAAATACATTTGATGAAAAAAAAAATTACAGAAAAAGCTCTGTAAATTTACAGAGTTTAGTTAAATGCATGTTATTTTGTAAAATTTTTATAAGATTTCTGAAAAAAAAAATTTTGATAACTTTTTTTGCTACTTTTTCAACTTTTTCTCAAAAAAAAAAATATTCAGATAAAATTTTGATGTTTGGTAACAAAAACTACTCTAAACAGAAAACTTTTTTGGTTATAAAAAAATTAGAAGTATTTTGCTTAGATCTGTATTGTAGCAGAAAACTCTGTTAATTATCTGTAAAATTAAGATTACAAAGTAAAAAGTAATATAACAGAGGAAACTTTGTTTTTTTGTCACAACAAAATACAAAGTATTTTCTTTTAATCTGTATTTTGACAGAGAACTCTGTCAAATATCTGTTGAATTGAGATTACAGTAATTTTACAGAGTATTTTACAGAGTTATTATTTTGAGTGTAGACCTGACCACCAAACGCCAAGACAATATATTTGGACAATTTTTAAATTCATTTGGACAATTTTAAAATATATTTGGACAAATTGAAAAAACATTTGGACAATTTTAAAATATATTTTGAAATTTTTAAAATACAATTGGAAATGGTGTAGAACAGCTTGTTTAATAACACCGCTCAACAAGCCGAAGGTTTTTGGCTCCGGTTTGAATATTCATATAAAATTTTAAAAGATTTTGACTCGCTGATACATCATATTTATTAAATCTGATGAGCAGAACAATTTCTTGAACGTAAGAAAATTTTTTCCAAATGTCAAATAGAGATATTTCGAAAACCTTTCGACCTATTTTCAAACTGTTTTGATGTTCGTGTTAAGCCCTAAAAGTTATCACTACGCGACATTAGACCGAAATATTTTTGTATGTCAAAAAAGTTTTTCTTCCGATTTCTAATGTCTAAAACTTATGTGAGGCAAATTGAAGGCTAGTCGGCTTAAATTAGGGCGATCAAAGTTTTGGATTCAATTACACCGCTCAACACTCATTTTCCGGTTTGAATTCTGATGATCAATTTTAGTAGTCTTTGATCCCCTGATTCAAAATCTGTTCTCCAAACTTTCCCATCACGTCTAGAATTTTAATTATTCGCGGTGGAAAATGCGAAAAAAACGCGATTTTTGCCATTTTTGAAAGCCTGCACAGCAACCACTGGGTGATATAAAAATCTGGTATAAAGCGTTAAAGTAGAATTGAACTATGATCTCAAACATATGATCATAAAAATATGAAGTTGTTGCACTATTATTGGCCAAACATGTATTTTAAAAAAACACTGTGAAAAAAATTAGAAAAAGCTCAATTTTTAAAAGGCTCTAAAACAAAAACCAGATGATCAATCTTTACTGTGATGAGCTTAAAATTTAGGCAAAATCTCATTCTTTCTTATAGACTTTTAAACTCAATAAAGATATTTTCCGGTTTATACGAAAAATAACACAGAAAACTTAAATTTGTAAAATATTTATTTTTTTTTTAGTTTTTCTTTGAAAAATATCAAAAAAACTAAGGTAAATTTTACAAAAATAGTAATTTTAAGAGTGTCATTTTAAAACGCAAGTGTAACCTAACTAAAATCAATAATTTGAAAAAAATTGTTTTCTATTTTGGAGACCATAGCCAAATTCTACTATTGCACTTTATACCAGATCTATATTCCACTTAATGGATGCTGTGCAAGCTTTCAAATAATGCAAAAAACGCCATTTTTCGCATTTTTAACCGTGAATAACTAAAACTCTAGACGTGATGGGAAAATTTGGAGAACAGATTTTGAATCAGGGGATCAAAGACTACTAAAATTGATCATCAGAATTCAAACCGGAAAATGAGTGTTGAGCGGTGTAATTGAATCCAAAACTTTGATCGCCCTAATTTAAGCCGACTAGCCTTCAATTTGCCTCACATAAGTTTTAGACATTAGAAATCGGAAGAAAAACTTTTTTGACATACAAAAATATTTCGGTCTAATGTCGCGTAGTGATAACTTTTAGGGCTTAACACGAACATCAAAACAGTTTGAAAATAGGTCGAAAGGTTTTCAAAATATCTCTATTTGACATTTGGAAAAAATTTTCTTACGTTCAAGAAATTGTTCTGCTCATCAGATTTAATAAATATGATGTATCGCAAGATAATTTCTTTTTTTAACTTTTTAAAAATCTAAAACTTTGATCACCGGGCGCCACGGGTTTATTGAATCCCATTGGCCTCAAATTTTTACCACATCATTTTTAGGTCTAGTAGATAAAATTCTAAAGTTGAAGAGAAAACGCCACTCTTATGTGACATTAAGGTATCTCAGACTTTCTGATTATTTAGATATTTTCGATTTTATGCACTTAAGTCATCAAGTGCCTTACATTTTTCATTGAAAATCGCGAGTAAAAAGTTGTACACTCGAGGCTAACCACTTGACTTTACTTTTATACACTCCACTTAGTGATAGATGGTATATATAAGTTTGTCATTCCGTTTGTAACACATCGAAATATTGGTCTGGGACCCCATAAAGACATTTTAACGATGCCCATCTGTAGTACCGTTTAAGCCATTAGGGCACACTAGGCACGTGCCTGACCTAAGGGGGCCAATTAATTCGCTTATATGAAAATGAAGCAATTTTTTTTTATTTGTTTTTAAAGAAAATTTCACATTTTCTTTTAGAAAATTTCTCAGAATCTAACAGATTTTTCGTATACATATGGACATTTCCATTTAATTTTTTATTTGTTTGAAATTTTGGTTTTTTGGCAAAAACTTTTTTTATTCGCATTCAAATAAAGGACTTCTAATACAATTAGCTTACAAACACTTAAGGACAAAAATCTAAATTTGCGGTAGTTAGCGACAATCAAACTTCAGAAATGTGGAAAAGTCGATTGAAATTTCATAAAAATTATATACTCTTTGGCCTTTAGTACTTGCGCCGTCCAACGTATTCTTCGAAGATTAAAAATATATGGTCCCTATACTTGCCCAAAAAAGATTTATTTATGAATTTGATGTGCCATTAATAATAAAAAAGTTATTTGGTGGTAACGGTTTGAAGTTAAAATTTCTTCATTTTCAATTTTTCGTCGTTTTTTGATCAGGAAATTTGCGCCGCTTCATACTTTTCAAAAGCTGATACGAAGGATGATAGCGTTCGTAATTCCTTACAGTTTCAAACCGGTCTCATGAATGTGCCCTCAATAGGAGCGGAGTACTAGCAAGACAAAAGTTGAGAGACAAAACGTGAAAGTCATCAAAAATCCACTTTTTTGCTTGGCACATTCGCAATATTATTTAAAAGTGGCAAGCACATTGCGTGATCCAAATTTTTTTTTGATTTTTTATAATAAAATCGATATAGTGCATCTTTCAAAATTTCATTAATCAGAAATTGCATCACTTTTAAAAATTCACAATTTTGCATAATGCACAAATTTCTTAACTAATCCGAATATGACCTTTAATTAGGTCCATCGTCATTAGAAAATCTCACATTCTGAGACAAAGGCTCAGATTCTGAGACATTTTTCGTATAGAAAAAGTCTCAGATTCTGAGGCATTTTTTGTAAAGAAAAAGTCTGAAACATTTTTTAGTATAGAAAAAGTTTTAAATTTTGAGGCATTTTTCGTATAGAAAAAGTTTTAGATTCTGAGATATTTTTCGTATAGATAACATTTTTCGTATAAATTCTTAGATTCCGAGACATTTTTCGTATGGAAAAAGTATCAGTTTCTGAGATGTTTTTTGCATAGAAAAATATTAGATTCTAAAAAATGTTTTGTATAGAAAAAGTCTTATATTCTGAGACTTGTTGCGTAAAAGAAAAAGAAAGTCTCAGATCTGAGATGTTTTTCTTAAAAAAAAAATTCAAATACTGAGAAATTTTTTTTACAAAATATTCTCAGATTCTTAAGCATTTTTCGTAAAGAAATTGTCACTGATTCTGAGACATTTTTCATATCGAAAAATTTTCCGATTCTAAGACATTTTTCATATCGAAAAAGTTTCAGATTCTGAGACATTTTTCATATCGAAAAAGTTTCAGATTCTGAAACATTTTTCTTTTTAAAAAAAAAATCAGATTCTGCGATAGAAAAGGTCTCATTAAAATCAAATTGTTCTACACAAATATCGTGGTTTTAATAAGTAAAGAGAAATTACCTCGATCTAGAATATCCCTACTAAAAATATTTTTTGTTAGTTTCTTTGTCTTGAAACAAGTAAAAACATGAGTTTAATTTGTACCAAAAAAAATTTTTTTTTTCTTTCCAGCGCGGCCCCAAATTCTTGTGTGCCCAGGGCCCCGCCATCCCTTAAAGCGGCCCTGTCCGTCTGTCTGTTGAAATGGCTATCACGGCCAAAATTTTATACCGTAATGACTAGTTGTTGCTTCGAGAAGTATATTTATTGCAATGGAGCGCTATCGGTTCAGCGGTATAAAAGCTGTTAACGAAATAGTAAGCAAATTTCGAAATTTTTGGTATTTTCCACATAACCTAAAAATATAAAAAGCTTTAATTCGGCTGCTGGTTGCTATATGTGCACAGAATTGGATACCGAATGGTATTTGAACAAGTACAAACATATTTTTTTACCACAATTTTTTTTCGCGAATTTGGTAATTTCTTTTACAAACTTTTTTGCAATAATCTTTTTTACATTTTGGAGGGTATCCATACATTCGGCAAAGCTAAATTTAACTTTTTACATATTATTAATATTACAAATAGTCTTTTGTTTTAATTTTGTTACCACAATTTACTTATAAATTTCCAAGAAAGACGTCAACAATTAAGTAAATAAAATTCACTGTAATTGTAAAAAAAAATTTAACAGGTTTATAACCCCATAAATCGGTTGGGACAAAGGATGGGTACCGAAGCTATATACTAGGGTGATCAGTTATTCGTCTTTTCTCAAAAACCGGTTTTCGAATAGTTAAAAAATCAGCAGTAAAAAAAAAAAAAAAAACTGGTTTCGGTTTTTTAAATTGACAAAAAACCGGTTGAACCGGTTTTTCGTGTTTTTGCAAAATAAGGCAAAAATGACGATCACTGCTAATATAAAGCAGATATTGTTGGTGTTTCGAAAAATTTGGTACTGCCCGTGAAAAAATCGATTAGATATGATGTGATCTGTTAAGATCTGATTATAACAATTGTATCTGATCTGATCTATTATATACGAGATTTGTCCCCAATTCCGAGATCTAATCAAATACAACGCAATGACTGATCAGATCTATTTTTATCTCGATATTGGGGACAAATCTCGGATATAATAGATCTGAGCAGATATAATAGATCTGATATAATTAGATCTTAATATATCAGCCAGATCTAATCGATTTTTACATGGGTGTTTATCACTATTCCCAATTCTATTTCAAAGAATACAAATTGTATTTAAGAAATTTCCAATTATATTTCAGAAAGTTTTAAATACGTCTTAGAAATGTTTTATTTTAATTATATTTCATAAATTTTCATTTTTTTTTTTTTTTTACAAATGAAAATTTCTTAAAATTATTTAGAAAATTTTGAAATATAAATGGAAAACTTTAAGAAACAAATGGAATTTTCTGAAAAGCATTTAAAATTTTTTGAAAAACAAATGAAAATTATAAAATACAATTGAAAATTTAAAAATAGAAAAGGAAATTTTTTAAATACAATTGGAATTTTATGAAAAGCATTTAAAAAATTTTGAAATTTCACTGGAAAATTTTATACTTTAAACTTTTTTTATTGTTAAACAAAATAACTAGCAAACATTTAAAAATTACTCAAAATAAAATTTTGATAGTCGACAAAAATGTTCACTAAATGTTTTTTTTACTAATTTTTTTATACGTAAAAATTTACCACTTTCAAAAATTATTTGCCCTCAAATTTATGGATTCGGCCAAGGCGAAATTCGTTTTTTTACTTGTTTTGCATTCAGATGGGATTTTTTTCAACATCTTTTTTAACAATCAAATTACACTTAAAAAACTGCTTTTAAAAGGCAGTTTTAAAAAAATCGGGTTTCGACAGTAAAAAAAAACGGTCTAATCGGTTTTCGAATAGTTAATATTTTAAAAAAACCGACCGTTGCAATCCACAAAAAACCGGTTTAAACCGGTTTCAAAAAACCGGCCTAATCACCCTACTATATACACACAAAAAAAAATTCCAATGAACGACTTTCATAGTATTTATGAACAAATTTATACAATTTATTAACTTTTTCATAATACTTATAAACTTTTTCATAGTATTTATGAATAAATCATAATATGTGAAATATGAAAAAGTTTATAAGTATTATGAAAAAGTTAATAAATTGTATAAATTTGTTCATAAATACTATGAAAGTCGTTCATTGGATTTTTTTTTTTGTGTGTAAGTATTGGAATCGGTATTAGTTTTAAAAATTATTGTGGTATTGGTTTTTATTTTTATTGTATTGGTATTGTATTGGTATTGTATTGGTATTGTATTGGTATTGTATTGGTATTGTATTGGTATTGTATTGGTATTGTATTGGTATTGTATTGGTATTGTATTGGTATTGTATTGGTATTGTATTGGTATTGTATTGGTATTGTATTGGTATTGTATTGGTATTGTATTGGTATTGTATTGGTATTGTATTGGTATTGTATTGGTATTGTATTGGTATTGTATTGGTATTGTATTGGTATTGTATTGGTATTGTATTGGTATTGTATTGGTATTATATTGGTATTGTATTGGTATTGTATTGGTATTGTATTGGTATTGTATTGGTATTGTATTGGTATTGGTTTTGAATTATTTTGGTATTGGGTATTGCTATCGGTATTACACTTAAATCGGTATTGGTTTTAAAATTGCATTAAACCCACCCTTTCCAAAAAAAAAAAACAGGAAATATGCTTTGGACTTAGTCCCCATAATATTAATGTTGTTATGATCGAAAAAAATTCGATCGTAATCTCAATGGGGAACGGACATAATCACCATTAGGATTATTACCGTTTTGGAAATGGTCAAATGGACCGTGATGTATTCGGTCTTGGGGACAATGTTCGTGGGAATAATGTCCCGTCACCATTGAAAAGATACCCATCCATGGTGTAGACAAAAAAAAAAATCATTCAAAACTACAATTTACACACGTTGTCATTGAATTTATGATTTCCACTTTCAAAATTTTTAAAACAAAAAACTATATAGAAATGGAAAATTGCATCTTATCATTATTATACAATGTTGAGATTACATATCGGTAAACAGAACAACAGTCGAACACGGCCAACTTAAACTAACCAATTTAAAATAAGTTTTTTTCATGAAGTTCAAATAGGTACTTCGAAAAAATTTAATGTGTCTTTCGAAAAGGGGACTTATGAGATTTGCATAAAAGAAATGTTTAAAATTTTTCACTTGACAAAAATGTTACAAAAAATCAGCAAATTAATTAGTAAAAATTCGTAAACTCAGTTTTAAAGTCAACAAAAAAAATTAATTCAAAATTTGTACAAAACTAGTATTTTTGTAAATTGAACTTAACTAAAAAAAGTAGTTAAAACGCTGATTTTAACTAAAAATTTGCTAAAAAGCCAGTAAACTCGAGTTAACAAAAAAATTTTTGTTAACTTTACAGTTTTATTTTTTTGAGTGTGGGACTGTAACGTGTCTTTCACAGACGGACGGAAAGACGGACATAGCTAGAATGTTTTTGAATCGATCACTGATTAATAATAAACAGTGGGCGACAATGCATTGGAAACTTTTCTATAGTAGATGAAATTTTTTCAAGACAAAGATAGCAATACTACACTCAAAAAAAAAAAACTGTAATGTTAACAAAAAATTTAGTTAATTTTAACTAAAAAAGCACCTGATTTTGGGCCTACTAAATTTTTAGTTAATTTAACTAAAAATATTTAGTTAACTTTTCGTAGAACGAATTTAGCAAAAAAACCGTAACTTTAACTAAAAATTTAGCTGAAATTTCGTAACGTTTTTATGTACATATATTAACAAAAAAATTAGTTGAATTCAGCTAAACTTTTTGTTACTTTTCGTAAACTAAAATTTAGAAAATATTTTGTAAAAAATTAAAAGTTTATTTTTTCTATTTTTTCATCAGCTTAAGTAGAACTTATGAGATTTGCATAGGAGGCTTCGCAAGAAATTCCACTTAACAAATTTGTTACGAAAAATCAGCAAATTAATTAGTAAAAATTCGTAAACTCAGTTTTGAAATCAACAAAAAAAATTAATTCAAAATTTGTTCAAAACTAGTATTTTCGTAAATTGAACTTAACTAAAAAAAGTAGTTAAAACGCTGATTTTAACTAAAAATTTGCTAAAAAGCCAGTAAACTCGAGTTAACAAAAAAAAATTAGTTAACTTTACAGTTTTATTTTTTTGAGTGTAAATGTTATTAATATCAATCGACTATTACACCGTCCGACAAAAATGAAAAAAGTCGTTGAACACGAACTAGATAATATACGTTTGAAACTAGAGACAAAATGTAGTAAAACTGCATTTACAGTTTTTCATTTCGTGATCCTGTTTCCTTTTAAAAGGACTTCAAAGTTTTAGAGCAATAAATTTTATAAAATATTTTTTTAATATTTGTACTTATCCTAGGATGCCACTGGTGATAGCAAATGAAAGAGGAGGATGTCCCTTAATTTTCCTATTTTATTATTTTAAGATATCAGGAAAAAGGAAGTATGTTATGTCCTTTCAAAATGTATCCTTCAATATCATACAAAATTTTCAAAAAAATATTTTGATAATGTTTTCAAATGACTTTAGGTCAGGTAGGTTACGTTGTAAGTAGACTCTGAGGTCCATTGTGATACCACGGGACCGTAATAGGTTTCCCTAATAGTTCCTGTCGTTAAACCAGTTTGAGCTTCTTATGAAACTCCTTAGACAGAAAGATCGTATAGCCCCCTAGATCCCAGTGAAGCAAGTCTCTGACCAGAAAGTGTCGGGCAATAGCAAATAAAGTGTTCGATAGTTTCCAACTCCTCTTCATCCATGCAACTCCGGCAAAAGTCAAAAAGTTCAAATGAAAAAAATGGAAAAATTAGGAGAGATCCTCCTCTTTCATTTGCCATCACCAGTGTCATCCTAGGACAATATTACAAAAAAATTTTACAAAATTTATGCTTTAAAACTTTGAAGTCCTTTTTAATGAAAACAGGATCACGAAATGAAAAACTATAAATGCGGTTTTACTTCATTCGATCTCTACTTTCAGACGTATATCATCCGGTTCATGTTTAATATTGGCTGTCGGACGGTGTTATTTAAAAAAATGCTATATAGGAAATTTTCCTAGCTTTAATTTAAACTTGATAGCATCGAAATTAAGCAAATATAATATGAGATACGAGGGTCGCGCTGGAAAATAAAATTTTTTGGAAAATTTTTAAAAAATATTTTTAAGTCAGTTTTTTTTCAAATTTGAACATTAAAAATTTTAAATTTTAATTATTTTAATATCTCATTATAATACACTTAGGAGTACCAAAATTAATAAACAATAACATCTGTTCTTTGTTTACAAAAAAATGGTGTTCAAACAAATTGGAGGTCAAAAAATGCGGATTTTTTCTACTGTACTTAAAATATTTCATTGTACGTTTGGGTTGTTGGAAAAATTCGTTGATAACTAAATAAAAACTATTGGACTTGGAAAAAATCGACTTAGAAATATGTATTTTAAAAAAATTTTCAAAAAAATGTCTATAAATAATTGTATTTTCCAGAGCGCCCTTCGTATCTCATTTAATATTTGTTCAATCTGGACACTATCAAGCTTAAATTGAAGCTTAGAAAATTTCCTATATAGCATTATTTTAAAAAATTAGTTGATTGATAATAAAAACGTTGAGTATTGCTAACTTTGACTTTAAAAAATTGCATCTACTTTAGAAAAGTTCCCAATGTATTGTCGTCCACTGCATATACTTTGAGAGTCCTAGACCGATATTTCGATGCGTTACACACGTAATGGAAAATGAAATATATTTTCATATAAATACTTACCCTAGTTATAGCATTTTCAGTTATCCGTGTTCGACTGTATGTCTATTCTTTGAATTAAATTAATAAACTCTTGTTTTTAATAAATTGCCTTGTATCAGTTTTTATACCCTCCACTTGGTGACAGAGGTTACAAATTAGTTTGTCAGTCCGCTTGTGACTCATCGAAACATCAGTATGGGCCCCATAAAGTGATAATTAGGGATGAGATTTTCATACACAAAAAAATCAAAAATTTGCGCTTAAAATATGCGCAAAAAAATCGAAAATATATTCTAAAAAACCTAAAAATATGCACTAAAAAATAAAAGTGTTCAATAAAAATCTTGTTTCATACGAAAAACTTCTTAGAAATTAAAAAATAACACCGGGTTACATTTAAAACTTTTTTATAAAAAAAAAAAATTAAAAAGAAAAAAAAAATTTTTTTCTTCTTATTTTCAAAATTAATTTTTAAAATTGAAAATAGTTTTTGAAACAAATTACTTTCAATATGTGTTTTTGGTAATTTATGCCAAAACCTGCAAAAATATGCACTTAAAAGTTGGAAATATGCACAAAATAAGCATTTAAAACCAAAATATGTAAAAATATGCATTTTACCCAAAATATGCAAAAACAAATCGATGCCATTTTAACGCAAATTTCCGAATTCGGAAAGATAATTGATTGATATCGTTTTTGGACTATCGACAAAAAACATGCATTTGCATGGAAATCACATCCCTAGTGATCATCAATCGAAGTGGATTCAATCTAGCGATATCCGTCTATATGTATTGAAATGGCGCATACGGCCGAAATATAATAAACAGAGACAACTGATATGCAACATACAGTGACGAGCAAAAGAGTAACGGTGTTCACAATATTTAGAAAATTTGCTCTATATTTATGAAAAATTTCGATCTCAGAAGAAGTTCAAATCCCTGCAATTGGAGCGAGGTGATTAGAAAATGTTATTTTGGTAGGACCGACCAGTAAGTGCAAAAATCATAACATTTTGCTTGATGTAGGGCATCAAAAGCAAAATTTGGAACAAAAACAAAACCTATTCAGATAAGAAACACAACAAAAAGAACATGAGATAAACGCCTGATAAGACTGATACCATACGATCGATTAAAACTACAAGCGATTTGATATAATACACAGTAATATATAATAAAAAGAATTAATATTTTTTTTGTCAATTGATTAAACATCAACAAGTACTTATAAAGTATTTTTACTCGTATTATAAATAATGACAAGGCAACATTCAATGTACTTTTAGTGTCTTGAACTAGTTTCCTTTTATGTCTGAACCTTCAGGGTATGTCTCCCAACCATCACCCTCTGATTGTCATGAAATTTTCCGTAAAAAAATTCATTAGACACATATTTTTTAGCGACTCAAATTTGTTTTTAAACTTTAGCACAAAGTCATTATAACCTGTCCCACAAAGTGGTGTAGGGTATAAAAATTCAGAATATATTTTTTTGAAGTCAATTTTAAAGCGAAAGGGTTTATTCCGCCAAAATGATATTGTTTGCCGCCAAAATGAAATTGTTTGTTAAGCTTATCTAGTAAAATAAGAGTAACACTTAAAAATAAAAAGTAGATTTTTTTGATTTGTATGGAAAAATAAATTGTTTTGGGCAAAACTTTAACTCCCCATTGACACGGGTTAATATTGTCCCATTTGGTCAAAAATTTAAACATAGAGTTTTCAAACAAAACAAACCATAATTTGACGAAATACAAAAAAAAAGTCTTTATTCGTGCCACCCCAATGTACACATATTTGTTATACCCTCCAACCACAGTATGGGGGTATACTCACTTTGTCATTCCGTGTTTAACGCATCGAAATATCGGTCGTGAATCCCACAAAGTATATATGTTATTGAGCAGTGATCGATTCTAAGACACTCTAGCGATGTCAGTCTGTCCGTTCGTCTGTCTGTGAAAGACACGATACAGTCCAAAATAAAAGAGCTAGGATCCTGAAGCTTGTTACGAATATATGCCTGTTCGTTTACCTTACTACAATCTACTCATTTTTACTACTTTTACTACAGCTGGAAATTTTCAGTACAAAAAGTAAACAAAAATTTCCAGTTGTAGTAAAAATAGTAAGAAATTTAAGTAAACAAACAGACCTTATGTCTCATGGTCATAGGCTGGTTAAGTTCGGAGATGGGCCAAATCGGACCAGGGGGAAAAAAGTTCCCCCTTGAGGAACTAAATAAATGATATTTTTGTGTATTTCTTCAATAAATTAAACATTTTTATAGCGTATGAAGTTCATCGGCCTGCGCTTGGACCAAGGGGATCAGAAAATACAATTTTTTTGGCACGCCCCTTTTTGGGGGTCTAAACAAAATATTTAGAATTATGATAAAATTGTATTAATTAAGAGCTAATTAATATTTTTTATTCTATTTGTATCTATTTGTCAACACTTATCGCAATGGGGAAGGTGCCCCTTAACGTCTTCCGCCGACTGAATTTTTTTTTGGCTTTTTTTTACTTGTTGGAGGGTACAAAAGATTCGGCACAGCCGAATTTAACACTCTCACTTGTTTTTATAATAATAAATACGACTTTCTTGATGTTTATCTTAATTGCAGTTGTGATAACTTTGCAATATTTTAAAAATTCTTTAATAAAAAAATCAATTGAACTTTAAGTTTTTTATGATTTTCTTAAAATATGTTCTATAATTAATTTGCTACCACACCTAATTTTGTGATTATCTTTTTTTAAAGAAAGTTATAAATTTTTTTTGGCAAATTCAGTTTTTAAAACAATATTAAATAATCTATGTTATCAATATTTTTGTTTTCAATTTTTATTTGAAACGCTTTAAGATTTTAGTAAAGCGAGTAATTTAAATTTGTATATACTACAAAAAAGCTTCGTAAAAGTAATGAAAATTTATTTAAAATTTTATGAAAAATCACTCACGGTTTCAAAAGAAGACAAATTTCATTTGATTAATGAAGCTGGTGTCAATAAAGTTCCCTTCAATGAAAACTTACATGGAATTAATGAAAATATTCGTAGAACTTGCTTGAAAACGTTTAATGAAGTTGAAAAAAATCTAAAAATAAACAAGTTAGAAAAATACACTTTTCCAAAAAATGTAATTTTATATAGGAGCTCTTTTAGAAATTAAAGATAGAGTGTTAGTTTGTTTGGAATAAATGTTAAGAGGTAAAAAAATAATGGCAGTCGGTCTTAAAGCTGACCCCTTTAAAAACAAGCTTCGTAACAGTAATGAAAAATGGCATAAGCTTTATAAAAAATGACTCACGGTTTCAACCGAAGACAGATTTCATTTGATTAGTGAAACTAGTGTCATTGAAGTTCCTTCGAATGAAAACTTACATGAAATTAATGAAAATATTCGTAGAACTTGCTTGAAACGTTTAATAAAGTTGAAAAAAATCTCAAAATAAACAAGTTAGAAAAATACACTTTTCCAAAAAATGCAATTTTGTATAGAAGTTTTTTTTTTAGGAATTAGTTTGGAAAAAATGTTCAGAGGTAAAAAATTAATTGGGGTCGGTCTTGCTGCTGACCCCTCTAGGACGCATCATTGGATCAGTAGACCTGGAATTAATGAAAATATGCGTAGAACTTGCTTGAAACGTTTAATAAAGTTGTTCATGATATATTTTGTAAATAAATAGTCGAGCTCGAGGTCTTGGTTTTTATTAAAATATTTAATATTTATTTATTTCCAATATTTCGGTTTTCTTTGAAAACCATCATCAGGGGGGGAGTATTTAATGTTTATCACAAAAAACTTTAAAAAATATAGTGTTCTGCTCTCTTCATCGTCTTATTAAATAATTATAAAATAATCTTATAAAATAATCTTATTAAGACGATGAAGAGAGCAGAACACTATATTTTTTAAAGTTTTTTGTGATAAACATTAAATACTCCCCCCCTGATGATGGTTTTCAAAGAAAACCGAAATATTGGAAATAAATAAATATTAAATATTTTAATAAAAACCAAGACCTCGAGCTCGACTATTTATTTACAAAATATATTTAACAAAAGGTCGAAATAAAAATCTAAATATTAGTTGTTCATGATATACATAAAAGTATTCATTGTTTAAATGTGGAATAGCAGTAGGTGAGTGAGGGAAAATTGAAAGAACAATTTTTGGCGAGCCACGTGAAACCGTCACTGAAGTTCTATTTAATTTAGGTGATAAGTATACAATTAAGTATTCACATTTTTTAATGCTTTTCACTTAGCTTTCTCACACAAAATTTTACTCCAGGCATAAATAGTAATGCTTTAGTAAAACCACGAAATAATATTAGACAGCACAAATCATAGTAAACATAAAATTAATAATTTAAAAGTTCTTATAAAAAATCTAAAAAAATCTCAAATAAACACGTTAGAAAACAAGTAAGAAGTTATAGTCGGTCAAGACCGGCCATATGATACCCAACACCAGTGTTTTCTGAAAAATGGGTCTTAAGTCCAAAAATGTACCAATTGGATCTATCTTTTTTAGATCTTTATTTAGTGTAGAAAACACACACACATCAAATTTTAGTGGAATTGGTTTATTTTTTTGCCAATAGACCGATTTAACTGAATACACCGTACAACACTACTTTTAACACCAGAACGAGACCATATACACTTGAAAGTAGAGCTCCTCTGGAGTAAAACTGCATTTACAGTTTTTCATTCGGTGATCATTTGTCCTTTTTAGAGGACTTTAAAGTTTTCAAGGACATTTAAAGTAAAAAAAAAAAAAAAAAATTTCTACTTATCCTACGATGCTGAGATAAAAAGCAAATGAAAGAAGAAAGTCTTCTCAAATTTTTAAACATGTCCGTTTTGTCATATCAGGTTAAAAGGATGTCAATAAGGTCCTTTCAAAATTTTGTCCTTTAATATCCTTTAGAATTTCCAGCCATTTCTTCCGGAAAAAATGTATGCTAAGGACATTGATATGCACTAACACATTGTTAAATTTCATCCTTCTCACTTTGTTAGTTTAGTGTAAAAAAAAAAAATAAGTTTTTATATATAACTGAAAATATATTTTTTATTTACACATAGCCTCCCAAATATTAACCCATTTTCTTGAAAAAAAATGTAACACATGAATAAATGGATATACATGTGAAACTGGACCCTGCATGGAGTAAAAGTAAGTTCACAGTTTTTTATTCGGTGATCCGGTCTCCTTTTAAATAAACTTTTAAGTTACAAATGACATATAAAATTCAAAAACTTTTTAAAATTACTTCTATTAGTTTGTTGCGGAAATGGTGATATAAAGTCAAACTCAAGAATTTCAGAGGAAGTTTTTCGGATTTGCCTTAATTTTAGGTTGTTGTTTAAAGCAAGAGTTAAAAAAATTTATTTGCTGTGTTTTTCAATAAGTGGATTTATTTTCTGATTAATCTTGTTTTGCTTAAAAAAAATATTTTAACATACTAAAACTAATTTGGAATATTTTTTTCCGTAACCTACAATAAATTTGCAATTATAATCCGAAAAAAATAATGAACAAATTTGGAAAATGAGAAAAGTTATAAATAAAACAAAATTAATTCAAAACGGATTTATTAAATCCTAAAATTTATTTGGATTTATTTTGATTTATTTATAACTTTTTTAAGTTTCCAGATTTTTTTATTATTTTTTAGGATAATAATTGCTTATTTATCGTAGATTATGGAAAAAAAATATTCCAAATTTGTTTTGGCATTTTAATTTATTTATTTTGAACTAAATAAGATTAATCCGAAAATAAATCCACTTATTGAAAAACACAGCAATTGTCATACATATAGCATATACTTGCATAAGTAAAAGTACAAATAAGTAAACACGTGTTTTTTATACGATTTATTTACATAGAGACTTCAAATGATGCATTTTAATATTAGTTAACAAAATTATAAAGACAATCCATTAGATTGTTAATAAAACTATTAAAAAAAATTTAAAATCTAAAAACTAAAGCAAACAAAAAAAAACATAAATTATTAACCCAAAGAAACAAATTCATTTGTTTTTTTAAATCTCTCACTTTGGTTAACATTGTCCTTGTACATGGTATTTAAAGGAGACCGGATCACCGAATAAAAAACTATGAACGTACTTTTACTCCATGGAGGGTCCAGTTTCACATGTATATCCATTTATTCATGTGTTAGATTTTTTTCCAAGAAAATTGGTTAATATTTGGGAGGCTATGTGTAAACAAAAAAATATATTTTCAGTTATATATAAAAACTTATTTTTTTTTACACTAAACTAACAAAGTGAGAAGGATGAAATTTAACAATGTGTTAGTGCATATCAATGTCCCTAACATATATTTTTTCCGGAAGAAATGGCTGGAAATTCTCAAGGATATTAAAGGACAAAGTTTTGAAAGGACCTTATTGATATCCTTTTAACCTGATATGACAAAACGAACATGTTTAAAAAATTGAGGAAGCTTTCCTCTTTCATTTGATTTTTATCTCAGTATCGTAGGATAAGTAGAAATTTTTTTTTTTTTTTTTTTACTTTAAATGTCCTTCAAAACTTTAAAGTCCTCCAAAAAGGACAAATGATCACCGAATGAAAAACTGTAAATGCAGTTTTACTCCAGAGGGGCTCTACTTTCAAGTGTATAAGGTCTCGTTCTGGTGTTAAAAAAAAAGTTGAAATTTGTCTTACAGTGATATCGGTCGAAATTATGATATGGGGAACTAACAAGGGAAGTCTCCCTAGTGTCACCCGCGGATCTTTATGGAATTGGTTTTATTTTGTAGATCAGAAAAAAAGGAGGGGGGAAGACAAGGCAATTTTTCAGTTTTTTTCGTTTATCTCCTATATTATGTAAAGTAACCTAGTGATGTTACATACCAAATGAAAGGTCTTTAGAAAACCTATCTACGTGTGATAAGAACGTGTTTAAACATGCACAACTTTTCTTCATATTGAGTAAAATACCAAAATTTTAGGACATTTTTGTTAATAAGTCGAAAAATATTAACTTCTTATGCCCGTTGTTAGCACCACAAGATAGGTATTTTTAATACCTTTAATCTGATACCACACATGCCTATATTAATTTTTGTTTAAATAGGCGTAAATCGTAAAAAAATGAAAAAGGTCAATTTCCCCCCATACAAATCGACCCCCCCCCCCTAAAAATGAGTTTGGGCCGCTAAAAAAAAAATTCGAGTCGAATTAATTTTCGTTCTTAACAACAAATCCAAATTTCATGAAGATCGGAGGGTGACACCAGGGAGACTTCCCTTTAGGGTTGCCATTCGTACTGTTTTAAACAGTACATGTACTGTTTTTTATAAAAAGTACTGTTTTATGCACAGCACCTAAAACAGTACGCAAAAGTACTGTTTTTTAATGCGTGTACTGTTTTTGTACTGCTTTTTTATACTCATCACCAAAACGCAACATTTTTCGAAAAATGTTTCATATTTGACAAAATTTTAATTCAATTTTTAAAAAGGAGCTAAATGCAATTTAATTTTATACCACACTCAAAAAGAAAAATTATTTAAAAAGTGGAAAACTTCAATAATAATTCAATAATAATTTAGCTCCATTGCCATGTTTTCCTTCTTTTTATCTAAATTTTTCTGAAAAATAAGAAAAAGAAAAACTAGAAAATGGGAAAAAATTTATTTTATTGAGTACATCTCATTTAAATTTCCCATTGCGGGCAGACCCCATTAGGTTCGGAACCCATGGGTCCAGACCACCCTAGGCCTAGTCCCATTGGGTCTATTAAGGATCGTCATAGATTTTGATTCAACATATTTGCCCTTATCGCTCTACCTTGTTTAGTTTTTAGGATACGGGAATTTAAGGGCCCAAAAGGGTCTTTAGAATCTTAACGGGATAACTAAAAAACTATTACACGGAGGGATTAAGACGGTCTTGTAAAGAAATACATAAATGTATTTGGCATTTTTTTGTTTCGGCAATATTTTCAGAGAAATGAGGAACGCCCAAATTTTGAGATTCAAATTGAGGAGTCCATACATTGAAAGAGGACCGGAGATTCTTTAGAGATTTTTAGAATCGAAAATGAACACTTTTTTGCTCTTTCTGGCTTAGTTTTTGAATTTTTTGAAAAAAAAAAAATTACCTTAAATTGCATAAAATTTACTAAACCTCTAAAGTAATTGGTTGCAAATTATGTCAAAGAAATTTCAAAATTTTTATTAAATTTTACTAAAATGTGAAAAAAAAAACATTTTCCCAAAATTTAGTTAGGCCTTTGTTTGAGTGCAATAGTATCGTTTTCGCATTTGCTTTTTAAAGTCGTGTTTTAATTTAAACACTGTTTTATGGATTTTCTCATAAGTTTTTGATAGGAAGATCGGTGTTTTAGTTAAGCATAGACTACAAAAGCTTTTCAAGTAAGATATCGCGGCAACTAAGACAAATGCTCCAAAAAGTCAATTGCAATTTTTTTCAACACTGATAAAAAAAATAGAATAAATTTGAGACGGTTTACCTAAAATGTTCCACCGTTCTGTTAACAACCTTTTATGCTCGTTTTGGCTAAGATCTGTTTGAAATCAGGGTAAAAGGGCTAAGTTTTTGTAGTTTGATATAAAATAAGACTTCTAAAAAAAAGTACTGTTTTTATTTGCAATGTACTGTTTTTTGAGACCAAATGTACTGTTATTCCATATTTCAAATCTGGTAACCCTACTTCCCTTGTAAGTCCAAAAATGGTCCAATTATATTCCAATTTGATTTGGTTAATAAAGTACACGTTAGCACCTAAAAATAAAATTTTTATCAAATATTTCCATTTTTAGGAATTTTGAGGGAATTATGTGAATATCGGCAGGGTGGTTTGTATGGGAACTACCAGAAAGACTGACTCGGTTCCTTTGAAATTTGGAATGATAATTTGTGCATACAAAATTTGATTACCTGTAAGATTTCAAAGCGATATCTATTAAAATACAGTTATCAGAGTCATTTAAGCCTAACCTAAAGGGGGCGTTTGTATGGAGGCTAGGTCTTAAAATAAACCGATAAACCTATTTCAATAGGCTTCGTCCTTGGGCCAAAATATGCTTAAGTTTCAAATTTCAAGTCAATTAGTTGAAAATTGCGACCTGTATCGTGCTTAAACCGATAGATGGACAGACGGACGGACGGACAGACGGACGGACGGACATTGCTAAATCGACTCAAAAAGTAATTCTGAGTCGATCGGTATACTTGAAAGTAGATCTAGGTCCAATATTTCGGGTAGTTACAAACATCAGCACAAGCTCATTATACCCTGTACCACAGAGTGGTATAAATAGTAATAATCTTAACTAAAAAATAAAAAATTGTATAAAAAAGAAAAAAAAAAGAAAATAACTCACTGAAACAGTTCCTCATACAAAAAAAAAATTAAAAAATTCTTAGATTTAATTAAAAAATTAATTAAATCCGAACCAATCACTCAAAATGCGCATATAAATTAAAAATATTAGTATATCGTTAATTAAAAATGAATGGCTATTTAGTTAATTAAAAATTTAATACTATAAATTAAAAAATTTAATTAAAATTAAAAAAAAAAATAATTAAAATTGTAATTATATAAATTAAAAATTTAATTAAAAAAATTAAAAAAAAAAATTTAATTTTAATTGTATAAATTAAAAAAAAAAAATAATTCATGTTTTAAAAAAATAAATAATATAAAAAACATTTGTTTTAAATTAAAAGGTTTAAAAAAATATTTTTTCAAACTTTACCAAATATATTTATGCCGTAAAGACATAGTCAGTGAGACAATTTTATAAAGTTAGGTATAAACCTTTTATATACATACACATAAAACTATAAACAAAATGAGAATTCAAAAATCTATATAAGAAGTAAAAAAACTTTCAACAAACTGTTTATACTTCTGTATTTGTTTTTGTAAGTAAAACAATGAAAGAGATAAACACATACTCGCACACACGGAAAACAAAACAAAAAAAAAACAAGTAAGAAAGTTATAGTCCGGAAGTGTTTTCCGGAAAATGGGTCCTAAGTCCAAACATGAACCGATTGTATCTGTCTTTTGTTAGATCTTTATTTAGTGCAGAAAACACACACAGATCAAATTTTAGTGGAATTGGATTATTTTTTGTCAATAAACCAATTTAACTGAATATCGGTCGAAATTTTTATATGGGGGACTAAGTCCAAAAATGGTCCAATTATATTCCGATTTGATTTGAATACTGAAGTACACGTTTAACACCTAAAAATAAAATTTTTATCAAATATTTCCATTTTTATGAATTTTGAGGGAATTATGTGAATATCGGGAAGGTGGTTTGTAATTGAAATTTGGAATGGTGATTTGTGCATATAAAATTTGATTACCTGCTGAATTTAAACGCGATATCTATTTTAATACGGTTATAAGAGTCATTTAAGCCGAATCCAAAGGGGGCGTTTGTATGGGGGCTAGGTCTTAACAAGGACCGATTTTCTCCAATTTCAATAGGCTTCGTCCTTGGACCAAAAGATGCTTAAGTTTCAAATTTCAAGTCAATGCAATGAAAAATTGCAACCTGTATCGTGTTTAAACCAATAGATGGACAGACGGACGTATGGACGGACATCGCTAAATCGATTAAAAAAGTAATTCTGAGTCGATCGGTATACTTGAAGGTAGGTCTAGGACCAATATTTCGGGTAGTTACAAACATCAGCACAAACTCATTATACCCTGTACCACAGAGTGGTGTAGGGTATAAAAATAAGTAAAGCTAAAAATTTATTTAAACCATTATTTATATTAATTAAATATTTAATTAATATTAAACTAAAAAAAAACAATAAAAATGTTAATTAAAAAAAAAAAAAACAAATAACAAGTTAATTAAAATAAAAAATACGATATTATTTTCTGTGTAATTTTTTAGCTAAATATTTTTTCTGTTTTTGCTAATATATAAAATGTTAATAAAAAAAAAAAAACAAATAACAAGTTAATTAAAATAAAAAATACGATATTATTTTCTGTGTAATTTTTTAGCTAAATATTTTTTCTGTTTTTGCTAATATATAAAATGTTCTATACTTTTCTATAAAAATATGCAGTTTTTCGTAAAATATGCTCACAAAAAACCAAAATATGCCCTTAAATGTGTTTTTTTACTAAAATATGCAATAATATGCTTTTAAGACCAGAATATGCAAAAATATGCTCTAACAAATCGATGCCAGATTTTTTAAATTCATCTGAAACGGATAAATACCGTAAATAAAATTGCATATTTTTGGTAACCCTGTGCATTACACAGAAAAAAATATCGTAAAATCAAGAGTAACAAAACAAATTGTTACCAACGAAATACTAGTTCAACAACGTTTTTAATTGTATCAACAATGTGTATTGTTAATGTGACAAAAATCCGGTTTTATTTCCAATTAAACGCATGAATTAAAATCATTGTTAAAGATTCCACATAATTCACATTAATAACACAAACAATTTATAAACTTATTTAATCAAGCACAAATATATGAGACGATAGCACGGTGGTAGTGTGCTAAACTCGAATCATGAAGGTTTCGGGTTCGCTGCCAGTTGGCGGAACAGTTTTTTATTTTTGTTTTTTTTTTTTTGAGATTATTATTTATTTTTAAAAACGCAAAAAGTGCATATTGAAATCACAGACACCTTATGTACGCATTTAGTCAACTTTAATTATATATGAGGAATAGCACGGTGGTAGTGTACTAGCTTCGAATCATGAAGGTTGCGGGTTCGCCGCCAGTTGGCGGAACTTTGTTTTTTTTTTAATTTCCAATTTTAGTTTTTTTTTTTTTATCATTCTAATTGTAGACTGTTTTAAATATGACGTTTAGTCAAATACAAATATGTATAAGGATAGCACAGTGGTAGTGTGCTAGACGCGTAGCACGAAGGTTGCGGGTTCGATGCCAGATGGCGGTAGACATTTTTTTTTTATTTTATTTTTTTTCTATTTTTAGATTATTTTTTATTCTATTTTTAGATTTCAGATTATTTTTTATTCTATTTTTAGATTTTACAAATTTTTCAATTAATTTCATTGTTAATGTAACAATGAATGATGTTGATTTTTTTTTCAAAAGTTACAAATGCCATTGTTGTATTGACAAAATCCAATGTAGGCTCAGTTTCAATTAAATGTTTAATTGTATTAACAATGAAATTAATTGTATTGACAATTTTTTTTTTCTGTGTTACATTACCATCCTCAACACGGATGAGAGATCTTAACAAAGTTTGAGAAAAAATGCAAATATAAATATGAGTGCATACTTTTCAAATGCAATTAACTAATATATTTTTATTTCAAAAATAGTCATCTGAGCAGATACAAACGTGTGAACGTGAATGGAAAGTATAATTAAAAAAAA
This sequence comes from Pegoplata infirma, assembly GCA_963921195.1. NCBI lineage: Eukaryota > Metazoa > Arthropoda > Insecta > Diptera > Anthomyiidae > Pegoplata > Pegoplata infirma. The sequence continues at coordinate 146,185,139 of OY992540.1, forward strand.
AAAACAAGTAAGAAAATTACAATCAGTCAAGAACGGCCTTATCTGGCTATACATTATGCAGTTGTTAGATACAAATAGGGTGAGATAAGGTCCAAAATTGCCTAGATCATAATTATTGTGGGTACTTAAATAGTTTAAAGTAATATATATTTATACACTCAGAAAAGTACACTCAAAATAAATTCTCTGTGCAATCAATTAGCAGAAAAATCTGCTGAAAATACACCCATTTTAAGCAATGTGAGAAATCTGCTGATTTCAGAAGACACGGATTGCTGATTTCAGCAGACACGGATTGCTGAAAATCTGTCATGATTATCTAGGTGAAATCAGCAGAGAAATCGGTCGAAACAGCAGAGAAATCTGCTAAGACACTATTTCTGTAAAATTACAAGATAATCTGCTAATATCGTTTTGATAGCATAACAAAACAAAAAAATTAAAACTTAGAAAAAGAAACCTAGAAAATTTTCTTGAAAAATGAATGACAGCAAACTATTTCTGTATAATTAAAAAATAATCTGCTAAAAATATGTTGAAAAATATTTTGAAATTCCGCAAACAGAATCAGTAAAAACGCAGTAAAATTTCTATTAGTTTGTACAACTGAATGACTGATTTTAGTAAAAGCATTCATTTTAGCAGAAAAATCTGGTGAAAGTTTGCTAAATCAAATTGTTTATTTTTTCTTTTTAATGTATGAAAGTTAGTTTGAAAATTAAAAAAATCAAAAAATTGTCGATACAATAAATTTATTAATATATGTAGATGCGCAAAAGACTAATATCAAAAAAACTTTATCGGTCGAACGGCTTTCGAGATATCTCTATTTGAAATTTGCAAAAATGCAGTTTTTCCCTACGGTCAAGAAATTAAAAAAAAAAATGTAATTGCAATTTTCTTTTCTTGAGCTTTTCATGGATCTTGAGACTAACTTTTTCAAATTAATTTGGGGTAAATCCGATCATTTTAAAACATGGCGCCCTTCGATCATGGGTTAAAATAGTCTGATTTGTCTTAAACTAAGTTAATTCAAATAGTCAATGAAAAAAAATTTAGATTTTTTTTTTTTAAATTTTTAAAAATAAAATAGTTTTTGAAACCAATAAATTTCAGTTTGTGTTTTTGCTAGCTTATGCCAAAATATGCACTTAAAAATTGGAAATATGCCCAAAATATACATTTAAAACCGAAATATGCAAAAATATTAATTTTCACTAAAATATGCTAAAACAAATCGATGCCATTTTAATGCAAATTTCTTGATTCGGAGAGATAATTGGTCGATATCGTTTTAGACTATCGATAAAAAAACATGAATTTTTTTTTGGTAGCCACAAAACTCTCCTCAAATGTATTAAAACAACGGTGTATCATTTGATGGTGTAGGGTGTAAGTTAGGGATTCCAATTGCGTTTGGTTTTTCTGAATTCCGGGATTGTTTTTCTGAATTACGGTATCGCGCGGTTTTCGGAGTATGTATTTCAAATCCTGGATTCGCAGGACGATTTGAAATTTTTTGTAATTTTTCAGGTTTTTTAAAAATTTTAGGGTTTTTTTTTTTTTGGCAATTTGTCACATTAAATTCACGCTTTTGTAAGAATAGCAATGTTTTGGCATCAACTGCAGTTAGAGAGTACTAGGGTGGCTCGTTTTTGGGCTTTTCTCTCTGATAAAATTCTAATACCCGCCAAAAGTGTCGGTTCCCTAAGGGTAACTCACATGCAAAATATCACTCCGATCGGAGTTTATCTTCTGTCTCCACTTTGAGTCTCAAAATTGTGATTTTTACGAAAAAGTTAAAAAAAAAAACAAGTGAGACTCTCACTGTGAGAGTGTTACATTCGGCTATGCCGAATCTTTAATACCCTCCAAAATGTAAACAATATAAAAAAAAAAAAAAAAATCAGGGGCGTCTTTTTTTTTTTGGAGGAGGGGGGGGGGAGAAAGTTGCATATGCTTAGCAAAAGTACAAAAAAGCCTGCAAAAATGCGGTTTTTCTTGGGTTGGTGTAGTTCTCCAAGGGGAACCATTTTTCCCCTTGGTCCGATTTTGCCCATTTCCTCTCTTTTATTTTGGATTGTATCGTGTCCTCTTTAGACGGACAGACGGACGGACATCGCTAGAATGTCTTAGAATCAATCAATGATCAATAAAATATATACTTTATGGGGTCCTAGACCGATATTTCGATGCGTTACACACGGAATGACAAAGTGAGTATACCCCTGTGGTTGGAGTGTATAAAAAAAAAGTTTTTTCTATTAAAATAATTAAAACAATATTTTTGTATAATATTTGATCGTAAATGCTTAAATATGAAATTTAAAGATTTTACGGTATTATTACGCGTTCAAACTTGATACCAAAAAAATGGCATGATTTTGGGGGCGTTCTCAAAACACCTTTTTCAAAATTTCAAAATTTTATTAAAAAAAAAATTAAAATATAGAATTTTTTCTTTCTGAATTCATTAACAACACTTTGGAGAAAAAAAATGTGAAATATGGTGGATATCCGTCGTGTCACTTTTTGGGAATTGCGGGGGCAAATTAGCGGATTGTCAATAATTTGGCTTAATAAAATCTTATAAATTACATTATTAGGCAAATTAACGGGTTTTTTTGTGTGGTGGCATTCTATTAAATAACTGTAAGTCTTTCATGAAATTTTACCAATCTAGGACGTCTTTAACCCACTTTGGCTGGGGGTCAAAAATGATCCCCGCAGAAAATTTGAAGTTTAGAGCTTAAATTTTGTGCTATAAACAAGTATAAAAAGGCATCTGTGTTTTTTCACCCAGCTATAATTTCCTAGTAATATATTATCTTTAAAAAAACCTAGTAATATATTATCTTTAAAATAATATATTATCTTTAAAAAAATCATTCTTGGTAGGGGGTCAAAAATGACCTATTCAGTAAAAAATATATATTTTTTTATGGAAAATGATAACTAGATAACTAGATAACTTTAAATCTGCCCTAGAATCTCATCTATTTAAGATATCTTTAACCCATATTAGGCCGGGGTCAAAAATGACCCCGGCAAAAACTTTTAGGCATAGTGCTTGAATTTTTTGATATCAACAAAATATATATTTTTACCGAATGGGTAATTTTTAACCCCCTACCAAGACGGGTTAATCATTTCTTCAAAGATAATATATTACTACTAAATTATAGTTGGGCTAAAAACACACAAGCCAATTTATATTCGTTTATAGCACAAAATTTAAGCTCTAAACTTTAAATTTTCTGCGGGGGTCATATTTGACCCCCAGAAATGTGGGTTAAAGACATCCTAGATCCGTAAAATTTTATGACATACTTACAGTTATCTACTAGAATGCTACGACATTAAAAAACCGAAAAATTTCATAAAAAAAGTAATTTATAAGCTTTTATTAAGACAAATTACACAGTTTGACAAAATTTTACCTTTTTCAATTTGCCTGGATTTTAGTGTGCTGATTCCGAATCTGTTATCCAATTGTTTCCATCAGCTCGCGTTCGCGATCAATTCGCTGTTAAAGAGTCGAAAAAGTGAATTTTTTTACCAATTTTGCTTGGGTATAATTTCCAAAAAAAATTTTAGTGCCTCAGTTTTAAACACGAACTTAACTATATTGGATGCCAGGATTCCAAAACTGGTATTAGATTTTTTCTGACAGCTTTAGTTTTCGAGTTATTAAAAAGGGCATAAATATTCAGACAAAATTAACGAGGAAATAAATTTAAAATTTTTATTTTAGCGATATCTCCAAAACTAAAGATGGCTCAACAAAAGTAAGAGCATTTTTGGAATCATCATATCCAACATACCTAAAATCGTCATTCACTTTTTGGATGTAAGATAAGTGTTGGTAAATATTGACTCACAAACATGCCAAAAACAGCCTATTTTCAAAGTTTCTTTAGGCTATATCTCGAAATTAGAGCTGACCCAAAAAAACGGCAGCCAGATTTGAAATCAGCGTACCCCTAATACCCAAAATTAGCTATCAGAACCCGGGAAAAAAAAGTGTTGCCCTGTGTTATTAATAAAACCAACATTTCCTTGAAATCCGCTAACTTTCCCTCGCAATTTACAAAAAGTGACCCGACGGATATCCGCCATATTTTACATTTTTCTTCTCCAAGGTGTTCTTAATGAATGCAGCAAAAAAATATTATATATTTTAAATTTTTTTTAATAAAATTTTAAAATTTTAAAAAAATTTGTTTTGAGAACATCCCCATAATCATGCCATTTTTATGGTATCAAGTTTGAAAGGGTTAATGATACCGTAAAATCTTTAAATTTCATATTTAAGCATTTATGATCAGATATTATACAAAAATATTTTTTTAATTATTTTATTACAAAAACTTTTAATTTTTCTTTTAAAAAGTTATTTTTTTGCGAAAATCCCAATTTCGAGGCTCAAAGTGGAGACAGAAGATAAACTCCGATAGGAGTGATATTTTGCATGTGAGTTACTCTTAGGGGACCGACACTTTTGGCGGGTATTAGAATTTGATCAGAGAGAAAATCCCAAGAACCAGCCATTCGAGAGAGTACTCGTGTGAAGGATATCCTTTAAGCCCTTTTGTCGAACCACCATTAGTTTTTAGAATTTTTTTGCAAGCTTTACTTTTCGCAAACAGACGGAACTTTTGTCGGATTTTTTTGACAAGTTCTTGAAGAGATAGAAACATGTGTCAGCTAAGTCGTGCAAAAAACTACCAACACACAGAGGGCCAGCCAGATCGATTTCCGGCCAAAAGTCCTAATATTCAATTCTTAAAAAATAACTATACCAATTTGTTGGACATATATAGGAGCTGGTTTCCTGAACTTATCTTTATGATCCAACTACACCATTTCCTTTGACAGGTCTTCAAAGTTAAAAAAGATGAAAAAAAAAATTTGTAAGTGGAGATACTTTTTTATTTTTTTTACACATTTCTATTGCTAATGATCAACTTTTGATTTGCAGGGTTCAACCTTATATATTAGCCTTTGTGACGAAAATAATATGGAAAAATATAACTCATTTTCCTGACAGCAATTCGCGTTTTTGTGAAAATAACTATAATTTTTTAGTTATTGACTTCGCGCCGAAAAAAATCCTCAGATATCCTCAGTTCGATACAATCAGTCTATATTTTTTCTTATATAGAATAGATCCATATCTTTTGAAAAAAGTTGCCCAAACTTGCTCGAAATGATAAATGGCGAAATTACAGCTATATATGCAGTGGTCCGAGATTTGTTTTTAAAAAAATAATTTAACCCAAAATGATGTTTTACGGCTTGATTAGTTTTTTTTGTCGTCAGAGAGTGCCTTAAGTAAAGAAAAAAAAATTATCTACATTTCTAGTTTTTTGTAGAATTATGGAAAATATCAGTTACACCATTTCCAATTTAATTCAATGATTTTTTATTGAATTTCCAAAATAAAAAAAAGTGAATAATTTGTCGTCACCATTTCCAAAAGCTTTTCTGAAACGAAGTAAGTCATTTACACCACTTCCATATTTTTTTAAATATAAAAAAAAAATATTAAAATTATGTGCGTAGATTTAACTTCAGACATTCTTAATACTCTTAAAACTATTTTTTTGTTATATCAGACAAAGTTAAAAATTGTAGCCGCAATATTGTTTCCGCCATATTGAATTTTATCAGTTCGATTTTAAGATAACAGACCCGGAAATTTACTAGGCCACACTTTCAGCTAGCTTCAACAAAGAAAAGGAATATAACTGCTTTTTTTTTAATTACTTGTAACAAACTTTACTAAGCATATCTAGTCCGCCATTTTGTTTTTCAAAATTCACGCCAGTAATTCTGATTCAGTAACTCCAAGACCCCCTTAAAACAAAATTTGAGTTAAATCGGCCAATTATTAAAAAAAAATGTGCGCCATATTGGATGCGCCATTTTGATTTTTTTAGATTTTTAGGTTAAATTTTGAAATCAGCGTCCCGAAATACTCTAGAAGCACATTTTCAGCCGAATCCAACAACGATAAAGACTTTTGGGCGTAGATGGATCATTCTTTAAACTTTAAGAAGCATTTTTAGTCCGCCATTTTGTTTTTCAAAATTCGGAGTAACAATTCTTATTCAGTAACTCGAAGACCCGCATAAAACAAAATTTGAGTCCAATCGGACAATTTAAAAATATAATGGTCCGCCATATTGGATCTGCCATTGTGATTTTTTTTAGTTTTTAGCTAAATTTTGAAATCAGCGACCTCGAATTCCCCTAGAAGCTAATTTTCAGGCAGATCCAACAACGATAAAGACTTTTGGCCGGAATTGGATCATTCTGGCCCTCTGTGCAACATTATGAAATTTTAAACAGAAAAATAACTTTCTTGAAAATTATTCTATGAGAATATGATGGTGTAGTAAGTAAAGAAAAATTACCTCGAGCTAGAATAAACCAATTCAAAATATAATATTTTAAAGGTCGAATAAAACTATTTTTATTTTTTAATAAAAATTAAACGGAAATAATAAAAAATATTTAAAAAAAAATCTGGATCGTCGATTTCCGGGATCAGGGTTGAAAGCCCTAGTGTAAATACAAGCAAATCTAAATTTCATTAGTACCTGTGTATTTGTTTTAACAATTTTTGAGCAATTTTTTATCAGTTAAACTACGATTATACCAATATTTAGTTTATTTGTTGTGTGTGTTTTTTTTTAATAACATTTCTTTTTTTTTCATCATAAATTCTTAAAACTCTGATAACCGATTCTCTTATCACATCCCCAAACACTTCAATTTGTATGATTTTTGATATAGATTGTTTTTTTTTAAGGTACTACAACAAGTATGGCTGGCTAGTTGGCTGGCGTGCGTGCAAATGTAACGTTGGCGATTTCGATATTTTTTTGTTTCATATTTTATGACCGACTAACAATAGACTTTTGTATGATTGCTGACTAAATGGCTGAGTGGCACAATGCCTGTTACGATCAGGAGAACTTAATTTATTTGAACTACAATCAATTTTTAGTCTGTTAAACGCCGTTAACAGATGTGGACGCGTTTTATTTTAGACGTTTCGAAAGAAAAGTTTGTAACGGCTTAAAACACAAATAGACAAAAAAAAAAAAAACAAGTGATTATCCTTTTAGCCCCCTACACCAAAAAAAAAGTGTAGGGTTACAAAAAAAAAGGAATTATTGTGTTTTATGAGGAATAAATAAAACTATTAAAAATAGTTGAAATTTAAACGGCAAACATGGCGGATGAAAATGGTACTAAATTAATTTTAAAAAAATTTAATAAAAAAAAAACATTTTCAAATCATAAAAAAAAAATCTAAAAAGATTTTTATACGTTCTCAAAAAGTAATTGTGTTAAAAAATAATTAATTTTTCTATTTGTTTGAACTATTGTTTGTGGCTTAATTTTTCCCATAACATTGTTTATTAAAATGAAATGATGATGATCAATCAATTTAAATAAGAAAAAAAAATTAAAAGAATTTTATTTAGTGGGGGTTTCCGTATTACTCTATTAAGATAATTATGTCATTAACTGTTTGTACACTCAAAAAAAAAAGTTTGTAAAATGACAGAAAATCCCCGTGATTTACGGGGCAGGTTTTGTAAAATATGTACTAGCAAGAATCCCCGTAATGTTACGGGGATAATTTGTAAATTGATTTAACAAAAGAAAATGTAAATTTACAATTTTTTTTGTAAAATATCAACTTTGAGGTGAACAATTTTTTGTAAATTTACAAAAAATTTGGTAAATTTACAAAACAAAATTGTAAACTTACAGAAAAAGATTGTTATTTTACAAAGAAAAAATAGAAAATGAAAAAAATAAATTGTAGATTAACAAATTATTTGGTTAAACTACTGTTTTACCGCAAAAAAATATTGAAAAGCTCGTATATTTACAAAAAAAATTGAAAATTTGAAGAAAAAAAAACTAAAATTTACAAAACAAATTGTAAACTTACAAAAAAAAGTTGTGAATTTATAAAATAAAGTAGAAAATCAAAAACCAAAATTGTAAATTTAGAAATTGTTTGGTTAAACTACTGTTTTTATGGAAAAAAAACTTGTATATTTACACTAAAAAGTGGTACATTTACAATTTTTATTGTATATATACCATTTTTCTTATTTTTTTGCCGTAAAAACAGAAGTTTAACCAAAAAAATTTGTAAATTTACAATATTGTTTTTGTATTTTCTACTTAATTTTTGTAAAATTACAACTTTTTTCGTAAGTATACAATTTTGTTTTTTAAATTTTCATATTTGTTTTGTAAATTTACAAAAAAATTGGTTTATTTACATATTTGTTTTGTAAATTTAAAGGCTTTTTTCCATTGGGGCATCTTATTCTTCCTCCTTCGGCAGCTGGAGTAGCACTTCAACAAACTGAAATGATTTTTTTTTCACTTGAACACTTTTAACAAACTTTTTAATGTATAACACTGCACTTTTTTATTTTTTTCGACATTTCGTTTTTCTTAAGTAGAACATATGAGAATTGCGAAGGAGGCTACACAAGAAATTTCTTTTATTTTCAGGAAAAGTTAGTCAAAAAATAACAATTTTTTTTTGAATTTTTAATTATTTTCACAAGTATTTTTAAAAAATCGGAAAAAAAAAATTTTGATATTGTTGATTGGATGTTTAAGTACCTGTTAAAATGAGAAAAACTTAATTTTAAACAATTGGCAGCTTTTTATTGACATTTAAGGTGCCAAATTAAAAAAAAAAAATACCAAAAAATATGGTAAAATTACAAAAAAAAATGGTTAAAATACAAAAAAAAACTAAGAACAATTATATAGTAGAAACACATAAAAATTGTGGTATTTTACTTAACGCAAATTGCCAAAAAATGGTGTAAAAATTCAATTCTTTTGCTAAAGCTTACAATTAGTTGAAAAATTTTTGTGTCCGGAACTTAAAAAATTTCCAAAAATTTTTTTCATGAAATTTTTTATTTATAAAAAATTGTTTTTAGCTAAATTTTTTACTTCAAAACGCAAAAAAAATTGAACTTAGAAAATTTTTGCGTGTCCTATTGTTGAATAATTATTTTTTTTTTGTAAAACAACATTAATTCTAGTAATAAAATAAGTTTTGTAAAATTACATTGGAATTTTGTACATTACAATACATACATTTCAAACTGAAAACCTTGTAAACGATCTTAAAAAAAAATGTTTGTAATAACACATTTTTTTGGTAGAAAGACTAAATAACATCAAGTAAAATTTTGTTGTACAATAACAGTTTTTTTTTTTGTAAAAAAACTAAACACCTTGTAATATTTTTTTACTTTGTAAAATAATTCACTTTTTTGTAAATTTACATAAAAAATTTGTAAAATAAATTTACCAACATATAATAGTAAAATTACAAAGCAAACTGTAGTTTTCGTTTTATTAAATATACAACAATTTTTGTAAAAAGACAAAAATATTAGTAAAATAGAATTACAAGACCTTTTACTTGTAATTTTACAAACTTTTTTTTTTGAGTGTAGTTTATTTAAAAATTATCAAGTTAAATTATTTTTTAATAAAAAAAATACAAATTGTTTTATTAAAGCTTTTACTACTACGTAGTTTTTAAAAATCAAACAACTGTGATTAAAAACGAATTTTCCGTTATATTTAATTTTTACAGTATAAAATTGCAATTTTAGTTTCGGAGTTGGATTCACAAAGATCTACACCAGCGATTACCAACCTATGGTACGCGTACCTATTGGTACGCGAAACTGTCAGCGGGGGTACGCAAAATTTTAGTAATTTGGACATTTGTTTTAGATTAACCTTTCAATGCTGGTTCCGCATCTGGCTTCCAAAGTTTTCCATAACGTCAGGTTTTTAAGAAAGTTGAGGACAAAGTTTACAAAAAACGTATTTTTGTGCAATTTAGAGAGCATTTTTTGCGATATTTGAGATCTGACCACTTGTTTTCGATTAACCTTTCGATGCTGATTCCGAATACGGTTCCCAAATTTTTCTAAGATGTCAGGTTTTTGAGAAAATGTATGTCAAAGTTCTCAAAAAAGTGTTTTTGGACATTTTTGAGACGGAGTGGTATAGGCTTGCCAGATACTAGAAGTCAAATAAATGGATAATGTAAAAAATTCAGCTGGATTTTGAAAAAATAACTGGAATTTTTTTTTTGAATAACTTAAAACAAATCGAACGATTTTCGAATATAACATCAATCAAATGGCTGCATTTATTGGCCACGGAAAAATGTGTCCCTTTTTAAGCAGTTCCACTCGTCAATGGTCTAATGATTGTTAGCGTAGATTTTTCCTTCCAAATAACCCCACAAAAATAAGTCCGAAATGGTCAAATCAGGAAATCTAGGCCAGTTAAAATTACACGGACGTGAGATGTCAAAAAAGGCGACAATAACTGGCGCTCATCTGCAGATTTGACCGCTCCGGACTTATTTTTTTGGGTTTATTTGAAAAGCAAAAATTTCACCAAACAATCCTCAGATCATCGAAGATCTCATAAAAAAAAATCATGCTGACTGCGAGATGCTCGAAACAGTTAAAAAAAAGTAGTGAAAATGCAGCAAAAATAAGACATTTAAAGGTAATGAAAAGATAACTGAATTTGTATTTAGTTCGGTTTGAGTCCATATTAATTATTTCTGAGAAATAATAATTGTTGTACAATGAGAAAATCTGAAAAAAATCAAGTGACAACACAGGCTAAGTGGAGATGTCGACAGCTTTCGGAAGATGCCACCCTTCCATCATCAGCACTCCTTCGATTGCCACACACTTAATGTGTGTCAGATTAAAATTAGCCATTTAAATGAAACTTTTGAAGAAATAAAGAATTGGAATTACTCCTCTTTGTGTTGAATAACCCCTATTCACCATTAATTCGTGTTGTATTCATTTGGCAGAAACTTAATCCATCTTAACTTTTAACAGAGTTGTATTTTTCCCATTGTTAACCCTTAGTAGGACTTTTCAAATCTTGAAAAATGTCCGTTAGGTTTGAATTTTTGTTTCATATTTCTAATTCTTAGAAATATTACTAAATTGCAATGTACCTTATGAGTTGTGTATTAATTGTGTTTATATATTGTTGGACTGTATATTTTATAACTGAATTTGTATTTAGTTCGGTTTGAGTCCATATTAATTATTTCTGAGAAATAATAATTGTTGTACAATGAGAAAATCTGAAAAAAATCAAGTGACAACACAGGCTAAGTGGAGATGTCGACAGCTTTCGGAAGATGCCACCCTTCCATCATCAGCACTCCTTCGATTGCCACACACTTAATGTGTGTCAGATTAAAATTAGCCATTTAAATGAAACTTTTGAAGAAATAAAGAATTGGAATTACTCCTCTTTGTGTTGAATAACCCCTATTCACCATTAATTCGTGTTGTATTCATTTGGCAGAAACTTAATCCATCTTAACTTTTAACAGAGTTGTATTTTTCCCATTGTTAACCCTTAGTAGGACTTTTCAAATCTTGAAAAATGTCCGTTAGGTTTGAATTTTTGTTTCATATTTCTAATTCTTAGAAATATTACTAAATTGCAATGTACCTTATGAGTTGTGTATTAATTGTGTTTATATATTGTTGGACTGTATATTTTATAACTGAATTTGTATTTAGTTCGGTTTGAGTCCATATTAATTATTTCTGAGAAATAATAATTGTTGTACAATGAGAAAATCTGAAAAAAAATCAAGTGACAACACAGGCTAAGTGGAGATGTCGACAGCTTTCGGAAGATGCCACCCTTCCATCATCAGCACTCCTTCGATTGCCACACACTTAATGTGTGTCAGATTAAAATTAGCCATTTAAATGAAACTTTTGAAGAAATAAAGAATTGGAATTACTCCTCTTTGTGTTGAATAACCCCTATTCACCATTAATTCGTGTTGTATTCATTTGGCAGAAACTTAATCCATCTTAACTTTTAACAGAGTTGTATTTTTCCCATTGTTAACCCTTAGTAGGACTTTTCAAATCTTGAAAAATGTCCGTTAGGTTTGAATTTTTGTTTCATATTTCTAATTCTTAGAAATATTACTAAATTGCAATGTACCTTATGAGTTGTGTATTAATTGTGTTTATATATTGTTGGACTGTATATTTTATAACTGAATTTGTATTTAGTTCGGTTTGAGTCCATATTAATTATTTCTGAGAAATAATAATTGTTGTACAATGAGAAAATCTGAAAAAAAATCAAGTGACAACACAGGCTAAGTGGAGATGTCGACAGCTTTCGGAAGATGCCACCCTTCCATCATCAGCACTCCTTCGATTGCCACACACTTAATGTGTGTCAGATTAAAATTAGCCATTTAAATGAAACTTTTGAAGAAATAAAGAATTGGAATTACTCCTCTTTGTGTTGAATAACCCCTATTCACCATTAATTCGTGTTGTATTCATTTGGCAGAAACTTAATCCATCTTAACTTTTAACAGAGTTGTATTTTTCCCATTGTTAACCCTTAGTAGGACTTTTCAAATCTTGAAAAATGTCCGTTAGGTTTGAATTTTTGTTTCATATTTCTAATTCTTAGAAATATTACTAAATTGCAATGTACCTTATGAGTTGTGTATTAATTGTGTTTATATATTGTTGGACTGTATATTTTATAACTGAATTTGTATTTAGTTCGGTTTGAGTCCATATTAATTATTTCTGAGAAATAATAATTGTTGTACAATGAGAAAATCTGAAAAAAATCAAGTGACAACACAGGCTAAGTGGAGATGTCGACAGCTTTCGGAAGATGCCACCCTTCCATCATCAGCACTCCTTCGATTGCCACACACTTAATGTGTGTCAGATTAAAATTAGCCATTTAAATGAAACTTTTGAAGAAATAAAGAATTGGAATTACTCCTCTTTGTGTTGAATAACCCCTATTCACCATTAATTCGTGTTGTATTCATTTGGCAGAAACTTAATCCATCTTAACTTTTAACAGAGTTGTATTTTTCCCATTGTTAACCCTTAGTAGGACTTTTCAAATCTTGAAAAATGTCCGTTAGGTTTGAATTTTTGTTTCATATTTCTAATTCTTAGAAATATTACTAAATTGCAATGTACCTTATGAGTTGTGTATTAATTGTGTTTATATATTGTTGGACTGTATATTTTATAACTGAATTTGTATTTAGTTCGGTTTGAGTCCATATTAATTATTTCTGAGAAATAATAATTGTTGTACAATGAGAAAATCTGAAAAAAATCAAGTGACAACACAGGCTAAGTGGAGATGTCGACAGCTTTCGGAAGATGCCACCCTTCCATCATCAGCACTCCTTCGATTGCCACACACTTAATGTGTGTCAGATTAAAATTAGCCATTTAAATGAAACTTTTGAAGAAATAAAGAATTGGAATTACTCCTCTTTGTGTTGAATAACCCCTATTCACCATTAATTCGTGTTGTATTCATTTGGCAGAAACTTAATCCATCTTAACTTTTAACAGAGTTGTATTTTTCCCATTGTTAACCCTTAGTAGGACTTTTCAAATCTTGAAAAATGTCCGTTAGGTTTGAATTTTTGTTTCATATTTCTAATTCTTAGAAATATTACTAAATTGCAATGTACCTTATGAGTTGTGTATTAATTGTGTTCAAAAGTTTCATTTAAATGGCTAATTTTAATCTGACACACATTAAGTGTGTGGCAATCGAAGGAGTGCTGATGATGGAAGGGTGGCATCTTCCGAAAGCTGTCGACATCTCCACTTAGCCTGTGTTGTCACTTGATTTTTTGTTCAGATTTTCTCATTGTACAACAATTATTATTTCTCAGAAATAATTAATATGGACTCAAACCGAACTAAATACAAATTCAGTTATAAAATATACAGTCCAACAATATATAAACACAATTAATACACAACTCATAAGGTACATTGCAATTTAGTAATATTTCTAAGAATTAGAAATATGAAACAAAAATTCAAACCTAACGGACATTTTTCAAGATTTGAAAAGTCCTACTAAGGGTTAACAATGGGAAAAATACAACTCTGTTAAAAGTTAAGATGGATTAAGTTTCTGCCAAATGAATACAACACGAATTAATGGTGAATAGGGGTTATTCAACACAAAGAGGAGTAATTCCAATTCTTTATTTCTTCAAAAGTTTCATTTAAATGGCTAATTTTAATCTGACACACATTAAGTGTGTGGCAATCGAAGGAGTGCTGATGATGGAAGGGTGGCATCTTCCGAAAGCTGTCGACATCTCCACTTAGCCTGTGTTGTCACTTGATTTTTTTCAGATTTTCTCATTGTACAACAATTATTATTTCTCAGAAATAATTAATATGGACTCAAACCGAACTAAATACAAATTCAGTTATAAAATATACAGTCCAACAATATATAAACACAATTAATACACAACTCATAAGGTACATTGCAATTTAGTAATATTTCTAAGAATTAGAAATATGAAACAAAAATTCAAACCTAACGGACATTTTTCAAGATTTGAAAAGTCCTACTAAGGGTTAACAATGGGAAAAATACAACTCTGTTAAAAGTTAAGATGGATTAAGTTTCTGCCAAATGAATACAACACGAATTAATGGTGAATAGGGGTTATTCAACACAAAGAGGAGTAATTCCAATTCTTTATTTCTTCAAAAGTTTCATTTAAATGGCTAATTTTAATCTGACACACATTAAGTGTGTGGCAATCGAAGGAGTGCTGATGATGGAAGGGTGGCATCTTCCGAAAGCTGTCGACATCTCCACTTAGCCTGTGTTGTCACTTGATTTTTTTTTCAGATTTTCTCATTGTACAACAATTATTATTTCTCAGAAATAATTAATATGGACTCAAACCGAACTAAATACAAATTCAGTTATAAAATATACAGTCCAACAATATATAAACACAATTAATACACAACTCATAAGGTACATTGCAATTTAGTAATATTTCTAAGAATTAGAAATATGAAACAAAAATTCAAACCTAACGGACATTTTTCAAGATTTGAAAAGTCCTACTAAGGGTTAACAATGGGAAAAATACAACTCTGTTAAAAGTTAAGATGGATTAAGTTTCTGCCAAATGAATACAACACGAATTAATGGTGAATAGGGGTTATTCAACACAAAGAGGAGTAATTCCAATTCTTTATTTCTTCAAAAGTTTCATTTAAATGGCTAATTTTAATCTGACACACATTAAGTGTGTGGCAATCGAAGGAGTGCTGATGATGGAAGGGTGGCATCTTCCGAAAGCTGTCGACATCTCCACTTAGCCTGTGTTGTCACTTGATTTTTTTCAGATTTTCTCATTGTACAACAATTATTATTTCTCAGAAATAATTAATATGGACTCAAACCGAACTAAATACAAATTCAGTTATAAAATATACAGTCCAACAATATATAAACACAATTAATACACAACTCATAAGGTACATTGCAATTTAGTAATATTTCTAAGAATTAGAAATATGAAACAAAAATTCAAACCTAACGGACATTTTTCAAGATTTGAAAAGTCCTACTAAGGGTTAACAATGGGAAAAATACAACTCTGTTAAAAGTTAAGATGGATTAAGTTTCTGCCAAATGAATACAACACGAATTAATGGTGAATAGGGGTTATTCAACACAAAGAGGAGTAATTCCAATTCTTTATTTCTTCAAAAGTTTCATTTAAATGGCTAATTTTAATCTGACACACATTAAGTGTGTGGCAATCGAAGGAGTGCTGATGATGGAAGGGTGGCATCTTCCGAAAGCTGTCGACATCTCCACTTAGCCTGTGTTGTCACTTGATTTTTTTCAGATTTTCTCATTGTACAACAATTATTATTTCTCAGAAATAATTAATATGGACTCAAACCGAACTAAATACAAATTCAGTTATAAAATATACAGTCCAACAATATATAAACACAATTAATGGTAATGAAAAGATTTATGTTTTATTCAAATAGTAATCCAAAAAAATGGAAAATATGTATATCACCGTCCGACAAAAATGAAAAAGGTTGTTGAACACGAACTGGATAATATAAGTTTAAAACTTGAGACTAAATGTAGCAAAATTGCATTTACAGTTTTTCATTTCGTGATCCTGTTTCATTTTAAAAAGAACTTCAAAGTCTTAAAGGATTACATTTTATTAAATATTTTTTTGATATA
The DNA here is from genome assembly GCA_963921195.1 of Pegoplata infirma. Taxonomy (NCBI): domain Eukaryota; kingdom Metazoa; phylum Arthropoda; class Insecta; order Diptera; family Anthomyiidae; genus Pegoplata; species Pegoplata infirma. The sequence goes on from OY992540.1 coordinate 146,201,324, forward strand.
TATAATTGTCCTAGGATGCCACTAGTAATAGCAAATAAAAGAGGAAGATCTCCCTAATTTTCCTATTTTATAATTTTACATATCAGGAAAAAGGAGATAAGTTTCAACCTTTCAAAACTTTATCCTGCAATATCATTTAAAATTTTCAACAAAATATTTTGATAAAGTTTTTAAAGGACTTTTTCAGAACCTTTTATACTAATATGGAGAAATAACAAATGGAAAAATTTGTTATTTCTCCATATTTCTCCATCACCAGTGGCATCTTAGGACAAGTACAAATAATTCAGAAATATTTTACAAAATGTATCCTTTAAAACTTTAAAGAAAACAGGATCACAAAATGAAAAACTGTAAATGCAGTTTTACTCCATTTGATCTCTACTTTCAGACGTATATCACTCGGTTCATGTTTAATATTGGCTGTCGGACGGTATATTAAAAAAATTATTGTTAAAATTAACGAAATTCTTTTTTAACTGGATAAATTATATTTTAACTGGAAACTGGACCAGACCCAAAATAACTGGAAAATCCAGGCCATTCCCGGCCGTCTGGCAACTCTAGAGTAGTACCATGATGTAAAGCTCAAAATGTCCTTTCATTATACATATATACGGGGGTGTTTCATTCGAAAAGTCACGGAATTGTTGATCTGCCCTTGTATTAAAAAAAAAACATTTAAAAAAAATCAAAAACATTTTATTTCCGCTCTCTGTGATGTGTTTTTGGAACTTTTTTAAGAGTTCAAAAACGTCCGTTGTTTTAAATTTTGGTGTAGAATCGACTGGTGAAATCAGATTTGCAATATTTGCAGCTGTTATTGCTCTGCAGAAAAATCAGCACAAAATCCGCGTTTTCAGATGCATTGAACCACCCCAAGAGCGAAAATTTTTCCCAAAAAATACTACTATTGTTTTGATTTCCCCTAAAGCCTTCAAAAAAATGATAATACCCGCAGATCAAAAATTTCAAAATTAACTCTAATATTTATATGAGAAATTTTTTAAAGAAAACAAAGAACTCGTTAGGGGGTACGCGGCTGACAAAATTAAAAATTAAGGGTAACCCGAGCCAAAAAGGTTGGTAACCGCTAATCTACACTATTTCCAATTGTATTTTTAAAATTTCCAAATGTATTTTAAATTGCCCAAATATAATTTAAAATTGTCAAAATTAATTTTAAAATTGTCCAAATGTATTTTAAAATTGTCTAAATAAAGGGCTTATTGTAAAAACTCGATAAGCAACATTTCATTTTATGGTGGTTTTTGCCTTAAAACTTTTAAAAATTATGTAGAAAAAAAAACTTTTGCAGAACTTTTATTCTCAGGACACTTGTACCCAGCAAAAACTTGCATTACCAAGTAATGAAATGTGTAATGGGAAATTCAAAAGTTATAACTACTTCTGATTCGAATTACCTTTCCCATTACATTTACAAGCAAATGTGCCAAATGTAATGATTATCAAACCAATATTAATAACTAGGGATGAGATTTTCATGCAAATGCATGTTTTTTGTCGATAGTCTAAAAACGATATCGATCAATTATCTTTCCGAATCAAGAAATTTGCGTTAAAATGGCATCGATTTGTTTTTGCATTTTTTTGCATATTTTGGTGAAAATGCATATTTTTGCATATTTTGGTTTTAAATGCATATTTAGTGCATATTTCCAACGTTTAAGTGCATATTTTTGCATATTTTGGCATAAATTAGCAAAAACACAAATTGAAATATATTTGTTTCAAAAACTATTTTAAATTTTAAAAATTTATTTTGGAAATAAGAAAAATAATTTTTTTTCTTTAAATTTTTTTTTATAGATTGTCTTAAGTTCTAAAAAAATCTTGCTTACATAAAGTTTTAAATGTTACTATTTAAACCCGGCGTTACCTTTTGCTTTTTAAGACGTTTTTTCTATGAAAACAAGATTTTTATTGTGCGCATTTTATTTTTTAGTGCATATTTTCAGGTTTTTTAGTGCATATTTCGAGTTTTTTAGCGCATATTTTAAGCGCATATTTTCGATTTTTTAGTGCATGAAAATCTCATCCCTATTAATAACTAATTACATACATATGTATATTAGAGTGGCACTTAAAAATTAAATTTTCAAATTTCAAAATGCGCGGGTCGGAATATTGTGTAATTGGGTCTAAAAATGATTGTGTAAAAATTTCAGGAAAATCGAATAACTTTAACCCGTGCCGCTTTGAGGTCAAAGTTTCGGGTTTTTGGGGAAAAAGGACGATGATTTGAAAAAAAAAATAAAAAAAAGTTTTTATGAAATTAATTAAAATAATTTTTTTTTATTTAGCCTTTACTCAAAACTACTTGGAAAAAATTATGTCAACTTTGTATGACATCATTAACCCGTTAAAAATGTTAAGCTAAAAATTACCATGAATTTAGGGGGGTACTTCAAATGAGTATTTTCGATTTTTTAAAAATTTTATTAAACAAAATTTTTAAATTCAACATTTCTATACAAGTCACTTATAAAAAACATCATAAAGATTAAATATTAAAAAAATTGGGGATATACACCGACTCAATTTGTTTTTGGAGCCGTTTGATTTTTGTGGATTTCAAGGAAATTAGAATTTTGTGTAAATTTTTTTTTATGAAAATCGATTTTCAAATAAACTGACCAAATTTAAATTTTTTGTTGCTTTTTTTTATCAAATTAATTCAGTTAAGAACTATTAACTTTATTAGACATCGTTAACCCATATTGGCAGGGGACAAATGTGACCCAAGCAGAAAATTTAAAGTTTGTTTCTAGAATTTTAAGAATTTTATTGTTTCAAAATCATTTTGGTGGTCTATTACATACTAATTTATAGTGTCTGACCGAATATTTGGCTTCGGCATTGGCCAAAAGCAGCACTCGGCCAGTATTCGGCTTCGGCTACATTTTTGGCCAAATATGGCCTTATACCGAATAATTATATAAAACTTGTACGAACGTGTTAAAAAATGTTTTTGTGGAAAAAACAAACACTAAAAAAAAGTCTTGCACTCAAAAAAAGTTTTTACCCAAAACAGGTTTCACACTCGAAAAAATGTGCACTCAAAAAAAAAAATTATTTTTACAAAAATTAATAAAAAAAAAACATTTATGGACTCGGTCAAAATATGTTTAAATAGTAAAAACAAAAAAAGAAGTTAAATTTGACCGAATCCATAAATGTTTTTTTAGTAATTTTTGTAAAAATATTTTTTTTTTCGAGTGCACATTTTTTCGAGTGTAAAAACTGTTTTGAGTAAAAATTTTTTTTGAGTACAAGACTTTTTTTAGTGTTTGTTTTTCCCACAAAAACATTTTTTAACACGTTCGTACAAGTTTTATATAATTATTCGGTATAAGGCCAATGCCGAAGCCAAATATTCGGTCGGACACTATAAATTAGTATGTAATAGACCACCAAAATGATTTTGAAACAATAAAATTCTTAAAATTCTAGAAACAAACTTTGAATTTGCTGCTTGGGTCACATTTGCCCCCTGCCAATATGGGTTAACGATGTCTAATAAATTTAAAAGTTTTTAACTGAATTAATTTGATCAAAAGAAGCAACAAAAAATTTAAATTTGGTCAGTTTATTCGAAAATCGATTTTCATACAAAAAAAATTTACACAAAATTCTAATTTCCTTAAAATCCACAAAAATCAAACGGCTCCAAAAACAAATTGAGTCGGTGTATATCCCCAATTTTTTTAATATTTAATCTTTAGGATGTTTTTTATAAGTGACTTGTATAGAAATGTTGAATTTAAAAATTTTGTTTAATAAAATTTTTAAAAAATCGAAAATACTCATTTGAAGTACCCCCCTAAATTCATGGTAATTTTTAGCTTAAAATTTTTAACGGGTTAATGATGTCATACAAAGTTGACATAATTTTTTCCAAGTAGTTTTGAGTAAAAGCTAAATAAAAAAAAATTATTTTAATTAATTTCATAAAAACTTTTTTTTATTTTTTTTTTCAAATCATTGTCCTTTTTCCCCAAAAACCCGAAACTTTGACCTCAAAGCGGCACGGGTTAAAGTTATTCGATTTTCCTGAAATTTTTACACAATCATTTTTAGACGCAATTACACAATATTCCGACCCGCGCATTTTGAAATTCGAAAATTTAATTTTTAAGTGCCACTCTAACATATATACTTATAGGTAATGAAAAATTATTTAAAAAAAAAAATTAAAAAATAAAAAAATATTTAATTTTATTTTGTTTTTACCCGTGTAAAAAAATAATTGGATCAAAACATATCTCTTTTGATAAAAACATATATGGATCATATCTAAATGGATATAATCAGATCTACACCATATATATTCATATCTGCTTCAGATATGTTTTGATCCGTAAATTGAGTCTATCTGACAATTTTACATATATGAACATATCTGAAAATGTCTGATCATATATGTCATATATGCCAGATAGACTCAATTTACGGATCAAAACATATCTGAAGCAGATATGAGTATATATGGAGTAGATCTGATTATATCCATTTAGATATGATCCATATATGTTTTGATCAAAAGAGATATGTTTTGATCCAATTATTTTTTTACACGGGTATTCAAAATAATGTACAGTGAGTCAAAAAGTGAAAATCTAGTTCTGAAATTTTTTTATTTTATTATAATGACTTATGTTAGTCATTATTAATAAGTCCTTATTTTACATTTCAAAATAATGCTAAAGGTAATTTTCTGTCATTACTAAGTAATTAGAATGGTAATGATGTGTCATTACCAAGTTTTTGCTGGGTACGAAGGGTTTTAGCAAGACTTTTGCCAAAAATCTGTCAATGGAACATCAGTAGAAGGCGAAAAACACCAAAAAACAAAATGTTGCTTATCAAGTTTTGAAGTAAGCCCTTCAAATGTATTTTAAAATTGTTCAAATGTAGTTTAAAATTTTCCAAATGTATTTTAAAAATTTCTAAATGTGTTTTAAAATTTTCCAATTATTTTTAAAAATTTCAAAATCTATTTTCAAAATTATCCAAATGTATTTTAAAATTTTCCAAATGTGTTTTAAAATTTTTAAAATACATACGAACAATTTTAAAATACATTTGGACAATTTTAAAATATATTTGGACAATTTAAAAATACATTTGGACAGTTTTGAAAATACATTTGGACAGTTTTGAAAATACATTTGGAAAATTTTAAAATACAATTGGACAATTTTAAAATACATTTGGACAATTTTAAAATATATTTGGACAATTTTAAAATATATTTGGATAATTTTAAAATATATTTGGACAATTTTAAAATACATTTGGACAATTTTAAACTACATTTGGACTGTTTTGAAAATACATTTGGAAAATTTTAAAATACAATTGGACAATTTTACAACACATTTAAACAATTTTAAAATACACGCTCAACATAATACATTAGTAGATTTACTATTTATACCCTACACCACTCTGTGGTAATGAGTTTGTGCTGAAGTTTGTAACTACCCGAAATATTGATCCTAGACCTACCTTCAAGTATACCGATCGACTCAGAATTACTTTTTGAGTCGATTTAGCGATGTCCGTCCGTCCGTCTGTACGTCCTTCTGTCCGTCCGTCTGTCCGTCCGTCTGTCCATCTATCGGTTTAAGCACGATACAGGTCGCAATTTTCAATCAATTGACTTGAAATTTGAAACTTAAGCATCTTTTGGCCCAAGGACGAAGCCTATTGAAATTGGAGAACATCGGTCCATGTTAATTCCTAGCCCCATACAAACGTCCATTTGGATTCGGCTTAATGACTCTAATGACCGTGTTATAATAGATATTGCTTTAAAATTTAACAAGTAATCAAATTTTGTATGCATGAATCATCATCCCAAATTTCAAAGGAATCGCATCAGTCCTTCTGGTAGTCCCCAACAAGCCACCCTCCCGATATTCACCTAATTCCCTCAAAATTCATAAAAATGAAAATATTTGATAAAAATTTTATTTTTAGGTGTTAAACGTGTACTTTAGTTACCTAATCAAATCGGAATATAATTGAACCATTTTTGGACTAAGTCCCCCTCATAAAAATTTCGACCGATATTCAGTTAAATCGGTGTATTGACAAAAAAAAATAAACCAATTCCACTAAAATTTGATCTGTGTGTGTTTCTACACCAAACAAAGATCTAACAAAAGACAGATCCAATCGGTCCATGTTTGGACATGGGACCCATTTGCCGGAAAACACTGGTGTAGGGTATCATATGGTTGGGCTTGACCAACTATAACTTTCTTACTTGTTTTTTTTTTTGCTAATGCTAGTAAGCTAACCTTTAGCAAATTTTTAGTTTAGATTAGCATGTTAGCAAAATTATCTTGTAAACTTCATTTAGCGCATTAGCAATTTTAAACAAAATTTGAACTAATTCGTTTGCTAAATTTAAAATTGAGTTGATTAAATTTTTACAAGTTTTTTTGCTAATATTAGCAAAAATAAATTGTAATTTTTTTTAAGAAATCTTAAAATGGCGCTATCTCGGAAACTAAGCCAGATGGAGCAAAATGGAGGCCATTTTTGGTTCTCGAGCTCTGCATAGTACCGGTCCTCTTCACATGTGTGAAGACTTTGGATTCAAAAAGGTTAGCATTCCCGAAAATTTTAAAATGCACATATCTCGGTAAATATTGCCGACACAACAAAATATCCAAAAGCATTCGAAAAAAATCCCGTTTTTCCCCCAGCAGCTATAAAAAAACAGGTAACTCTTATTTTGCGCCCCTCTTTCCTATATACAAGTTTCAGGATAATCGGTGGGTGCCCTGTGAAGACCTTCCTTGTAAGTTGAAATAAAAAAATTCTAAATTTTCAGTTAACTAATTTTTGCCAAAACATTTTTGCTAACTTTGCCAAAAAAAAAATTTGTGGGTTCAAAATCAGCAAATTTTCTTGTATGTTTACAAGCTTTTTTTGCTTACATTACAGTTTTTTTTTTTGAGCGTAAATGCAGTTTTACTACATTTAGGGCGGATTACTCAATGAAAAGTTAGCTGCTAACTGCCGATTTAAGGGAGCCTTATGTCAAAATTTGTATGAAAAAGTAAAATTTAACGGAGAGTTATTTTATAACAGAGCATTGAGTAATTCAGCCTTAGTCTCTAGTTCCAAACGTATTTCGTGTTTAACGATTATTTTTTTTTATTTTTGTCGGACGGTGTAATAACAACTCATATAAAAATTTAATTTAATCGAGAACGGGTTTCAATAACCATTGCCTCGTTGTAGCGAAACAGACACACGACTATGGTTGGAATCGAACCAACGACTCCCACACTCATAGGCTAAAATTTTTAATTAGTTTTACAATTTTTTTTGTATACAAAATATTAAACTACTGATAAAAAAAACAGAAATCAATTAAATATGATTAAGTTCAAACTGAATTATAATTATGATTAATCCAAATTTCCGATTATTGGATTAATCAAAATTTTTATTAAAACGAATGTTTAAATAATTTTAATCCCCATCATAAATCAATAGTTTAATACGAACCTTGGTAACAAAACGATTTATAGGAATATAAATATGTACCGTAATATATTATTAAGCGACAATTTATAGCCCATTAAATTGTTTGATATAGTTTTCATGTTTTTCCCATAATAAATAAAAGTTATAAATTTCACTAAAACAACAAAACAAAAAAAATTCACTAAAAATGCGATAATACTCAATATGAATTTCAGTTTTATTTCTTTTGTTTTCGCTAAAAGATAAGTCGCATATAATTCGTTGTGTTGGGTGTAGATAGACGACCATTCTAATCACCACGATTATAGAACAATATCGTAATCGCTAAATCAGAGATAAACTAGAGCGAGTTAAATGGATGGAAAAGCGTCATTTGAAAAATAAACAATAAAAATTAGCGATAAAAAACAATATTGAATTTTTACAATAGAAAACATGGAAAAGAGTTAAATTTGACTTGGCAGAATCCATTCATCCTCTTTACAATGTTCTACAAGTTTTGACTTGAAATTTTTTATTTTGAGTAAAAAACATTTTTTAGTTATTTTTGTAAAAAAAAATATTTTTTTTGGATTAAAATGTTTTTGTTTTTTCGAATGTATATTTTTTTGAGTCCTTATTTTTTTATAGAACAAATTTTTTAATGACAAAAACAGTCTTTGTATGTGTATTGGTTCATACGTTATATGTATTTTAGTGCACTACCTCTCTAATGCGTGAACCGATTTTGTTTCTGCAAATTTCCCATGAAAGGTGACGTCAATACCAAAGTTTATATATGTATTGGTTCATTTTAATTGTGTTTATAATGCGTGAACCGATTTTAATTCGAATTTCATCGATTGCCGGGAAAATTATGGTTCGTTTTGGTCTAAAAACTCTATTTTAATTTTTAGCCAAATCGGACAAAATTAACCCTGGCCTTCGGCTGTGCCGAATCTTTTTGTACCCTCCAAAATGTAAAAAAAAAAAAAATTTAGGGTCGTTTTTTTTGCGGGGTCGGTTAGGGGCATTGGGGGTCACATTTGAACTACCTCTGACACAGAAATGGTTAAATTGTTTAACAAATATACAAAAAAAACTTAAAAAATGTATTTTTTTTGAGGTAGGTTTAGTTGTTCAAGGGGGGACTTTTTTCCACTGGTCCGATTTTGCACATTTTGAACTTAACCAGCCTATGACTAAACTTCAGAAGTCTCGCTCTTTTAGTTCGGACTGGATCGTGCTTTCCACAGACAGTCGGACAGATGGACACACGGACATCGCTTGAATCTATCATGGATCAATATATCCCAGCAAAATTTTCGGTTGCAAAGAACCGATTGTGGAACAACTTATACTTCCCTAGAACCTGTTCTAATTCTTGTGCAACACCGATTCTTTTTACAAAGGGATTGTCCCAAAAGCAACAGGTGTTTGTAAGCAAAATTGGAACACATTTTTGTTCTTCGGAATCGGTTCTAGAAGTCAAATTTAGAACAGAAATGAGAATTAAAGAAATATTTTGAATTGCATTAATTTATTTAAAAAAATAAAGATAATCCTATATGACATCGTGTATTAATTTTTTTTTAACGCACATCATCCTTTTTCGCCTCCAGAATTGCATTTTGGGCCTTGCAATTAATATACACCACAACAGGGATTTTCTGCAAACAAAAATGAAAAACATTAATTTATTAATATTTGTCCCGACCCAGACAATCAAAATTTAATTTACTTACCTTCGTATCAACAATTTTCACGATTATATCCTGATATTTTCATAGAATTTCGTGTTTTTTCTTGGTGAAAACAAAAAAAATTATATTTATTTTTTAATTTTTTTGACACATAATTTTTTTTTAATTCCTGAGAACGAAAATGTTATGAAATTTAGATTGCATAGAACAAGCTTCACAATAATATTCACTTAACTTGTTCTGAATAATTAAAGTGTAATAGTGTTTGATTACCGAAGAACCTGTTCTAGAACAAATGTTATCGGAATCGGTTCTGATAAATTTTCCTGGGATTATTTATATACTTTATGGGGACTCCTCGACCGATATTTCGATGCGGGTATAAAATTAATGTCTTACGATACATCATATTAAATAATTTTGATGCACTGAACACGTATATAAAAAAAATTTTGAGACGAGCTTTCATTTAAACTTAATTTGAGCCAAATTCGGTAATTTTAACCAATGGCGCCTTAAATTAAAATTCAAAATTTTTCGATTTTGATTGATTTTGATTGAAGGGCGCCACGGATAAAAGCTTTTTATTCCCTCCACTTAGTGATAGAGGGTATATATAAGTTTGTCGTTCCGTTTATAACTCATCGAAATATCGGTCTGGGACCCCATAAAGTATATATATTCATGATGCCCGATCGATTTTAAGACATTCTAGCGATGTCCGTCTGTCTGTCTGTGGAAAATGCTATCACGGACAAAATATTGCACAGAGATGACTGAAACTTAACATACTTATTGGAAGTTCTCCCGAGAAGTTTGGTATTGCATTTGAGCAATATCGGTTCAGCGGTTCAAAAGTTATGAACGAAAATGTAAGCACACCTCAAAAATTTCAGTACATTCAACATAACCTAAAAATACAAAATGCTTTAATTCGGCTTCTGGTTGACATATGTGAACATAATTGAACACCCAATGGTATTTAAACAAGTACGAACATATTTTTTGACAAAAAAAAAAAAGAAAAAAAGTCGCAGATTTTTTTTTTAACAATTTTTTTTTTCGAGTAAATTTTTTTTCAAAAAAATTTTTTTTATCAAAAGTAATTTCGTTTTAGGAATATGAATTTTTATAATGGCCTAAGAGATTTTTCAGGTTTTTGGAAGGTCGGGAAGGGGTCACTCAAGGTCTGGTGCCATTTTTTACAAATCTGGATAAATCACTTCTGAATATTGCTAGCCAACTATAAAAAATATTTGTGGTAAAAGTTATAAGTTTAAGAGGCACTTAAAATTAAAAATTCAGAACTTCCCGACTTCAAACCACAAGAACTCGAGAATTAAGCAATACACGAATGTAATGTTGAATAGATAGGTCTTCCAATTAGCTTTAATTCTGAATAAAAATGAAAATTGTCACTTTGGTAGAAATATTAAAAAAAAAAAAATGGGAGACCAATTTTTCCCCCATTTTATTGAAAATCGAAAGGGATCCATTAGGAAGTCTATTTTTTTGTAAAGTTAAAATAATAAATTTTAAAGAAGTTCTTCTAGAATTTAATGATTGCTTCTAAACCGGAAACCCATCGTTTGGGTAAGTTCATACACAGTTCAGGACTAAATTGGATCCGGACAGTATGGCTTTAAATACCATTGGTTCCAGACCCTATTAGGTTTCATAGGGTACCCAAAATTGTGATCCAAATTTTTGGTCCGATTCGCGATTATTTATTTTTCGAAATGTTTAGTATTTACCAAGATATGTGTATTTTTAAATTTTCGGATCGGCGACATTATGTGGTTTAAAAAAAAAATGACTTCGTTTGATTCGATCGCTTAATTTTCGAGATACCGCTATTTTATTTTTTTTAATATTTTGTCTCGATATATAAAAAATTTACTAAATTGTAGGAGTACACCTTCTCAATTCTAAGAACACTATGCAACACCCAAAATCGGAATGGGATAAAACCAAAAGCAAATGCGTATGATTGTTATTTAAAGGCAATTACAATATTAATCATTCGCCACTTACACAATTTTCAAGCATTTATTATTATAATTATAATAAAAGTGCACTAACTTCAAATGCGTGTAAAAAAATCTAAATCTAGCTCTGAACTGGAAAAAAGCCTTGAGGGTTTTGTTATGGAAAACGACAGCTTTCATTTGCTTTTGGTTTCATCCCATTCCGATTTCGAAAGTTTTGCCACTGTGGAATTAATGAATTAGGAATAAATTAGTCATAAAAATTAATTTTGAGAAAATTTTTTCCCAAATTTTGTTAAAAAAATAACTAGCGCTGAACTAAAAAAAGCCTGGGTGTTTTGTTATGTCAAATGTCAACTTTCATTTTGGTTTCATCCCAATCCCATTCCGAATTGGATCAATTTTGTATCACTGTGTTATTAACTGGAAAATACAATCATATACATGACATGAATATAAAATTGTTGACATTTTTACTATTTATTGTCCTGTTCAAATTGATTTTATGATAAGATCAGACATTATTTCGAAACTATTCTAAATGATTGTTTATTTATTGTTTTATTTTTTTTTTACAAAGAATTGATAATAAAACAAGTAGAAAATTTAAATTCAACTTGGCCGAATCCATGAATACCCTCCACAATGACCTTTTGAAGTGATAGTAAATTTTCAAACGTGAGAAAAATTAACAATTTTGATTAGAAATATTTTATTTTGAGTAAAAAACTTTTTTTAGTCATTTAAAAAAAAATTGACTAAATTTTTTTTGAGTGTAATTTTTTTTGACAAACATATATGCCAAATTTTGGCAGCCTCAGTAAAGTCTTTAAAAAATTAGCGTGTTTTCTACAGACAGACGGACGGACATTGTTAGATCGACTTAAAATCAATCGAGGATCATGAATATATGGGGCATTCCATGTGAAATCGGACACTTTGAAAAACTTTTTTTTTAGATTTTCCCATTTTTTTTACAGTTTTTAGTACCCTTCGAAAACTCCTTCGTGGTAAATTTTCAGATTTTTTTGATGACCCGTTCAAAAGATATTGAATTTTTAAAAATTGGTAGTTTGTTCCTTTACTCAAACTTCTTTTAAACATAACTTCTTCAATAATGGTCCAAATTTCAAATTTTTTTTTTTCAAAATTTTTGTTTTTTTACGTACTTTCTAAAAAAAAATCCCAAAAAATTCTTAAAAGCGCTCTAGTATGCGATTTTTAAGTTTTATAATTTAAATCTCATTTTTGAAAATGTTTGTACTCTTCGATTTTTTTTAAATTTTTTTGTGTAAAACTTCTATCAATTCTACAAATTTTTTGCCCAGGAAGATCGTGGGATAACGATTATTACTATTTTTTAAAATTTTTTGAAAAAATTTTATTGTAATTTTCCAATCTTAAAATCACTTCTACTGCTCCAATGGTGCGTCATAGAGGGGTCCTTTATAAGACCGACCCCCATTAATTTTTACGTCTTAACATTTCTTTGGAACAAACTAATACCCTATCTCCAATTTCTAAGGGTGCTCCCACACAATACGACATTTTTTAAAATTTGTTCCAACCGCTCTAACTGCCCAAATAGTGCCCTTAGAGCAACAAAATGTATGACCGACTCACAATATTTTTTTAGTCCAAACATTTTCTCTGAACACACCTACCCTCTATCTTTAACTGTTAAGGCGGTCCCCATACAATATTTTTTATTTTTTGTAAATTTGTTTTATTTAATCAGCTTCTACCGGTCCAATGGTGCGTCCGAGAGGGGTCATTATTGAGACCGACCCCAATTTATTTTTACCCTACAACATTTTTTCAAAACATACTGACGCCCTATCTCCACTCCATAAGTAGGCTCCCATACAAATAACAGTTGGAGCAAATTTTATAAAAATGTAATTTTGTATGGGAGCCTACTTATGGAGTGGAGATAGGGCGTAGGTATGTTTTGAAAAAATGTTGTAGGGTAAAAGTAAATGGGGGTCGGTCTCACTAATGACCCCTCTCGGACGCACCATTGAACCAGTAGAAGCTGATTACATAAAACAAATTTACAAAAAATAAAAAAAATTGTATGGGGACCGCCTTAACAGTTAAAGATAGAGGGTAGGTGTGTTCAGAGAAAATGTTTGGACTAAAAAAATATTGTGGTTCGGTCATACATTTTGTTGCTCTAAGGGCACTATTTTGGCAGTTAGAGCGGTTGGAACAAATTTTAAAAAATGTCGTTTTGTGTGGGAGCCCCCTTAGAAATTGGAGATAGGGTATTAGTTTGTTCCAAAGAAATGTTAAGACGTAAAAATTAATGGGGGTCGGTCTTATAAAGGACCCCTCTATGACGCACCATTGGAGCAGTAGAAATGATTTTAAGATTGGAAAATTACAATAAAATTTTTTCAAAAAATTTTAAAAAATAGTAATAATCGTTATCCCACGATCTTCCTGGGCAAAAAATTTGTAGAATTGATAGAAGTTTTACACAAAAAAATTTCAAAAAAATCGAAGAGTACAAACATTTTCAAAAATTAGATTTAAATTTTAAAACTTAAAAATCGCATACTAGAGCGCTTTTAAGAATTTTTTGGGATTTTTTTTTAGAAAGTACGTAAAAAAACAAAAATTTTGAAAAAAAAAATTTTAAATTTGGACCATTATTGAAGAAGTTATGATTAAAAGAAGTTTGAGTAAAGAAACAAACTGCCAATTTTTAAAAATTCGATATCTTTTGAACGGGTCATCAAAAAAATCTGAAAATTTACCACAAAGGAGTTTTCGAAGGGTACTAAAAACTGTAAACATATTGGGAAAATCTAAAAAAAAAGTTTTTCAAAGTGTCCGATTTCACATGGAATGCCCCATATATATTTTATGGGGTCCTAGACCAATATTTTGAGTTGTTACAAACGGAATGACAAACTTATATATACCCTCTACCACTAGAGTGAAGGGTATAATAATTCTGTTTAACGTTTACATATGTTTTGCCACTTAAATACAAGATAGATTGCAAATATTAAGAGCGCCACAAATATAATAATCACTGATATCGATTGAAGATACCACGATTATCTTATTCCTATCCATTTGCTATATATATTTTGATAATGGAAAATTAATGAGCAATAATAAATACTGTACAAAAGGGGGCATTCCATGCCAAATCAGAAACTTTGACATTTTTTTTCAGATTTTTCTTTATTTTTTTCAGTTTTTAGTACATTCCGAAAATTTCTTCGTGGTAAATTTTCAGATTTTTTTGATGACTCGTTCAAAAGATACAAAATTTTCAAAAATTTAAAGCTTGTCATGTATTTGATTGCTCCACTATGGTTCCAAATGCATATTTTTTGGCAGAAATTATAAAAAAAAATTTAACAAATTTTAAGGATTTTGAAGCCAAAATAGCCTATATCTTTCGTGGAGAAAAAGTTGTGTTTGGGCACGAACTTGCATGAGTCTTTTAATGTGAAAGTGTTTTATATATGGTCTATTTAATACTAAAATTAACATCTAGCCAGCATTTTTTGGCAAAATCTCACAATTGCCATTTTAGTTTAAAACAAATTTCGAAAAAATTTTCTGTTTTTCGGGTGACATATCTTTAATTTTTTTTTAAATATTTTTTTTTTGCCTTCGGCCGAGCTAACTGACTACTAGAAATATATTATTGTTGATAATTTTTTTTTTCCAAAAAAAAAAAAAAAAAAAATTCCAAAAAAAATTTCAAATTTTTTTTTTTTTTTTTAAATTTTTTTTTTTTTGAAAATCGTTCTTTGATTGCGTTAAGAGGTAAAAAATCATTCCAGATTAAAAACTAGCAACTTTGCTTCATTTTTGGAATTTATGCCCAAAAAAAGTGATTTGGAAACTTTTGATTCACGAACTCTAATCTCCGTAGAATAAATTCATTATCTGACGACTCATATTATGGAAATTCAAGTTTTTGTACAGAATTTTCGAATAAAATTATTTTAATGTTGAAATGCTCAAAAATCAGTAGAATCAGTACATATTTTAAAAAATCAGTACAAATCAGTACAACGTTTTTTGATCAATACACGTGATCAAAAATCAGTACATGTACTGATCAAATCAGTATGAATGGTCAGCCTACTTAAGGGTTAAATACAGATGGTAGAAATGTTCTAAGAAAAAGTTTGAATTAAAAAAATATTGTGTGCCGGTCACACATTTGACTGCTCTAGGGGCACTCTTAGGGCAGTTGAAGCGATTGAAGCAACCTCTCTAAGACGCACCACTGGAGCAGCAGACTTGATTTAAAGATTGGAAAACTGCAATGAAAAATATTCAAAAAATCTTAAAAAAAATAGTAATAATCGTAATCCCATGATCTTATCGGGCAAAAAATTTTAAAAATTTATAAAAGTTTTCTACAAAAAATAAAAAAAAAACATGTAAGAAAGTTATAGTCGGTCAAGACCGACGATATGATACCCTACACCAGTTTTCCGGAAAGTGGGTCCCAAGTCCAAACATGGACCGATTGGATCTGTTTTTTTTAAGTTCTTTATTTGGTGCAGAAAACACACATATATCAAATTTTAGTGGAATTGGTTTATATTTTTGTCAATAGACCGATTTAACTGAATATCGGTCGAAATTTTTATATGTGGGACTAAATCCAAAAATGGTCCAATTATATTCCGATTTTATTAGGTTACTAAAGTGCACGTTTAACACCTAAAAATAAAATGTTTATCAAATATTTCCATTTTTATGAATTTTAAGGGAATTATGTGAATATCGGGAGGGTGGTTTGTATGGGGACTACCAGAAGGACTGACCCGATTCCTTTGAAATTTGGAATGTTGATTCGTGCGTACAAAATTTGTTTACCTGCTAAATTTCATAGCGATATCTGTTATAATACGGTTATTAGAGTCATTTAATCCGAATCCAAAGGGGGCGTTTGTATGGGGGTAGGTCTTAACATGGACCGATTTTCTCCAATTGCAATAGGCTCCGTCCTTGGGCCAAAAGATGCTTAAGTTTCAAATTTCAAGTTGATTGAAAATTGCGACCTGTATCGTGCTTAAACCGATAGATGGACAGACGGATGGACATCGCTAAATCGACTCAAAAAGTAATTCTGAGTCGATAGGTATACTTGAAGATAGGTCTAGGACCAATATTTCGGGTAGTTACAAACATCAGCACAAACTCATTATACCCTGAACCACAGAGTGGTGTAGGGTATAAAAATCAAGGAGTACAAACATTTTCAGAAGTGAGATTTAAATTTTAAAATTAAAAAACTCGATTATTTAAACACTTTTAAGGAGTTTTTTTTTTAAAGTATGAAAAAAAAAAAACAAAAATTCGAAATTTTTACCATTTTTGAAGAAGTTATGAGAAAAAGAAGTTTGAGTACAGGAACAAGCTTCTTAAAGCTTTAAAAAAAAAAAAAAAATTCAAAGTGTCCGATTTGGCATGGAATGTTCCATATATTCTTATATCTTTAGTTCAAATTTCACTTACTAAAATATACACAAAGAATTTTAAGGGGAATTTTTTTATTTATTATTTTAATAATAAAATAATAAAATTATTAATAACTACAGTGCCGATTAAAAAAAACACAATAATCAATTGCGTTGTTGTAAAAAAATTTATTAAGATCAGGTCTGAGCAGTTCATAACTGGTCTTCTCAACTTATATCACATGCTATCTCATCAGATCTATGAAATCCACAATTTGATTTACAATTTCGGGATCTGTCAGATGCAATTATTAATCAGATCCCAAATTGGGCACCGGACTTGAGGTCTAATTAGATACAATCAGTTTCGTTTTAACCATTAGGACCATTAGGGGCAAGTGTCCAGGGCCCACCCGACATAAGGGGGCCCCGAAATGCCAATGAATTCGCCTATTCGAAAATGGAGCAACATTTTTTTAATTTGTTTTTAAAGAAAATTTTACATTTTCTTACAGAAAAATTCTCCGACTCTAATAGATTTTTCGTGTACATCTGAGACTTTTTCTATAGGAGAAATTTGTCCTCCATTTCAAAAGTCTCAAATTCATAGAAATTTTTCTTATATAAAAAAATTCAGATTGCGAAAAATTTGTACAGAAAAAGTTTCTGATTCTGAGATTTTAAAAGCCTAAAGTTCATAGAAGTTTTTACAAAATAAAAAGTTTCAGATTCTAAGACACTTATTATTGGCAAAGTCTCAGATTCCGAGACATTTTTCTATAGAAAAAAATCTCACATTCTGACACAATTTTCAAATTGAAAAAAACTCAGATTCTAAAACATTTTCCATATAAAAAAAGTCTCAGATTCTCAACATTTTTCGTATAGCAGAAGTCTCAGATTCTGAAGAATTTTTCGTATAGAAAAAGTCTCAGAATCTGAGACATGTTTCGAATAGAAAAAGTCTCAGATGCTGTCTCTCTTATAAAAAAAAATCTCAAAAACTGCGACATTTTTCGCACAAAAATATTCTCAGATTCTAAAACATTTTTCGTAAAGAAATTGTCGCAGATTCTGTGACATTTTTCGTATAGAAAAAGTCTTAGATTCTGAGACATTTTTCGTGTAGATAAAGTCTCAGATTCTGAGACATTTTTCGTATTAAAGAAGTCTCAGATCTAAGACGTTTCTCGTATAAAAAAATCTCAAAAACTGAGAAATTTTTCGTACAAAAATATTCTCAGATTCTAAAACATTTTTCGTAAAGAAATTGTCGCAGATTCTGAGACATTTTTCGTATAGAAAAAGTTTTAGATTCTGAGACATTTTTCGTGCAGATAAAGTCTCAGATTCTGAGACATTTTTCGTATTAAAGAAGTCTTAGATCTAAGACGTTTCTCCTATAAAAAAATCTCAAAAACTGAGATATTTTTCGTACAAAATTGTAGAAGATTCTGTGACATTTTTCGTATAGAGAAAATTTCAGATTCTGAGACATTTTTCATATAGAAAAAATTTCAGATTCTTAGACATTTTTCATATAGAAAAAGTCTCAGATTCTGAGACACTTTTCTTAAAGCAAAAGTCGGAGATTCCGAGACATTTTTCTTAAAGGAAAAGTCTGAGATGCTGAGATATTTTTCTTAAAGGAAAAGTCTAAGATTCTGAGATAGAAAAGGTCTAAAAAATTGTTCTGCGCAAATATCATGGTTTTATTAAGTAAAGAAAAATTACCTCGAGCTGGATTTTCCGTACTCAAAATATCATGATGTTTAATTTGCACCATTAAACATGAGTTTAATTTGTACCGAAAAAGGTTTTTTTGTCGACTTTTTACTTTCCAGCGGAGCCTCAAAATCTTGTGTTCCCAGGGCCCCGACATGCCTTAAAGCGGCCCTGGATAAATCTCTATATTCAAAAGAGTTGGATGACTGAATGGCTGACATACTCATTCATCATCGCACAGCCTAAACCCCTGTGGCTAGAGGCTAAAATTTGGAATGTAGATTTACCCGGAAATAGAACTACTTATTCAGAATTTTCGGAAACTCTGATTCTATGGGGGGGAAAAAGTCTACTTTGGTTCATATTATATTTCCTGAAATATGCCTAGGAATATGAAATTTTATATTTCCTGAGAAATTTGTCCAAGAAACCTGAAATTTTTAATGAAGGAACCTCCAGCAGAAAAAAAACCTTCTAAAAAATTTTGATTTTCACAGAAAAAAAAAAAATTAGTTAAAAAATTCAGATTTAATTAAAAAATTAATTAAATCTGGACCAATCACTAAAATGCGCATATAAAGCAATGCAATAGATAAACACACACTCGCACACACGGAAAACAAAACAAAACAAAAAAAACTAAGTAAAGCTAAAAATTTAATTAAACAATTAATTATATTAATTAAATATTTAATTAATATTAAACTAAAAAAACAATTAAAATGTTAATTAAAATAAAGTTAAAAATTTGATTAAACAGTTAATTATATTAATTAAAAATTTAATTGATATTAAATTAAAAAACAATTAAAATTTAAATTAAATTAAAATATACAATATTATTTTCTGTGTTTGTTTAGTGTAATCTATGTATTAAACCACAGAGTTTATAGAAGCGAAGCTAAAAACTGGCCTGTTAGTACGAATTTTCTTTTCTCTCTTTCGTGATGAGTCTCGAATATACCTAAAGGAAAACTTGTGTAATAAATAGAAATTCTATCATTTACTAACTTCTTCTCTCATTTCTTTTATTACAGGAGGTAAGCCTGAAAATGGCAAAACTTCCGAAATAAATACAGCCCCAGATGCTATTGAAGAAGTTTCTGAAACACCCGTTTCTAGTAACACAGATGTAGCAGATATCGAAAGTAAAACTAATGGAATTGAATCAAGAAAATTGTCCGATGCTTTGGAAACAAAGAAACTTTCTAATGGCGTAGAACCAAATAATGTCTCTGAAGCTGAAGGTCAAGTTAAGGTAAGTTATCTTTAAACTTTTGAGTAAAGCGGTTTTAAATAATAAACTTATTTATGTAATTATTATTTTATTTATTCTCCAACAGAAATTACCCTATCCCAAATCTATATTCTTTATTATCAGTAATGAATTTTGTGAACGCTTCAATTATTATGGCATGAGAAGTAAGTTCAAAAGGATAATTTAGTACAAAAAAATTAGATATTTACAAATTTCTATTTAATTCCTCTCTTTTCAGCCATTTTGGTTTTATATTTAAGTCGTAATTTGGACTACAGCGATGATACGGCCACCATTATTTTCCACATCTTTACTATGTTTGTTTACTTCTTATGTGTTTTTGGTGCCATTATTTCGGACAGTTGGTTGGGAAAATTCAAAACGATACTCTATCTCTCACTGGTGTATGTTTGTGGTTCTATTTTGATCTCCTTGGGTGCGATGCCTCCATTAAATCTGCCGGCAACGACGTTTACCATGATAGGTCTAGCGTTAATAGCGCTGGGTTCGGGTGGTATAAAGCCGTGTGTCTCCGCTTTTGGTGGCGATCAATTTAAATTACCCGAACAGATTAAACAGATGACCACTTTCTTTTCGTTATTCTACTTTTCCATCAATGCCGGTTCATTGATTTCAACAACAGTAACGCCAATTTTACGTGAAGATGTTCATTGTTTTGGTGAAAAGGAATGTTATTCATTGGCTTTTGGTGTACCAGCAATGTTGATGGCTGTATCAATTAGTAAGTTGAAAAGAATGACTTAAATTACAAGAGACCAAAAGAAAGGCTTTACCGTGCGTTATTCAAAAAGGTCTTAAAAAACTCTTTCGTTTGATTTTAATATGACAATACGGGCTTGGGAAACATTGGAGTTATTGGGTAATCACTAAAATTTTCCATGACTGACAAATTTGAAAACAGTGGTTTCAGTTTTATAAGTTTACGGTTTCTGTTTACATTCGGTTGTTACGAGTTAAGGAATTTATTCTAAATAAACATAGAATTTAAAAAAAAATACTAAATGGCGCCCAAGCAGGGGCCAGCTTCTAAATAGGAAGTAATATGAGAGTTAAAATCCCTGATGAAGTATTTCAAATATGAAGATGAATTTAAAAAAATATACTAAATGGCGCCCAAGCAGGGGCCAGCTTCTGAATAGAAAGTTATGTGACATTTAAAAGCCCTGTGTGAAGTATTTCAAGTATGAAGATGTAACAAAGTCAATGAATCTTACACAAATTTTAGAATTTAAGACCTTTTAAGGAATTTAACATGTCTGACATCCCAGCAGAAATTTTGCTGAACTGGCAGCAGCTTTTGGAAAGGAAACTCGAGTCAAGGAGCGCATCCAAACCTGCTGAATTCATGCATGATTCTCTAAGGCGATGTCACACTTTAGAGCGCTAATTGGATAAACCGTAAAAGCACTCTTAAGATGCTTTGAATTCACATCTCTTTAGAGCGCTGAAAAAATCGCTATAAAGATGCAGTGAATTCATGTATCTTTTTTGAGCTGATTTAAGCAGAATAAAGATGAAGCACATTTGACTCTTTCTGAATACAAATTACAAAATTTGAAACACAATTGACTTTTTCTAAATACAATTGGAAAATCTTAAATACAATTGACTAATTCTGAAAATCAGTTGACTCCCTGCAAGCATTTGGAAGAAATATCGCCTAAGAGATCCAATTCCATTTAAAAAATTTCCAATAATATTTCGAAAATTTCAAATTATATTTCAGAAACTTCCATTTATATTTAGATATTACCATTTATAACAAAAAAAATTGTAATAACATTTCAAAAATTTTCAATTATATTGGAAATTTTTTGGACATTTTTGGACATATAATATAATATTTTTTGGACATATAATTGGACATTTTTAAATATAATTGGAGATTCTAAAATATGATTCGTCATTTTTTGTAATATAATTTTTATTTTCTGAAACTAAAGTGGAAATGGTGTACTCAATTTTTTTTCATTCAAAATGTGAGGTGTTATGATTGAAGCACTCTTTGCAGCGCTGATTAATGAGCAATAATGATGCAGTAAAATCATGTGTATTTGTCCAAAACTCATGGGTTTTTATTCAAAAAGTGCTAAATATATTTAAAAGGAAAGCAAAATATAATTTTATATTTTAGGTTTCACTTAAAAAATCTTCACAAAAAATTTAAATTTTTTCCCCTTATTTTTCTGCACCCTCAAGAGCGCTCTTTGGATGCGCTTCGGTATGCTATAAAAAGATGATGTGAAATCTCGATTTATTTATTTTTGCTGGGATCTGAGACTTATTTTATAGAATCCATTTCTAAGAATCTCAGACTTTTTCTATAGGAAAAAGGTCTCGGAATCTGAGACTTTGTCTATAGGAAAAATGTCTCAGAATCTCAGACTTTTTCTACAGGAAAAATATTTCAGAATCAGAAACTTTTTCTATTGCAAAACTACCTCAGAATCTGAGTCTTTTTCTATAGAAAAAATGTTTCAGATTATGATACTTTTTCTATAGGCAAAATTTCTCAGAATCTGAAATATTTTCTATAAAAAAAAATGTCTCAGAATCTGATACTTTTTCTAAAGAAAAAAAGTATCAGAATCTGAGAATTTTTCTATAGGAAAATGTCGCAGAATCTAAGATTTTTTCTACAGGAAAGATATATCAGAATCTGAAACTTCTTCTATTGAAAAAATATTTCTTTAGAAAAATGTCTCAGAATCTGAGACTTTTTCTATCTAAAAAATGTCTAAGAATCTGGGACTTTTCTAAAGGAAAAATATCTCAGAATCTGAGACTTTTTCTATAGGAAAAATGTTTTATAAACTAATTGTAAGACTTTTTCTATAGGAAAAATTTCTCAGAATCTAAGATTTTTTTTATAGGAAAAATTTCTCAGAATCTAAGATTTTTTCTATTGGAAAAACATTTCAGAGTATAAGAGTTTTTCTATAGGAAAAAATGTCTCAGAATCTGAGATTTTTTCTATAGGAAACCAGTCTTAGAATCTAAAACTTTTTCTAATGGAAAAATATCTCAGAATATGAGACTTTTTCTAAAGGAAAAATGTCTCCGAGACTTTTTATATAGGAAAATTTCTGAGACATTTTCCAAAGAAAAAATATCTTAGAATCGGCGACTTTTTCCATAGGAAAAATATCTCAGAAACTTTTTCTATTGGAAAAATATCTCAGAATCTGAGACTTTTCCTATAGAAAATTGTCTCATAATCTGAGACTTTCTATAGGAAAAATGTCTCAGAATCTAAGACTTAAGTTAAAAAATTTCTAAATCTTTACGGTTAAATTCGGATTCGACAAGAAATTTGTTCCAAATAAACACAGATTTTCAGAAAAATGTACTAACAGAAATGGCGCCCATGCAGGCGCCAGAATCAAAATTGCAAAGCAATTTGACAGTTAAAAGCGCTTGTGGCATATTCTAATAATGAACGTGTAATAAAAATCGATGGGACGTAAAAAACTCTTTTATTAGACTATAATATGATTGGGAATCGGATCAGTTATTGAGTAAACAATAGAGTTTCTCAGTTCGAAAACCGTGGTTTTGGTGTTATTAATTTGCAAATCTTTACGGGTTCTGCTTTAATTCGGGTTTGACAAGTTAATAAATTGGATTTAAATAAACACAGAATTTCAAAAAAATTGTTTAACGGAAATGGCGCCCAAGCAGGGGCCAGATTAAAAGGAAGAGTCGAGGCCAATTAATAGCAGTTTTGTTCCGATTCAATCTGCTGGGCTTATTTAAAGTAAGGTTTGGAATAGCTTGTAGCTGCGAAATGTAGTGCCTTTGTTTTGATTTCTTTTAATATAAGTTAACAAATTTTTAATTGGAGTTATTAATTAAACAACAACTAACAAGCTATATAACATTGAATTTTCCTTATAGTTATCTTTATTTTGGGTCGTCCTTTGTATAATAGTAAACCTCCAGCTGGCAATATGGTTGTTTTGGTCAGCAAAACAATTGGTGTAAGTTAATCTTTATTGTCAATTGTATTCAAAAATATAATTATTTCCCTCCATTCTAGAATGCCATTTCCACTAAATGGCGTGAGAAGAAAACTAATCCCCGTGAACATTGGTTAGACTATGCTGATAAAAAATACGACCGTCAATTAATTGATGATGTTAAGGTTTTAATGCGTGTCTTAGTTTTGTATTTGCCTCTTCCCGTTTTCTGGGCATTATTCGATCAACAAGGTTCCCGTTGGACTTTCCAGGCCACCCGTATGGATGGTGACATGGGTGGTTGGGATATTAAACCAGATCAATTGCAAGTCTTGAATCCTTTACTTATTTTGGTATTCATTCCATTGTATGATGTAGCCATTTATCCGGCCTTAAGCTTAATTGGTATTCGTCGTCCTTTACAAAAGTTAACTTTGGGCGGTATTTTGGCCGGTGTAGCCTTTATAATTTCCGGTGTAGTTGAACTTAAATTGGAGGTGAGTAGAAAAATTTTTTTATATTTATTTAAACGTTAAAACAACTTGAAAAATAGGTTTTATAAATATTTATTTTTTGTACTGCTATTCATAATCAATGTTCGCAATTTTAAAGTGATGTTATTAAATTCAATTTGTTCGTCCCTTTTAATTAAGGTTACTATTTTCCAAGGACAATTTGATAAATATGTGAAGTGAAGTTTGTTTTTAAACAGGCTACTCGATTATGGAGTTTAGTCTTTGGAGAAGTATGCTGTTCCACAGATATTATTGGATATTATTGTTTTATCTAAAGGAAAAATGTCTCAGAATCTGAAACTTTTTCTATAAGAAAAATACTCAGAACCTGAGACTTTTTTTATACGAAAAATATCTCAGAATCTGAGACTTTTTCTATAGGAAAAGTGTTTCAGAATCTGAGACTTTTTCCTATAAAAAAGTGTCTCAGAATCTGAAACTTTTTCTATAGGAAAAATGGGAAAAATGTCCCAAAAGCTTTGTTTACAGGAAAAGGGCCTTAGATACTGAGACTTTTTCTATTTTAAAAAATTATCAGATCCTCTGAGTTTCAGACTCATTTAATAGGAAAAGGTCTCAGAATCTGAGACTTTTTTGAAAAGAAAAGGTTTAAAAATCTGATATAACGTAGCGCTCCCTTCTTTACATTGGTTTCCATTCTAATACAGTAGGTCGCCTCTTGCTCTCATTATAAGAGATATCTGATCTTGTGACTTTTCTGTTTAAACAATTTTAGAAGTTGAAACTTTTTCTATTAAAATAACGTTACAGAATCTGAGACTTTTTTGATAGGAAAAAGGTCTTCGAATCTTAGATTTTTTCTATACGAATAAGATCTCAGAATTTGAGACTTGTTCTATAGGAAAAAAAGTCTCAGAGTCTAAAACTTTTTCTAAAGGAAACAGGTCTCAGAATTAAGACTTTTTCTGTAGAAAAAATATCTTACTTAGAATCTGATACTTTTTTTATGAAAAAGTGCCAGCATCTTAGACTGTTTCTTTAAAAGAAAAAAGCATCCGAATCTGAGATTTTCTGTAGGAAAGTGTCTTACACTCAAAAAAATACGTTAGTAGATTTACTAATTTTTTTTTGCTAATGCTAGTTAGCTAACTTCTAGCAAATTTTTAGTTGAGATTAGCATGTTAGCAAAAAATTCTTGTAAACTTCATTTAGCACATTAGCAATTTTAAACAAACATTGAACTAATTTCTTTTGCTAAGATTTGAAATTGAGTTGACAACATTTTTAAAAGATTTTTTGCTAACATTAGCAAAAATAAATGGTAAATTTTTTTTTATTTTCAGAAATCTTAAAATGGCTCTATCTCGGAAACTAAGCCAGATAGAGCAAAATGGAGGGCATTTTTGGTTCTTAGAATCTCCATACTTTCGCGGGTCCTCTTCACATGTGTGGACCCTAATGGGCCCTAATTTTGGATCCAAAAAAGTTAGCATTCCCGAAAATTTTAAAATGCTCATATCTCGGTAAATATTGCCGACACAACAAAAAGTCCAAAAGCATTTTTGTAGCCCTCAATACGTAGAACAAGACCGCAAATAGTCAAAAGCTCTCCGAGTAATATTTTTGAAGTTATCGAGTTTTTTAATTCTCAAGACCCCAGTGGTCCCCTATAATCACGTATCTCAAAAACTAAGCAAGGTAGAGCGAAACGGACACAAATTTTGGATCAAAAACTATGACGATTTTTAAGGAACCCAACTAGGGCAAGGCCTATCGGGGTCTGGACCTATCGGGTCCGAACCCAATGGGGTCCTCAAATGTGTCAAAAAAACAAAAATTTTTGTTAACTAATTATTGGCAAAACATCTTTGCTAACTTTAGCAAAAAAATTGTGGGTTCAAAATCAGCAAATTTTCTTGTAGGTTTACAAGCTTTTTTTGCTAACATTACAGTTTTTTTTTTTGAGTGTAGATGAAAAAAAGCCTCAGAGTCTGAAACTTTTCTATAGAAAAAAGGTCTTAGAATTTAAGACTTTTTCTATTGAAAAAAGTTTTTAAAACCTAAAAAATTTTCTATACGAAACAATTCTAAGAATCTGAAACCTTTTTTATAGCAAAAATATCCCAAAAATGATTTAGAATCCGAAAAAAGTCTTACAAGGGAAGTATCTCAACCCTTATGAACCGATTTGCCTAAAACTTAAAATATATTTAAAAGAGACGATTTTAAGGTTGGGGTGTCTCGGCTTACCAGCCATATCAGTGTTTAAAAATTTCGTTGTCCCCTCATGAAACAATGTGGAACTTCCGGAAAATTTCGATAGCTCCGGAACTAACAGGAATATCGTCTAGAGCAAAAATACGTTCCAACTTAAATTTAATTAAGACTATTTCGTATTCATATGGGTATCGTAGGTCTTCACATAAATACCCCCAAAATTTACGCATTTTTATGAAAAAAATATTAAACAAAGTCAAGTTTTTGCAAGGTCATGCCAGCGTTGGATAGGCATTAAAAAACCTTTCTTCTCATATACATATAAACATCATATAGTTTCTTAAAAAAAAATAACTGAAAAATCCAAAAAAAGATTTTTCGCCATTTTTTGAGCCCCTTAATTACTGATATGGCCGAAAAGCCGAGACAGCCCAAACTCTTTTATATATATTTTACGTTTCATGGAAATCGGTTCATAAGGGTTGGGATATTTCCCTTGTTAGATTATGACTCATTTGAGCACGATACAGGTCACAATTATCAATCGATTTGTATGACATTTAAAACTTAAGCTTCCTTTGACCCAAGGACAAAGCCTATTGGAAACAAGTAAACAAATTATATTCGGCCTTGCCGAATGTAGTGATACCCTCCACAATTTCAAAAAGATTATTGCCAAAAACTTTATTTAAAAGGAAATTACTTTTGAAAAAAAATAAAAAATTTGAAAAAAAAAAATTTCCGCGAAAAAAAAATTTGGTAAAAAAAATCCGCGATTTTTTTCTTTTTTTGTCAAAAAATATGTTCGTACTTGTTAAAATACCATTTGGTGTTCAATTATGTTCACATATGTCAACCAGAAGCCGAATTAAAGCATTTTGTATTTTTAGGTTATGTTGAATGTACTGAAATTTTTTAGGTGTGCTTACATTTTCGCTCATAACTTTTGAACCGCTGAACCGATATCGCTCAAATGCAATACCAAACTTCTCGGGAGAACTTCCAATATGTATGTTAAGTTTTAGTCATCTCTGTGCAATATTTTGTCCGTGATAAAATTTTCCACAGATAGACAGACAGACAGACGGACAGACGGACATCGCTAGAATGTCTTAAAATCGATCGGGCATCATGAATATATGGGGCATTCCATGTCAAATCGGACACTTTGAAAAATTTTTTTTTTTAGATTTTCCTAATTTGTTAACAGTTTTTAGTACCCTTTGAAAACCCCTTCGTGGTAAATTTTCAGATTTTTTAGATGACCCGTTCAAAAGATATCGAATTTTTAAAAATTGGTAGTTTGCTCCTTTACTCAAACTTCATTTAATCATAACTTCTTCAATAATGGTCCAAAATTCAGTTTTTTCCAAAATTTTTGTTTTTTTATGTACTTTTTAAAAAAAAATCCCAAAAAATTCTTAAAAGCGCTCTAGTATGCGATTTTTAAGTTTTAAAATTTAAATCTGATTTTTGAAAATGTTTGTACTCTTCGATTTTTTTTTTAAATTTTTTTGTGTAAAACTTCTATCGATTCTACAAATTTTTTGCCCACAAGGATCGTGGGATAACGATTATTACTATTTTTTTAAATTTTTTGAAAAAACTTTATTGTAATTTTCCAATCTTAAAATCATTTCTACTGCTCCAATGGTGCGTCATAGAGGGGTCCTTTATAAGACCGACCCCTATTAATTTTTACGTCTTAACATTTCTTTGGAACAAACTAATACCCTATCTCCAATTTCTAAGGGCGCTCCCACACAAAACGACATTTTTTAAAATTTGTTCCAACCGCTCTAACTGCCTTAATAATGCCCTTAGAGCAACAAAATGTATGACCGACCCACAATATTTTTTTAGTCCAAACATTTTCTCTGAACACACCTACCCTCTATCTTTAACTATTAAGGCGGTCCCCATACAATTTTTTTATTTTTTGTAAATTTGCTTATTCTACCGGTCCAATGGTGCGTCCGAGAGGGGTCATTAGTGAGACCGACCCCCATTTATTTTTACCCTACAACAGTTTTTCAAAATATACCTACGCCCTATCTCAACTCCCTAAGTAGGCTCTCATACAAAATTAAATTTTTATAAAATTTGTTCCAACTGTTATTTGTATCGGAGCCTACTTAGGGAGTGGAGATAGGGCGTAGGTATGTTTAGAAAAAATGTTGTAGGGTAAAAATAAATAGGGGTCGGTCTCACTAATGACCCCTCTCGAACGCACCATTGGACCGGTAGAAGCTGATTAAATAAAACAAATTTACAACAAATAAAAAAATTGTATGGGGACCGCCTTAACAGTTAAAGATAGAGGGTAGGTGTGTTCAGAGAAAATGATTGAACTAAAAAAATATTGTGGGTCGGTCATACATTTTGTTGCTCTAAGGGCACTATTAGGGCAGTTAGAGCGGTTGGAACAAATTTTAAAAAATGTCGTTTTGTGTGGGAGCCCCCTTAGAAATTGGAGATAGGTTATCAGTTTGTTCCAAAGAAATGTTAAGACGTAAAAATTAATGGGGGTCGGTCTTATAAAGGACCCCTCTATGACGCACCATTGGAGCAGTAGAAATGATTTTAAGATTGGAAAATTACAATAAAAAGTTTTCAAAAAATTTTAAAAAATAGTAATAGTCGTTATCCCACGATCCTCCTGGGCAAAAAATTTGTAAAATTGATAGAAGTTTTACACAAAAAAATTTCAAAAAAAATCGAAGAGTACAAACATTTTCAAAAATGAGATTTAAATTTTAAAACTTAAAAAATCGCATATTAGAGCGCTTTTAAGAATTTTTTGGGATTTTTTTTTAAAAAGTATGTAAAAAAACAAAAATTTTGAAAAAAAAAATTTTTAATTTGGACCATTACTGAAGAAGTTATGATTAAAAGAAATTTGAGTAAAGGAACAAACTACCAATTTTTCAAAATTCGATATCTTTTGAACGGGTCATCAAAAAAATCTGAAAATTTACCACGAAGGAGTTTTCGAAGGGTACTGAAAACTGTAAACAAATTGGGAAAATCTAAAAAAAAAGTTTTTCAAAGTGTCCGATTTCACATGGAATGCCCCATATTTACTTTATGGGGTCCCAGACCGATATTTCGATGAGTTACAAACGGAACGACAAACTTATATATACCCTCTATCACTAACAAGGGAAGTCTCCCTAGCGTCACCCGCGGATCTTTATGGAATTGGTTTTATTTTGTAGAGCAGAAAAAATAAAGGGACACGTATTTTTTTTAGCGGCCCAAACTCATATTTAGGTGGTAAAAAGGAGGGGGGAAGACAGGGCAATTTTTCAGTTTTTTTCGTTTATCTCCTATACTATGCAAAGAAACCTAGTCATGTTACATACCAAATGAAAGGTCTTTGGAAAACCTATCTACGTGTGCTAAGAACGTGTCTAAACATGCACAACTTTTCGTCATATTGAGTAAAATACCAAAATTTTAAGACAGTTTTGTTAATAAGTCGAAAAATATTACCTTCTTTGGCCCGTTGTGAGCACCACGACATAGGTATTTTTAATACCTTTAATCTGATACATGCCTATATTAATTTTGTTTAAATAGGCGTAACTCGTAAAAAACTGAAAAAGGTCAATTTCCCCCCATACAAATCGACTCCCCTAAAAAATGAGTTTGGGCCGCTAAAAAAATACGTGTCGAATTAATTTTCGTTCTTAACAACATATCCAAATTTCATAAAGATCGGAGGGTGACACCAGGGAGACTTCCCTTGTCAATGGAGGGTATAAAAATCGGTACATGTTTAGATCTAGCCCCCATACAAACGTCCCTTTAGAATTTGGATCAAATGACTCTAATAACCTTATTATAATAGGTATCCTTTCGAATCCTTTGGCAGGTAAACATATTTTGTATTCGAAAATCACCATTCCAAATTTTCAATGAATCGAACCAGTTTTTCTTGTAGTCCCCATACAAACCACCCTACCGATATTGGTCTATTGGCAAGACAATTTCCCGGAAATACTGGTTTTCCCCCATTTTCCGGGAAATACTGGTGCAGGGTATCATATGGTCGGTCTTGATCGTCTATAATTTTCATACTTGCCTGTTTTTTAACTTTTTAAGCAACTTTATCAGGGATTTTCTATGAGAAGTTCGGTAAATTAAAAATTTGTGTGTGAAGTTATTAAAAATATCATAGAACAACTCTGATAGCTTCTTGAAAAGTAAAAAAAAGCTTATGCCATACACACCTGAACCACTACGTGGTGAAAAACTTCGGCCGAAGTCTTAAAATAATGTTGAGTTTAAAGTCTGTTGTACAAGACCAAAATAAATTGAATTCAGTGTTGTCTTGCCAGGATTGACAGACAACATATACGAAGTATATACTCAAATATGCCTAGTTCAACCGAAATTTGTTTGCAGCGAACAATTAAGACAAGCTAGTGAAATTTTAACACAAACGTATATTTCCATCTTTAATTAAATAAAACTCTGTTAGCTTTTACATTTTACAAGCTTTTTTGTCATTTAAACGACTTTTATCGAAATAATCTACTACATTTTAATCCATTCCCTCATCCATTGCTTTCACATCCTGCTAAATTTTAAGTGTTTGTTCTATTTCTCACCTTCTTATCCATAATATTCCTTATTCATTTTCCCCATTTCTTTCTCTTTTTCCAAATTTAGAATACCTATCCTACTTTACCTGTAGCCTATAACGCACAATTACGTATTTTCAATGGTGAAACTTGTGGTTATACCTTTAATCACAATATTCCCAATTTAGCCCCCATCACTATCGGCCCACAGGGTTACTATGTCAACAAGGAGATACCAGTGCCAACGGGCCAATTTAATATTCAGTATAGTTTTACTACTACAGACAATTGCTATAATTTCCCTGCTGGTTCCTATGGAGTTACCGATAGAAAAGCTTTTACCATGTTTTTGAGTTCCAAAAATACAACAAATCCAATAAGTTTCTATGAAGATTTTGTAAATAAACCATCTAGAGGTAATGCATTGGGTCGTACATTGAGTAATGTACAACCAGGTCGTACTATTACATGGAAATGGAATAAAAAGAACACCGTGGAACATGAAGAACCTGCTTACGCGCATAATTTAACTGAATTCACTACGGGAGCTTATACAATTTTAGTCGATAATGCGGTGGCTACTGAAATTACTTTAAGAACTGGTGGTGTCTATACCACACTCATCAATGAAAATAATGATGGCACTTATTCGGCTAATATCATAGAAATTACAGAACCAAATTCAATGAGCATTTTATGGTTAATACCTCAATATGTGGTCATGACTTTAGGTGAAGTTATGTTCTCGGTTACTGGTTTGGAATTCTCCTATTCCCAAGCTCCAGTTACTATGAAATCAGTATTGCAGGCCTGTTGGCTTCTGACCGTAGCCGTTGGTAATGTTATTGTCGTCATCATTGCTGAATTGGATTTGTTCGAATCCCAAGCTAGTGAATTCTTCTTATTTGCCGGCCTTATGTTTGCCGATATGATCCTGTTCATGTTTATGGCCTACCGTTATAAACCCAATAATCCCATGACTGTAACCGAAACTACACCTTTAACTGAAGATACTGATGCTGATCCTAAATATGAAATTAAAGCCTTGGAAGGTATAGATAATAAGGGTATGGAAAAGTCTGATTAAATTTTTAGTAGACTAATTCCTATTACTACGAGTATATAGCCATATAAGTGAGAACAGTTTTTCAAACTCAATTTGCCTGAGTTTAAAAAATTGCCAGGTATTAGTCAAATATCTTTTAAGTTAACATTTTTTTTTGTACATTTTAATTTTATATAATTTAAATTAAAAACATCCATTTAATGTCCTTACAGGATAATGAAATGTAAAAATTAATAAAATTTTTTTTTTAAAAATTTCCATGTTTTTGTTTATTGTTATCAGCAGGGGAAGATTTCAAAATGGTTTCTTGAGCGACTTAACATATCACACCCCTCTTGAAGTAAGTTTAATATTGAGCTTTAAAAATCGTTAACATGAAAATCCTAGCTGATCCTGTTTTCGAGTTATTGCTAAATAATTACACTGTTCGACAACAGAAACCTAGCAGTCAAATATCCAACTGATTTTTATAGATTTTGTTCTCCTGAATCCAAATCTGGCATCCAATTTTTTTTAGCACGTACCGTTTTTGAGATATTCGCTGTTAAAAAGTCAAAAAACCAATAATTTCGCAATTTTGGAGGTCCAATGTTATGTTACTTCGAACAAATAGGACTTGATTTCATATAAATTTGGCCTCCTGATTTCAAAACTACAATCCAAATTTTTATAGCATGTTCCATTTTCGAGATATTCGCGTTTGCGATTTTTGCGTGCAAAATTTTCAAACACGAATATCTGGAAAACGGAACATGTTAGAAAAATTTGTATTGCAGTTTTGGAATCAGGAACCCATTTTATATGAAATCAAGTCCTACTTTTGGAAGAATCCGTAACAGTGGACCACCAAAAGTGAGAAATTATTGTTTTTTTTTTCTTTTTTACAGCGAATATCTCAAAAACGGTAGGTGCTAGAAAAAATTTGATGGCAAATTTGGATTCAGGAGAGCAAAATCTATAAAAATCAGTTAGAAATTTCACTGGAAGGTTTTTGTTGTCGAACATTGTAATTATTTAACAATAACTCGAAAACAAAATCAGCAAGGATTTTCGTGTTAACGATTTTTAAAGTTCAAAATGAAGAGGAGTGAAATGCGATTACCCGATTTTGTCACCATTTTAAAACAACCTAAAAATTGCTTGAAGAGGAGTGTGATATGTCATAAATCCAAAATAATGTAGAAAAAATAATAAAGGGCTGGCCGACAAATTTTGAACAACGCTTCTTTTTGTATAGCACTATAAATAAAAACACATTAAAAAAAAGCTTCATGAATGTAATGAAAATTGATATAAGCTTAATGAAAAATTACTCACGTTTTCAACCAAAGACAGGTTTCATTTGATCAATGAAAGTAGTGGCATTAAAGTTCCGTTCATGAAAACTGTCACGAAAATAATGAAAATATTCGTAGAAGTTGTTCAAAACGCTTTATGATGTTTTTTCATTAAATGTATGAAAGTATCCATTGATGAAATGTGGAATAACAGTAGGTAAGTGAATAAAGTTGCAACTTTAAATTAATGGATATATTCATTAATTACAATTTTTAATGAGCCACATGTAACAATCATTAAAATATTATTTAATTTACGTGATTGTTGTTTCCGAGGTAGAAGATTTTATTTTTACATTCGTATACCCTTCAACTACAATATGGGGGTATACCATAGATGGGACTAATTAATTAAAGGGGCCAATTATTTGATGCTTTAATTACCATTTAATTGATGTCAATGGTAATTAAATTTTTTTCATTACCATTGGTTGTATCAAACATTCAATATCAATTATTAAATGTTCTTTTCGAAATTTTTTTGCAAAAAAAGGAACAAAATTCGGAGGTATCCCAAAAGAAAATAAAAACTTTGCTTTTCTTCTGGGAAGTCTAGTGTATGAAATCTTGGGAAAATTGGCGAAAGGACACGCCTATCCCCCACACAGAAAAAATATGTAGGAAACGAATTTGAGTAATCACTTGTTTAAATTTAAAAACAAAAATTGAGTGATTTTTTAATTGACGCAATTAAAAATTTACTTAAAAATTTTAAAAACAATTTAAGTAAATAATTTAATAAAAATTTAATAGTTTTTTTAATTTTTTTTAAACTCTCGTAGTTTTTGAATTCTCATTTAGTTTCTTGTTTTTGTATATGGGGCATTCCATGTCAAATCGGACACTTTGAAAATTTTTTTTTAGATTTTCCCAATTTGTTTACAGTTTTAGTACCCTTCGAAAACTCCTTCGTGGTAAATTTTCAGATTTTTTTGATGACTCGTTCAAAAGATATCGAATTTTTAAAAATTGGTAGTTTGTTCCTTTACTAAAACTTCTTTTATTTATAACTTCTTCAATAATGGTCCGAATTTAATTTTTTTTTCAAAAATTTGTTTTTTTAAAAAAAAAATCCCAAAAAAATCTTAAAAGCGCTTTAGTGTGCGATTTTTAAGTTTTAAAATTTAAATCTCATTTTTAAAAATGTTTGTACTCTTCGATTTTTTTGAAATTTTTAAAACTTCTATCGATTCTACAAATTTTTTATAAAAATGTTATTTTGAATGGAAGCCTACTTAAGGAGTGGAGATAGGGCGTAGGTATTTTGTAAAAAAATGTTGTAGGGTAAAAATAAATGGGTGTTGGTCTCACTAATGCCCCTCTCAGACGCACCATTGGACCGGTAGAAGCTGATTAAATAAAACAAATTTACAAGAAATAAAAAAAATTGTATGGGGACCGCCTTAAAAATTAGAGATAAAGGGTAGGTGTGTTCAGAGAAAATGTTTGGACTAAAAAAATATTGTGGGTCGGTCATACATTTTGTTGCTCTAAGGGCACTATTAGGGCAGTTAGAGCAGTTGGAGCAAAATTTAAAAAATGTCGTTTTGTGTGGGAGTCCCCTTAGAAATTGGAGATAGGGTATTAGTTTGTTCCAAAGAAATGATTTTAAGATTGGAAAATTGCAATAAAATTTTTTCAAAAAATTTTAAAAAATAGTATCCCACGAGCCTCCTGGGCAAAAAATTTGTAGAATCAATAGAAGTTTTACACAAAAAAATAAAAAAAAATCGAAGAGTACAAACATTTTAAAAAATGAGATTTAAATTTGAAAACTTAAAAATCGCATACTAGAGCGCTTGCAAGAATTTTTTGGGATTTTTTTTAAAAAGTACGTAAAAAAAATTTTTAAATTGGACCATTATTGAAGAAGTTATGAGTAAAAGAAGTTTGAGTAAAGGAATAAACTACCAATTTTTAAAAATTCGATATCTTTTGAACGGGTCATCAAAAAAAACTGAAAACTTACTACGAAAGAGTTTTCAAAGGGTACTAAAAACTGTAAACAAATTGGGAAAATCAAAAAAAAAAAACTTTTTTAAACTTAAAAAAAAATAAATAGATAAATTTTGAGTAAATTTGTAATTGTGGCAATTCAAAATTTACTCAAATTTTTTTCAAACATTTAATAAATTTTTACTAAAAATTTACTCAATACTTTTATATCGTTTGGTGCAAAATTGAGTAATTTTTTACTCAATAGTATTAAACATTTACTCAAATATTTTTTTTATTTTTTTCTGTGCATGTGTCCTGAAATTAGCTATAAAAATGTCTGCAAAATTAAAAAAAGTGGCCATGCCAATAAAAACACAATTATAAATCTAAGTCGGAGCAAGGATTCAAGTTCCTGCCATATATCCTTTTTCTTAAAAACGATATAAAACCTACAAAAATTATCTGAACGTAAAAAAACTATTTATAGGATTTATATTAATGCCAAATTACGATAAAATCGGGTTATTAATGTGGAAAATACAAAAAACATCCTTTACAGAAAAGTAAATTAAAAATGATTTTGCAAAAATAAATGATATAGCTAAATTTTTTTTATGGCCCACTGTAGTTTTTATTTATTTTTTTTAATTTGGTTTCAATAAGTCAATAAAATGTATTCAATCAACTTTTAAGCAAATATTATTTTAAAATATCTTCAGTAATATTCAATGGCGATTCTTTTCTTACAAGGGAAGTTTCTCAACCCTTATGAACCGATTTGCCTGAAACGTAAAATATATATAAAAAAAGACATTTCTAAGGTTGGGGTGTCTCGGCTTATCGGCCATATCGGGGATTTAGGGGTTCAAAACATGGGTCAAAAAATGGCGAAAAAATCGTTTTTTGGATTTTTTAGCCATTTCTTTTTAAGAAACTATATGATGTTTTCATATGAGAAGAAAGGGTTTTTAATGCCTATCCAATGGTGGCATAACCACAGACTAAATACAGACTCGACAGTAGGGTTTTATAAGAAATAATGGGGAAAAACTAAGCGATTTTAGGAGAAAACGCAGCGGTTTTTAGTCCGTTTTACGCTAACATGGCAACACTTTCTACGACTTAGGAGTGAGTGAAACAACAAAAATCGATCTGGCATCCATTTTTCTTATGGCGCGTTATATCAGTTTTCTCTTTCTAACCTAATTCGTAGAATAATTTGAAAATATTAACCATATGGTTAAAGAATACTTTTTTGACACCTGTCACTTATGTCGAGTCTGTATTAGTCTGTGGCATAACCTTGTAAAAATTCGGTTTCTTTAAATATTTTTTTCAGGAAAATGTGTAAATTTTGGGGGGTACTTATGTGAAGACATAGACCTATGATATCCATATGGATAAGAAATAATCTTTATTAAATTTAAGTCGACCCGTATT
Source organism: Pegoplata infirma (assembly GCA_963921195.1). Lineage (NCBI taxonomy): Eukaryota > Metazoa > Arthropoda > Insecta > Diptera > Anthomyiidae > Pegoplata > Pegoplata infirma. The sequence goes on from OY992540.1 coordinate 146,237,994, forward strand.
TTTGCCCTAAACGATATTCCTGTTAGTTCGAAAGTTATCAAAATTTTCCCGAAGGTCCACATGGTTTCATAAAGGGACAACGAAATTTTTAAACACCGATATGGCCGATAAGCCGAGACACCCCAAGCATAAAGTCGTCTCTTTAATATATATTTTAAGTTTCAGGCAAATCGGTTCATAAGGGTTGAGTTACTTCCCTTGTTAGAACATATTAACCCTCTATCTCCTATTTTTGTGGCTCATTTTAGTACCTTTGTTTAATAACCTCATAAAACATCACTAAGACATGCGTTTAAAGGGTTAAAATGTTTTACAAATATTTTCTGCTTCAAGTTTTACAAGGGCTTTTTAAAAGCCATCAGTTTTGGACTAAAAATCTATTGAAATTCAATGCTACAAATTGTTGTGAAATATTTTAACCCTTTAAAAACGCACGTTTTATTAGTGTTCAATGATGATATTTAAAAAAAATTACTAAAATGACCCATTAAAATAGGAGATAGCAGGTTAACATATTCTATGAAAAGAACCGCCATCAAATTTTACTGAAGATATTTGGAATCATTATTTAGCTAAGAACCCGAGTAAAAATTTTTATATATAATTATATATAATTTGATATAACCCACTTTTATCAAATTATATATAATTTGATAAAATTATATATAATTCTATCCAGGAATTGGTGGATAAAATTTTATAAAATTAGATAAAATTATATCAAATTATATATAATTTAATAAAATTATATATAATTTTATAAAATTATATCCGAAAAAGTTTTTTATCTAATTTTATATAATTTGATATAATTTTATAAAAAATTATATTATTTTATATAATTAGATATGAGAGACCCCCATGTTTTTGGCGGTTTTTTAATTAAAATTTATATAATATTCAGATCTATAATTTGAACACATCTGAGGTCATAAATATATATTTTTTGTATATGTAGATATAATTTATTTATTTTTGCTATATTAACATTATATTTATTAAAATACATTTACATGCAAATAGTTACAAAATTCATCACTATTTCACTTACAAACTTTCATTTGGGTCTCAATAAATCTAAGAGCAGTGGTAGTTCTTTACATTGCTTTGGCTCAACTTTTGGGAAATTAAATTTGTTTGTGCCACAGTCACATATTCGGCGTATTAAATCGATCCGTTAACAACGCATTATGTTACTATTTGATTCCCTCTATCGTACAGATAAGACCACAGATGAACTTGCTGATTACTTCTCCCAAAGATTTGATTATACGGCACATTTATCCATTTTCTTCCAGCTATTCATCTCATGTTTACAACTCGTACATTTACAAAATCTGCAAAAAATGGCAACAAATTTAATCATTAATTAAATTTTTACATTTAAAATTTCTTAAATTTTATACTTACGTTTTCTTGTGGTTTATTTAGTAAATTTTGCGATTTTTTAACAAAAACTAAAAATTAAATGTGTTTGTTATTTTTTTTTTGAAATTTTTTTTTGACATTTTTTTGAAATGTAATTTAAAAACAAAAATATATGGGAAGTATAACTGAGTTAAGGGAAGTATATGCAAGTGGAGAGGGCAAATAAAAATAAAGTAATTTTTAAAGTTAATAATAATAAAATTGTATTTTCACGACAAAACCCTCCATATGTGGGAAACAACTTTTTGTTGACCCATTGTGGTACTTTTTTGGACTTCATTTTGTATAAATATTTTAGCACTATTACAATGGCACTTGTATTAGTAAAACAAAATGTAAAAATTATTCGCAAATTATACATGTCGTCACTGCCCAGACGAAAAACCTTTATATAGGGTTTTAAAAAGACCCGAGAAACATTTTTACGTTAACTTATCATTCCACTCCTTTAAAATAAATTTTGTTTGAAAGAACTGCAATATTGTTTAAATAACATTGCAATTTTACCGATAAAAAATAACGTAAAACAACAAAATAAAAAACTTTTGGAGTTTGAAAAAAAATATAAAAAACACATAGAAGTTTTCGTCAGAGTGAGAATACCACCAACCAGTGGTTGGAGGGTACAGAAATATAACATTTGCATGTACGTTATTTTATATTTATTTTTCGCATTAAATAAGACGTATATATAATTATATAAAGCAGATCTAATTATATATAATTATATATAATAACATTTTAATATGAAAAAGTTTATATATAATTATATATAATTTTATATAAATTTATATAATTTCATCAAATTATATATAATTATATATAAGCTTTTTTACTCGGGAAGTTGATTAAATTAATTTTGATTTACTTATTTTAACGCCACTGAAAAAAAACTAAAGTGGGTTTTATTTCTAATTTTAGGGAAAAAGAAAGAAAATTAATAATTTTTTTTTTGTACGACCTCGACCTTATTTTTGATTTTTGTCAAATATGTCCAAAAACACAATTATTTGGAATTTAAAACTTCTCAAAAACCTGATGAAATGGAAAAGTTTGGAGACCATATTTTGACCAATGCGACTGACCAAATGAGTTCTCTTCAGAAAGAGTTATGTTAAGCTTAACCCTAGGCTTATTTTTAAGCCGCTATCACATCGGATTCATCCGCTATGAGTTGCCAAAAATGCCCAAAACTGCGAGTTTTTTGAACTTTTACCCCGATTTACTCAAAAAAAACCTGATGTGATGGAAAAGTTTGGTGACCAGTGCCCAGTTTCTGTTACTATGCGAAAAGTTTCCGCATCGAGAAAAATAAAACAATGGGTACGTTCAGCAGAGAAAGCTGCTACTCAGCTGCTCCTCAACATTCTGCTGAACGGTTTGATTTTTGACATTTCAGTCAACATGTTGAGTGAGCGCTTCTCATCACTAGTAGCGTACACAATTTATGCTACATTTGATCACAAACTGATACATAAGCTGTTTTATTGAAATTATTTATTTTTTTGGACGTTATTCAAAGAAGTAAACACAACAAATCATAAAAAAGTATTTTTTACAGCAAAAAATAAATGAAAGCGTCAAAAAAAATATATTCCAATATTTTAAAACATTTACAAAAAAATGCGTTCAGCAGATTCAACTAAACAAAACATGCTACATCTCAACTGTTGAGTAGCAGGTTTCTCTGCTGAACACGCTCAATATTGTAGTCATTTAGTTTTTTACAGGGTGACTACAATGTTGCTAATGTGAAAAACATCGAATACGAAAAAAATGCAAAGCTATTTTTTTTAAATCACTCTGTTAAGTATAAGATGACCATAATGTTCATTTATTTTTTAAAAAAATTTTTTTTCGATGCGGAAAGTTCTCGCATAGTTACAGAAATCGGGTACAGATTTGTTATCACTAGAACAATTGCAATTAACTGTGTAAGGTAGCGTCCCAGCCGCATCGTTTTTTTTTATGTTCAGTAGTGTAATCGTATGAAACCCGATTACAGAAAAGCAAAACGGTTAGCAAAGTTATCGATATATTTTAAATATTGGTGTATGTCTTAGCTAAAAGAGTTAAAAAAGTTAGAGATGATAAAGAGAATATTCTACAATTAAATGAAGGTGGTGAAAACCCGTTAATTTTAAAAATATGTAATAATTAAATAAATATCATTGATTACACTGTGCAACACGATTTTATACCTTGGATGCGACAAAAAAAAATTAAAGTATAAGAATAGTAGACAAAAACCTCCCAAGGGTTTTGAAAACTGAGCACGAGTTCTTTTTTATGGCCCACTGAAGTTTTCAAATTTTTTCAAAGGCGTTTGGAATAAGCCAAAAAAAAAAGCATTAAAACTAATTCTGAGGTAAATAATGTTAAAAAATGTTTTCAATGAAATTTAATGGCGGTTCCTATTACGGTCCTTCTTAGAACATGTTTACCCTATATCAATGGTTCTCAATCGGTGGGTCGCGACCCCCCAGAGGGTCGTGGAAGAGTTTTAGGGGGGTCGCGAACAAATTTGTTAAAACCTTAAATTTTGGTAAATTTGAAACACATCTTTTTATTGTTGTTTTATAAAAATATACAAATACTTTTAATAAAGAAAAAAAAATGTCCATCACTTAAGGACCATCCGTTATCACTGTACAGTTGTTAATTTCTCGGGATGCCCAACACTTATTTGTGAAGTGTTTTGGCTGAGTCCGAGTTCTGACAGTTCGTTTTCTATTAACTTTTCGATGCGGATTCCGAATCTGGGTTCCAAAATTTTCTAGTACGTTAGGTTTTGCTGATTCCAAATCTGGATTAGAATAACGGATCTAGATTCGTGATCGAATAAAATTTCGATCAATACCAAACATTGGTACATAATTTTGAAGAAGAACAATCATTACTCCAAATTGGACTTTAAATGCTTTCTTGATAAACATTTCTTCATTTCTGATCAGGTTTAAGTGGTGTTTTTCTTTTTTTAGGAAATAAAAAAATCGATGAAGACAGCCAGTTTCGATATAAAATGCAGTAGTTCCGGACCTGGTTTCCAAATTTTTAAGAAAATTGAGGTCAAAGTTCACAAAAATTGTGTTTTTTTTATTTTTTAGAAGTTTTGTACTTGAAATTTATGGTTGCGTCTGGGATCTGACCACACGGTTTCGATTAATCTTTCAATGCTGCTTCTGATTTGGTTTCCAATTTTTTTCATTATTTCAGGTTTTTGGAAAAACTGAGGTCAAAGTATCGTTAATAATTTTTTTTTATGTTGGGGGTCGCGAAAAATTTGAAATATTGAAAAGGGGTCGCAAAGCAAAAGTTAGTGAGAAGCTCTGCCCTATATCTTCCATTTTTAGTGGTCATTTTTGTCCTTTTTCAAATTTCATTACAGGTGGTCAAAGACCAAAAGTTCGTACGAAAAGTGCAAAATGATTGAAAAAGTAAAAATGTAAATAACACCGCTCAACACTCATTTTCCGGTTTGAATTCTGGTGATCAATTTTAGTAGACTTTGATCTCCTGATTCCAAATCTGTTCTCCAAATTTTTCCATCACGTCCAGATTTTTTGTGATATTTTTCAATGAAAAACTAAAAAAAAATTTCTGTGCTATTTTTCACATAAATCGGAAAATATCTTTAATGGGTTTAAAAGTCTATAAGAAGGAATGAACTTTTGCCTAAATTTTGAGCTCATCAGAGTAAAGATTGATCATCTGGACTATGATCACGTAAAGTGAGAATGATGTATCGACGTCGTCAAAACGATGCATTGGCTTCATGTAACTCGATTTTTCTTAAATCGTATGTTCGAAATCGTCTTTTTGACGCTTTTTAGCTTCACGCAAGCTCAAAATCGTTTAACGAGAATCGTTAAATCGACTTCAAATAAACGACATCAAAATAGGTGTCGTGTTGCACAGTTTTTTGCTTAAATAAAAACAAAATTGTTATTTAATGAATTATTTTATACTTTTATTTAAAATAATAATGATTTCCATTCAAAAAACTATTAAAAACATAATAAAATAAACATTTTACATTTAGCGATTTTTTAATGCTTCAGTATATGGGGGAGCAGTTAAAGTTTAACACTCGGTTTGTAACACCTTCAATAAATTTTAATATAAAAAAATATTTCAAAAACCATTTTTACAACGATTTTATTTAATATATTCACTTATATTCACATTAAATCTTTAAAATTATTAAATAAATAATTATCACACACATTCCAATTGGATGCATTTAACATATGCATGTAGGGGTGTAAAAACCAAATTCTACAATTGAGTTTAATATACACTAATTTATCACACTTATATCAATAGCAACTGCTAAATTAATTTATTAACGAATTTGGTAAAAAAAACTCACTTTAATATTTTGTTTTAATAGTTTTTTGATAATTTTTTTATTTTGCAAGAAATAATAACAATGCGAAAATAAAAACAAAACAAAACGTCAAATTTTCATTTATCGTCTTCGAATTATGTTCGAAACGATACGTTAGTGATGTGCTTACGTGAAGCAACAAAAAATCTTCATCGTTCAATCGTCGATAGACGACACTCATTTTACATGATCACAGTCCTGGTTTTTGTTTTAGAGCCTTTTAAAAATGGTGCTTTTTCTAATTTTTTTTACAGTGTTTTTTTAAATACATGTTTCGACAATAAAAGTGCAACAACTACAAATTTTTTTGATCATATATTTGAGATCATAGTTCAATTCTGCTCTAACGCTATATACCAGTTTTTTATTCCACCTAGTGGCTGCTGTGCAGGCTTTCAAAAAAGGCAAAATCGTGTTTTTTCGCATTTTCAACCGCGAATAATTAAAATTCTAGACGTGATGGAAAAATTTGGAGCACATATTTGGAGTCAAAATCTTTTAAAATTGTATATGAACTTCAAACCTGAGCCAAAAACCTTCGATTTGTTGAGCGGTGTAATCAATTAAATTGTTTTTTTTACCAAAGTCGTATGAATTAAGTTGAAAAATACTTAAATCTTCTTCTGAGATACATATTGTTAAAGGATGTCTTTAGTGAAATCTTATGATGGTTATTTTCTTAAAACTTATTAACCCTCTATCTTCCATTTTTGGGGGTCACATTGGTCCTTTTTTTAAATACCCTCAAAAAACACCACTAAAGCGTTGTCAAAGGTCAAAAGTTCGTGCGAAAAGTGCAGAATGCTTAAAAAGGTAAAATTGTAAAATATCACATATGTATAGTTTAATTGTTTTTCACCAAAGTCGTGTGAATTAAGTCGAAAAATTTTTATAAATCTGCTTCTGAGCTACATATTGTTAAAGGTTGTCTTAAGTAAAATTGTATGGTGGTTCTTTTCTTAGAACATATTAACTGTCTATCTTCCATTTTTAGGGGTCATTTTGGTCCTTTTTTTAAATCCCTTTAAATGTTTTACAAACATTTTTTGCATCAACTTTCACAAGGGGTTGTCATAGGGCAAAAGTTCGTGCGAAAAGTGAAAAATGCTTAAAAATGTAAAATTGTTAAGTATTTTGGTGAAACACAATTTTACAAATTATGATAATTTATATTTTTTTTCGTAAACATTTTGCTTTAATTGCACGAACTTTTGGTCTTTGAAAAAATTTTTGTAGAACATTTTAACCCTTTAAACGCACGTCTTAGTGGTGTTCTATGAAGACATTTAAAAAAGGACAAAAAATACCCTAAAAATGGGAGATACAGGGTTAATATGTTCTTAAAAAAGAACCGCCAAAACCAAATTTCATTGAAGACATATGTTAACGTTATTTAGCTCAAAAGCAGATTTTTTTAAGATTTGTTCGACTTATTTCACACGACTTTGGTGAAAAACCATTTAATAGTATGTCATAATTAACAATTTTACTTTTTTAAGCATTTTCCACTTTTCGCGCGAACTTTTGATCTTCGGCAACCCCTAGTGAAATTTGATGCAGAACATTTTTTTAACACATTTTAACCCTTTAAACGCACGTTTAGTGGTGTTCTATGATGATATTCGAACAAATTACCAAAATGTCCCCTTCTAATGGGAGATAGAGGGTTAATATGTTCTGAGAAAAGACCCGCCATTAAATTTTACTGAAGACATCTTTTCAACATTATTTACCTTAGAATTATATTTAATATTTTATTTGGGCCTCTGTTCTGTCTTTGACAATTTTTTAATTCACATAAAATTTTCCGAATCACATGAAATCGAGTTCCGTGTTTTGTTGTTCACGTTTTCATTCCAAGTTAAAACTTTAAAATTTATAAGGAAGAAAGTGCATTCGTCTTACTTTCACCAAACTTTATTTATGTGAAACAAAACGAAAAAGAATTTCGGAAGTGAAATGTAGAATACCAAAAAATTCGGAAATTTTCATTTTCACATTTTTTATGTGAATTACTTTTTTTGGAACAGCGGCCTTGGACTCATTTCAAACGCCTTTGAAAAAAAAATTAAAAATTTCAGTGGGCCATAAGAAAAGAACTTGAGCTAAGTTTTCACAACACCTCGGGGGTTTTGGTCTACTATTGATATACTTTCATTTTTTTGTTCCCATTCAAGGTACACTCGATGACCCCCAATATTGTTGAGTTGTTGAGTTGAGTTGAGGGTGGTTTGTACAAGCCTAAGAATAGATAAATTTTTAGGCAAGTCCATGGCGATCAGACTTAAAATAGTCCATTGTACCGTACCCTGAAACCAATATTGTTGAACAGTGTTATAATTTCTCTTTTTTTTTAATTCCAGAAAACCTATCCCGTATTACCATCACCTGGCATTAACCAACTACGGATTTTTAACGGTGTACCAGATTGCGATTATACAATACAAACAAATATGACCGATTTGCCAGAAATCACTTTAAAGGGTATCGATTATTGGGTGGATAAGAATATCAAAATGGAACATGAAAAACTAACAACAAGATATTTAGTTGAACCAATTATAGAAGGTAAGCAAAAAATATTTAGATTTGCGCTTAATTTAAATATTTATTTTATACCCTCCACTTACAAGGAAGGTCTTTCACAGGGCACCCACCGATTGTCCTGAAACTTTAATATGGGAATGAGGGGGAAAATGTAAGAGTTACATATTTTTTTTATCTGCCCAATCTCAAATTTGAAAAAGGGTTGTTATGAAAAAATTATGGCTTTCGGGAAAATTCGTATTAAAGCCGAACTAGCAGGAATTTCGCCAAACGAAAAAATACGGGTCAGCTTAATTTTGATAGAGATTATTATGTATGATTTTGGCGGTATACGTATATTTATCTCTATATAAACTACCCCAACGATTATACATTTTTGACAATAACGAAGGCCTTTCGACCTGTATAAAATGGTCATATAGCTTCTATTGAAAAAAATGGGAAAAATCCTCAAAAAACGAAAGAAATCACGTTTTCCCCTTCCCCTTTGACCCGCTAAATGTGAGATTGGGCAGCTATGCAAAAACAGGTAACTCCTATTTTGCTCCCCTCTTTCCTATATGCAAGTTTCAGGACAATCAGTGGGTGCCCTGTGAAAGACCTTCCTTGTTAGTGATATTAGTTTATCATTTCGTATGTAACTTATCGAAATATCGGTTTAGGACCCCATAATGTATATCGCAAAATCCACCAAAGAACAACACAAAATGATATTTTCTGACCTTAGGTCTTTCGATTTTCTTTATATCAACGGTATGCATTCTCAATAAAGCCAACAAAACATATCCATTTTCAGTTTTTTTAATTTTAAAAAAATCGCGATTTTTTCGCGAATTTAATTTTCTTCAAAAATTTAAAAAATCAAAAAAGTATGTTAATTTGATGAGCCATATCTTCTAAAGTATCTATCGGATTTCTACGATTCAAAAAGCATTTGATTCAAACGTGTGTCCTTTTTTATACCATTGCAATAAAAAAAAGTTTTTCTAAAAAAAGTGCATTTTTGATGCAAATGCAATTTTTGGATGCATTTTTCAAAACTTTCTCCCCCTTCAATTTTTTTGAAACCTGCATAATTCGAAAATATGGCATTTTTTACACAAAATTGAGTACCGTTTTTTTTGTGACAGCGTTTCAAAAAATTTTCGTAATTTTTTTTAAACTACTTATTCGATTTTTTCCATACAAAAAATCAATTTAATGTTTATTTTGAAATTTTATCAAAAAAGTATGTAACTTTAAAAAGCCATTTCTTCGAAAGTATCTATCAGATTTCTACGACTCAAAAAGCATTCGATTCAACTGATTACCCGTTTTCATACCAATGCACTAACAAAAAATATTTTTTTTAAAAAATGCTTTTTTGATGCAAATGCAATTTTTGGATGCATTTTTTAAAACTTTCTCCCCCTTCAATTTGTTTGAAACCTGCATAAATCGAAAATATAGCATTTTTTAGATAAAATTGGGTACATTTTTTTTTGTGACGGCGTTTCACAAAATTTTCGTGATTTTTTTAAAAAATGCTTATGTAGTTTTTCCTTAGACTAAAATTTTTTTTTGTTATTTTATGAATTTTATGAAAAAATTGTATGGAAAAACCAATAAGGGATTTTTAAAAAAATTTCAAAATTTTTACGAAACTCCGTCACAAAAAAAACGGTACGCAATTTTGTGTAAAAAATGCTATATTTTCGATTTATGTAGGTTTAAAAAAAATTGAAGGGGGAGAAAGTTTTAAAAAATGCATCCAAAAAATGCATTTGCATCAAAAATGCACTTTTTTTTAAAAATATTTTTTTTTATTACATTAATATAAAGTAAGACTATCGTCTGAATCGAATGCTTTTTGAATTGAAGAAATCCGATAGATACTTCCGAAGATATGGCTATTCAAAGTAGCATACTTTTTTGACTTTTTCAATTTTTGAAGAAAATTAAATTCGCGAAAAAATCGCGATTTTTTTTAAATATAAAAAACTGAAAATGGATATGTTTAATTGGCTCTATAGAGCACATGTGTACAAAAAATTAGATAAATTTGAAGACCCTCGGTCAGATTTTATAAAATCTTTGCTGGATTTCATGATATATATTATTGATCAGTGATCGATTTTAAGACGTTCTAGCTATGTCCGTCTGCCTTTCCGTCTATGGAAATGGTGATCACGGCCAAAGTATTAAATGGATATAACTAAGACTTATTGTTAGAATATTTACTTGTTGTTGCCCTAAGCAGTTTGGTATTGCATTTGATCGAAAACGGTTGAGCGGTTCAAAAGTTATGAAAGAAAATGTAAGGACACCTCGAAAATTTTGGTACCTTCAACATAACCTAAAAACACAAAATGCTTTAATTCGACTGCTGGTTTACACTTGTGAACAGAATTGATCACCAAATGGTATTTAAACAAGTACAAACATATTTATTTACAAAAAAAAAAATTCTCCGAATTTTTTTTTTTCACCAAAATATTTTTTTTCGCGGATTTTTTTTTTTCAAAATTTTTTTTTTGATTTTTCTTTTTTTTTGCAAATAAACTTTTTATACCCTACACCACTCTGTGGTACAGGGTATAATTAGTTAGTGCTGATGTTTGTAACTACCCGAAATATTGGTCCTAGACACACCTTTAAGTATACCGATCGACTCAGAATTACTTTTTGAGTCGATTTAGCGATGTCCGTCCGTCCGTCAGTCTGTCCATCTATCGGTTTAAGCACGATACAGGTCGCAATTTTCGATCAATTGACTTGAAATTTGAAACTTAAGCTTCTTGTGGCCCAAGGACGAAGCCTATTGAAATTGGTCCATGTTAAGACCTAGCTCCCATACAAACGCCCCCTTTGAATTTCGCTTGAGATCCTCTAATAGCCGTATTATAATAGATATCGTTTTGAAATTTAACAGGTAATAATATTTTGTATGCGCAAACCATCATACCAAATTTCAAAGGAATCGGATCAGTCCTTCTGGTAGTCCCCATACAAACCACCCTCCCGATATTCACATAATTTCCTCAAAATTCATAAAAATGGAAATATTTGATAAACATTTTATTTTTAGGTTTTAAACGTGTACTTAAGTAACCTTATAAAATCGGAATATAATTGGACCATTTTTGGACTTAGTCCCCCATATACAAATTTCGACCGATATTCAGTTAAATCGGTAAATTGACAAAAAATAAGCCAATTCCACTAAAATTTGAACTGTGTGTGTTTTCTACACTAAATAAAGATCTAACAACGACAGATCCAATCGTTCAATGTTTGGACTTGGGACCCATTTTCCGGGAAACACTGGTGTAGGGTATCATATGGTCGGTCTTGACCGACTATAACTTTCTTACTTGTTTTACATTGTGGAGGGCATCAATACATTCGGGAAGGTTGAATTTAACTTTTTTTATTTGTTTACTTTAAGGATGTCCTAAATTTCCGGAAGGCATATACACTTTTAATGATACCACCGCCTATAGTGTATTCTTACAAAATAAAATACAAGAACAACCCATATATGTTTACGAAGAGCGTATAGATAAGTCCAAACATGCTAATTCAATTGTTACAAATTTAGCCAATATTGAAAAGAATCGTAAAATTATATGGAGACTTAGTAAATCGGGTGCTATTGAATGGAATGAATCGGCAAATAATCGAACCACAAAAGAATTTAAACCTGATACCTATGAAGTTCTTGTCGATAATGTTAAAGTACATGAACAGAAGTTAAGACACGGTGGCGTATACGTCTTAATAATTGGCTCCAATGACAACGGTGATTTCACTACAAAAATGATCGAAGTAACTGAACCAAATTCTATTAGTATTCTATGGTTAATACCACAATATTTTGTTATGACTTTGGGAGAAGTCATGTTTTCCGTGACTGGTTTAGAATTTTCCTATTCTCAAGCTCCGCTTACAATGAAATCGGTGCTACAAGCCTGTTGGCTACTTACTGTAGCCTTTGGTAATATTATCGTAGTAGTCGTGGCCGAACTGAAATTTTTCAAATCACAGGCAAATGAATTCTTTTTATTTGCTGGCTTAATGTTTGTCGATATGATATTGTTTATGTGGATGGCATATCGTTATAACCCAAATAATCCGATGCCGGGATCAGCAGTACCAAAAGAAATTGAAGAGCAACCGAGATCTGAAAGTAGTTCAAATTTTACAAAACATCAACAAACACAGCAGCAGCAGCAACGTTTACCGAAATATTCTAAACGGCAAGCGGATTAAAAACGTATTTTTAGTTACACGCAGAGAAGAGATAAGATTGTGGCAACCATAATTTAAGAGCGTCATATTAGGATTGGAAATTTTATTATAACTTGTTTGTAGCAACCATAACATTTCAGCAATCATGTTATGATTCTAAATATTCGAAAAATTATAATTTAGGACCATATATGATTGCAACAAAAATTTTGTGATTCGGACACTTTGAATATTTTTTTTTTTTTAGATTTTCCCAATTTGTTTACAGTTTTTAGTACCCTTTGAAAACTCCTTCGTGGTAAATTTTCAGATTTTTTTGATGACCCGTTCAAAAGATATCGAATTTTTAAAAATTGGTAGTTTGTTCCTTTACTCAAACTTCTTTTACACATAACTTCTTCAATAATGGTCCAAATTTCTAATTTTTTTTTTAAATGTTTGTTTTTTTACATACTTTTTAAAAAAAAAATTTTTAAGTTTTAAAATTTAAATCTCATTTTTGAACATGTTTGTACTCTTCGATTTTTTTGAAATTTTTTTGTGTAAGACTTCTATCGATTCTACAAATTTTTTGCCCAGGAGGATCGTAGGACAACGATTTTTACTATTTTTAAAAAATTTTTTAAAAAATTTTATTGTAATTTTCCAATCTTAAAATCATTTCTACTGTTCCAATGGTGCGTCATATAGGGGTCATTTATAAGACCGACCCCCATTAATTTTTACGTATTAACATTTCTTTGGAACAAACTAATACCCTATCTCCAATTTCTAAGGGGGCGCCCATACAAAACGACATTTTTTAAAATTTGCTCCAACCGCTCTAACTGCCTTAATAGTGCCCTTAGAGCAACAAAATGTATGACCGACCCACAGTATCTTTTTAGTCCAAACATTTTCTTTGAACACGCCTACCCTCCATCAAATTTTTTAATTTTTTGTAAATTTGTTTTATTTAATCAGCTTTTACCGGTCCAATGGTGCGTCCGAGAGGGGTCATTAGTGAGACCGAAACCCATTTATTTTAACCCTCCAACATTTTTGTAAAACATACCACAGCCCTATCTCCACTCCCTAAGTAGGCTTCCATTCAAAATTACACTTTTATAAAATTTGCTGCAACTGTTATTTGTATGGGAGCCTACTTAGGGAGTGGAGATAGGGCGTAGGTATATTTTAAAAAAATGTCGTAGGATAAAAATAAATGGGGGTCGGTCATACTAATGACCCCTCTCGGACGCACCATTGGACCGGTAGAAGCTGATTAAATTAAACAAATTTACAAAAAATAAAAAAAAATTTTATGGGTACCGCCTTAACAATTAGAGATATAGAGTAGGTGTGTTCAGAGAAAATGTTTGGACTAAAAAAATATTGTGGGTCGGTCATACATTTTGTTGTTCTAAGGGCACTATTAGGGCAGTTAGAGCGGTTGGAGCAAATTTAAAAAAATGTCGTTTTGTGTGAGAGCCCCCTTAGAAATTGGAGATAGGGTATTAGTTAGTTCCAAAGAAATGTTAAGACGTTAAAATTAATAGGGGTCGGTCTCATAAATGACCCCACTATGACGCACCATTGGAGCAGTAGAAATGATTTTAAGATTGGAAAATTACAATAAATTTTTTTCAAAAAAGTTTAAAAAATAGTAATAATTGTTGTCCCACCATCCTCCTGGGCAAAAAATTTGTAGAATCGATAGAAGTTTTAAGTACACAAAAAAATTTCAAAAAAATCGAAGAGTACGAACATTTTCAAAAATGAGATTAAAATTTTAAAACTTAAAAATCGCATACTAAAGCGCTTTTAAGAATTTTTTTGGATTTTTTTTTTTTTTAAAGTAAAAAGACTAAAATTCTGAAAAAAATTGAAATTTCGACTATTATTGAAGAAGTTATGAGTAAAAGAAGTTTGAGTAAAGGAACAAACTACCAATTTTTAACGGGTCATCAAAAAAATCTGAAAATTTACCACGAAGGAGTTTTCGAAGGGTTCTAAAAACTGTAAACAAATTGGGAAAATTAAAAAAAAAAAAATTCAAAGTGTCCGATTTGACATGGAATGCCACATATATAATTTTCAATCATAATATAACGCTTTTAAATTATGGTTCCCAAATCATATCACTTCTCTGAGTGTAGTACACTATGATCAAAAAGTATCGGCAAAGTGTTACAGTTTTCGCAGATTCACAATGATGCCGTACCCAGTACCGTTTTAAACATAAGGGCATACAGGGCACGTGCCCAAGCCCCCCAAATATTTTGGCAAAAAAAAAGACAGGCTAACTCCTTGTTTTTTAGTTAAAAACTTTTTATTTTTTGGGCACTTATTTAGTGTCTATATTGTATAGAATTTCACGCTTGACAATTTAATGCTAAAATTTTGTAAATCTGTCCAGTAGTTTCGGAGATATAACGATTTAAATTCTCTAAAAGTTAGCCACTTTTTTTTTCGTCAATAACTCGGGAAATATTGATCTTTCAGAAAATGTTTACCGTAGAAAAAGATTTTTCGACCAACTTGGCAACCCTAGTTAGTGTGTAAGACAAAATATGGTAAAATCGTTATATCTCCAAAACTACTGGACCGATTTACAAAATATTAGCACCATACATGGGAATTTTTAATTGGCATTGAATTTTCATTGGCATTAGTTGGAACTAATGCCAATGCCAAAAAAAAACATTAGCATTTATTGCCAATGAAATTTTTTGGCATTGGCATTATTTGTATTAATGCCAATGAAACGGCACAAAGGCCTAAAAAAACTATTTACAATTGATAAAAAAAGCATTTTTTTACAAAAAATATATATTTTTTTTTAAAAACTTAAAATGGCGATATCTCGAAAACTAAGCCAGATAGAGCAAAATGGAGGGCATTTTTGGTTCTTAGAATCACCATACTATCGCGGGTCCTCTTCACATTTGTGGACCCCAATGGGTCCTAACATTGAATCCAAAAAATTTGGGATTCCGGAAATTTTAAAAATGCTTATACCTCGGTAAATATTGGTGACACAACAAAAAGTCCAAAAGCATTTTTGTAGCTCTTGGTTTCTAGAACTCGTCTGCCAATACTAGAAAACCCTCAGACCAATAGTTTTTTAGTTATTCAGTTTCTAAAATTCTCAAGACCCTATTGGGCCCCTAAATTGCAGTACCTGGAAAAATAAGCAAGATAATGCTATCTGGCTTAGTTTTCGAGATATAGCCATTTTAAGTTTTAACCAAAAAAAAATTTCACAACTGGTTGACGGAAATACGAATTTTAATATTTCTAATGCTTTGTTTTCATTAAGGCATTTATTAATGCCAATGAAATTTTTCATAATTGGCATTACTAATGCTACTAATTCCTTAACGGGTATTGGCATCGATTGAAACAATGCCAATACTAAAAATTTCATTGGCATTCGTTTCAATATAATGCTAATGAAATCTTCAATTAATTAGTCCATTTATTTAAATAGTCCGATGTATGATTAGCACCAATGTGTCGAGCGCGAAATTTTTCATTTTATAGCATATGAAACAGAACCAAAATCATAAAAAAAAAATATTTTGGTTAAAAAAACTTTAAATTTTTTGGGCACTTGTTTAGTGTCAAAAAAAACTTTTTATTTTTTGCGCACTTATTTAGTGTCTATATTATATAGAGTTTCACGTTCGAAACATTATTGCTAAAATTTTGTAAATCCGTCCAGTAGTTTCGGAGATATAACGATTTTAAGATTTTTTTATTCAACAAAATAAATTTCTCCAAAATTCATGAAAATAGGAGATATTTAAATTAACGATTTTTCCAAATTACCGATAACTTTTTGAACGTACTGTAACCTTATTTTATTCTTATTTTAAGTTACACTTAAAAAAAAAAACAAGTTGTATAAATTTATATTAAAAAATATTCACAAAAATTCTTAAATAAAATATTTGTCTTTTTTATTATTTGATTAAATTATAAATTAAAAAAATTAAGTATACATGGTATTTTCAATTAAATTTAAGTCATATATAAAACATACACAATTCACATTAAACAAAAAAATAAACTTAAGTCCCAAAAATATGAAAAAAATATAAAATAAAATATAATCACACTTCATGAAAAGCTCTGCTCTTCTTAAATTATTTTCAAATATATAAATAAAAAATAAAATTTACAAAAAAAACACAAATTTAAATATATTTCAAAACATTTACACAAAATTTTAAACAAAAAAAAATAAAATTTAATGATGGTATTTGCAATAGAAATTTTACACTTGCAAGAATGCAATGCAAAACAATTGAAAGCGAGGTACTTTTTTAGGCCCTAGCAAATTTGCAAGAAAAATGCAAAACTGTTTATTATACTGGTACTCATGGCAGAAATTTTTAGTCTTTCAAAGTGCATTTAAATGAGCAACAACTTAAAGAGAGTTACATTTTTAAGCCCTAGCAAATTTGCAAGAAAAATGCAAAACTATGAATTATAATGGTATTCATGGCAGAAATGTTTAGCCTTTCAAAATGCTAAGTGCAAAACAGATTCTAAAATGTTTTTTTTTACAAAAAAAGTAACATATTTTCTTAAAAAACATATTCTTTTATAAAAATTTTTCCTTTACAAAAATTTTCAGGTTATGCGACATTTTTCCTTTAGAAAATTTTTAACCTCAATACATTTTACTTTAAGAAAAATTTTAAATATTTTTTGCAATATAATCTAATTAATTGTTTATATATTTCTAAATTAAAATATTTAATCGCTTTAGAGAAGACCGAAAAATCACCTGCATACGCCCTTCTTTGACTGTTTTTATAAATTTTGCATTTTACACTTTGCAAGGCTAAACATTTGCAATATGAATATTCATTTTTAACCTTTACATTTCTTGCTAAATTTCTAAAGTAAATACAGTTTATTAAATTTGCTATCTTAATAATGGAAATCAACGCAGAAATTTTAGTCATGCAAAATTGCGCAATGTCAAAATTGCAACTTTTTTTGCTTGTTTCTTTGTGAATAAAAGCAATTATATTTATATTAAAATAAATTTATAGCAAATATTTTCTTGCAATTACGCATCATGTAAAAGGTAATAGAAAAATAAAAATTATATTAAATTTTTTTTTTTTAAATGTTGCAATATTGCACTGTTGCAAGGGTTAAAAATTTCTGAAGTGAATACCCTGAATATGTTGCAAATTTGCAAGAGTAAAATTTCTATTACAAAAAACCTTTAAAAAAGACAACAAAAAAAAAACATACAAAATCACCCTAAAAACTTAAACAACTTACTAATACATCAAAATTATTACCCGTGTAAAAAAATAATTATATCAAAACATATCTCATTTGATAAAAACATACATGGATCATATCTAAATGGATATAACCAGATCTACTCCATATATATTCATATCTGCTTCAGATATGTTTTGATCCGTAAATTGAGTCTATCTGGCATATATGGCATATATGATCAGACATTTTCAGATATGTTCATATATGTAAAATTGTCAGATAGACTCAATTTACGGATCAAAACATATCTGAAGCAGATATGAATATATATGAAGTATATCTGATTACATCTTTTTATATATAATCCATATATGTTTTTATTAAAGGAGATATGTTTTGATATAATTATTTTTTTACACGGGTAACTAACAATTACATAAAACATTCACATCAGAAATATATAACCTTGCAAAATAAAAAATGCAAAAATTTTCAATAAAAAAAAACTGTCTTGCTTTAAAAAATTGCATTTTGCATTTTGCACTTTGCAAGTTTATAAATTTCTGATGTGAATCTCAAATACATTATATTTTAAGCTTAAATAACTATAAAGCTGTACATTAAAATTTTTTTTATATATAAAAAAATAATTATTTAATAAAAAAAATATTTTTTCTGTCTTATTTATGACCTTAAAGTTTACATCAATTTTGTGTGTGTGTGTGTTTTTTTTTCATAATTTAAACGTAAAGGCACAGCCTAATTTTCACAAAATTTATCAATTTTGAATTGCATTAAATATTTTTCATGTCACATTTTTATCATGTTACCGTTTCCGTTTCTATGTAACCATTATGTATGTAACCCGTTGAAGCTGATCCTTCCAGGGCTGGTGATTTTGTTGTTGTATAACCATTTGCGGCTATATCATGATCACTTTTATCGAGAATTCTTTCAAATACCGCATCTAATTTACATTTATTGACACCATAACGTATACCACCACCGGCAATTTGTTCAGATAAATTATGTAATTCATGGAAGAGATCGGAAAGAGTTAGATTTTTATTAAATGTTGAGGTAGTAGCTGCAGCTGGGGTTTCATGGTTATTTTGTAATTCTTCAGGAATATCAATGCCATTCTGGAAAGAAATTTAGAAAAAAAAAATTATATAAATTTAGGTCCATGTTTTCTAAAATGCTAAAAAAACGTAAAATTCGAAAAATTGTCTCAGAATCAGAAAAACAATTTCGTAGAGAAAAAATATATAATTTTTTATACAGAAATATTATATGTCTCAGATTCTGAGACATATTTTTCATAAAGAATGTCTCAAATTTTTCGTAAAGAAAAAAATCTCAGATTCCGAGACAAATTTTTAGTAACGGAAAATGTCAGATTCTGACAATTTTTTTTATACAAAAAAATGTCTGAGGCATTTTTTTCTATACAAAAAAATGTCTGAGACAATTTGTTCTATACAAAAAAATGTCTGAGACAATTTTTTCTATGCAAAAAATGTCTGAAACAATTTTTTCTATACAAAAAATGTCTGAGACAATTTTTTCTATACAAAAAATGTGTCAGACAATTTTTTCTATGCAAAAAAATGTTTCAGACAATTTTTTTCTATACTAAAAGTGTAGTAGATAATTTTTACAACATAAAAAAGTGAGAGATAATTTTTTCTATATAAAAATTGTCTGAGAAAATTTTTACAATATAAAAAATGTTTGAGACAATTTTTTTTATGAAAAAGTTTTAACAATATAAAAAATGTCTGAGACAATTTTTTTTCTATACCAATAATGTCTGAGAAAATTTTTTTCAATACAAAAAAAATTCTAAACAAAAATATTTGGGACAATTTGTTTCTATACCAAAAAATTTCTGAGACAATTTTTTTCTATAGAATATACAGGGTGATTCAGTCACGACCCGCCGAATTTTATCAGCGTATTCCTTGGCTCATTTTATGAAAATATGTCCATTACGACCATCCCCGAAAATGCAAGTGTGCGAAATGGCAGCGGTTTGAAAATTTTCGGATTGGTGGTAGGAGGGTAAAATTGATAACTTCTGAACCAGGGGCCCGATTTTTTTGTTTTTGGGCTTGTTGGAAAATTTATCGGGAGACCTTTTCAGAATTAATAACAAAACAATTAAAATAAAGTGAAATCGTCGAAATAGAGAGCTTTTAAAAATAAAATTTGAAAAAAAAGACATAAAAATTTGCACATAACCTCAATTTTCTCTGCCAGATGGCAGGCAACTTATATTTTTTTTCTGTTAAGAGATAGCCCTTCCTCTCACCTTTCCAAAATGCCCTAAATGAAGCCCAGAGGTCTTTCTGTTCTAAAGTTATGACCATTTGACTAAAATGCAAACAATTTTTTTTAGGCGAAATAACAGCACACATTCGTTTGTTTTTGTAAATTTAAAAGTTTAAGATTTTATTTTATTAAAATTTTTGGAAGTCAAATGGTCATAACTTTGGAACGATAAGACCTCTGGGCTTCTTTTAGGGTATTTTGGAAAGGTAAGAGGTAGGGCTATCTTTTAAGAGAAGAAAAAACATCTGGCTCAGTAAATTGAGGTTATGTGCAAATTTGTATGTCTTTTTTTGTCAAATTTTATTTTTAAAGGCTCTGTAAGTATCTCGACGATTTCACTTTATTTTTTGTTATTGATTCTGAAAGGTCTCCCAATCAGCTTTCCAACAAGCCCAAAACCAAAAAAATTGGACCCCTGGTTCAGAAGTTATCAATTTACCCTACTACCCTCCTACCACCAATCCGAAAATTTTTAAACCGCTGCCATTTCGCACACTTGCATTTTCGGGGATGGTCGTAATGGACATATTTTCATGAAATGAGCCAAGGAATACGCTGGTAAAATTCGGCGGGTCGTGACTGAATCACCCTGTTTATGTAAAAAATAGTTTGAGACCATGGCACAATAATACCAGGTAGTATTATTAGAATTTGTTGTCAATAACGTCCACCTATTAATTTCAAATTTTAAAAATAAAAATTCAAATAAATAAAAAAATCAAAACAAAAAAAATATAAACAACAAAATAAACAAGAAATCCCAACAGACAATTTGAAAATATATTCCAAAAAGTGGTTATGTTTATGCCCATATACAAAACTTTAAACCACGGTTTTAAACAAATCGGTTAATATTCATAATACAAACACAGTTTTTGCAACAATAGCCATTTTTCTCCAAGAAAAGTGATTGGAAATCTTCTTCTTATTTCTATGTTTGTTGGGTTGCTTTATTATTTGGATTTGTTGAAGTCATGGGGTTTTATGTTTGTTTACATATTTTTGATTACTTTTTCTAATGATAGTACCGTTATAGTTTTACAATGGTTTGAGACAATTTTTTTCTATACAAAAAAAATTCTGAGATAATTTTTTTCTATACAGAAAAAATTCTGAGACAATTTTTTTCTAAACAAAAATATCTGAGATATTTATTTTTAATACAAAAAATGTCTGAGACAAACTTTTAAAAATTTCTCGATAAAAAAATTTATGAAAAAAATTGTCTCACCACATTTTTTGTATAAAAAATAGTCCCCAACGACATTTTTAGTATAGAAAAAAATGTCTCACGACTTTTTTGAATATAAAAATTTTTACTTTTTGTATAGATTTTTTGTGTAGAAAAAATTTTCTCACGACATTTTTTGTATAGAAAAAATTGTCTCAAGACATAGAAAAAATTTTCTCACTACATTTTTTGTATAGAAAAAAGATGTATTACGGCATTTTTTGTTCAGAAATTTTTTTAGACACTTTTGGTATAGAACAAATTATCCCACGACATTTTTGGTATAGAAAAAATTGTGTCATATTTTTTTGTATAGACAAATTGTCTCATGATATTTTTTGTGTAAAAAAAATTGTCTCACAACACTTTTGATATAGAAAAATTTGTCCCACGACATTTTAGATATAGAAAAAATTGTCTCATGACATTTTTTTGTAAAGAAAAATTGTATGATGACATTTTTTTGTAAAGAAAAATTGTCTCACGACATTTTTTGTATAGAAAAAATTGTGCCACTGCGTTTTTCGTATAAAAAAAATTGTGTCACTGCGTTTTTTGTAAAAAAAATTGCCCCATTTATTTTTTGTATAGAAAAAATTGTCTTACTATATTTTTTTATATATTAAAATTGTCGCACGACACTTTTGGTATAGAAAAAATGTTCAATAGTACACTTTTGGTAAAAAAAAAATTGTCTTAGGACATTTTTTTGTACAGAAAAATTGTCTCATGACGTTTTTTGTATAGACAACATTATCTCACGACATTTTTTGTATAGAAAAATTGTCTTGCTGCATTCTTTAATAGAATAAAATTATCTCAAGACATTATAGAAAATATTAATAAATAAATTTCAAAGCTTTATAAGGGTCGAACCTGAATCAAATTGCGTCGCGCAAGACGTAAAAAAAAACAAAAACAAACACATCAAATTTTAAATTTTTACGTCCGTTTGATTTAGGTACGTCACATTTAAATATTAGAAACGAAAAATTATTGGGCGTTACGCCTTACGCGACGCAATTTGATTCAGGTTGGACGCTAAAACGACCTCATTTAATACAATACCTCTTTTACTTTGCTATTAGTATGAACAGGATTTTCTATTTTGATGCTAAATTTAATAGAATGAGCATATATTTGTAAATCCTTGGCAGTAGAAAATTTATTGCGTATTTCCTGTAAAAGAAATAAACAAACAAAATACGTTTTAACAAAAACTTCTTTAAAAAAATCGTTAATTCCCACTTACCTTTTCCAAATTTCCAATCTTATCATGATCACAGTATACGGTAACATTATAATAACCACCATATTGAGCTTTAAGATTATCGGGACTACTGCAGGTCAACATTTGACCCTCTTTTAAAACAGCAATTCGATGACAAATTTCATCAATTTCGGATATAGAATGTGAAGTCAAAACTATGGCTCGTTTTTCGACAAGCAAATCCTGAATAGTTTGGTAAACTATGGCTCTTGTTACCGGATCCATATCACTGGTGGGTTCATCCATTAATACCACGGAGGTACGACCACAACAGGAAGTGGCAACAGTTAATTTACGACGATTACCACCGCTTAGATTTTTAACCAAAACATCACGATATGTTTCCAATTGAAATGATTCAAGTATGCTGGTGACAAGCTGTAAGTACAAAATTTGTGAATTTCAAACCTTTGTCAAAATATTTTTTTTTATTATTTAATTCTTTATTATTAATTTAATTATTTTTTGATAACTCGAAATTTTTAAAAGAAATTTGCAACGTTTTAAAGCTAAAAGAAGAGCTAACGGATCAAAGAAAATTGTAAAAGTATATAATTCCGAAAAAAACCCATTCCGAAATCTCTACAAGAGTTCCATAATTTCCTAAACTAAAAATTTCAACATGGCTAGCAATTGCAAAGATTGTGATCGTTTACTACTGAAACCCTCCGGTACAGCACCAGAACGTCCCGCCTTTCAGCAACCTAACATGTATGATCATTTTGGAAATTTTCAAAAATTTAAACAATCTAAAGAAGAACAATTACTTAAACAACATAAAGAAGAACTTTTAAAATTTAATACAAAATTCACAGATTTAAATTTAAATGATGTACTTTCCAAAAAGGATTTTGATCAAGCTTATTCCCAGGATAAAAAAGAATTTCGTCCACCATTTCGCATGGGTGGTTGTGATGGTTTTTTAGTGGGAAACTCAAATTTTACTGAAAATCCTTTGGAAGTTAATTCTTTGGAAGTAAAATCTGACGGTGTTAGTGTAGAGAAATCTTTAGCAAAACGTAAATCTTTATTGACATTAACCCGTACTCCCGTCCAGTGTCCCATAACACTTTGTAATCGTACTATTGGCATAACTTCGGTATTGTCGCATTATTTACGAGATCATAGTGAAGATTTTGGTGTTCAATGTCAAGAGATTTACTTAGGAAAACGTTCTGTATTGATATTTGATCCTACTACATTGGAATTTGGCGATAATGTATGTCTTGGTATATTGGCCTATGGCGGAAATTCTAATGAAAGGTAAGTAAAAATAGAAGCTGAAATCAAAACTAATCTTTAACCCCATAACCGTTGTAACCATTGAGGCACACAGGGCACAGGCCCAGGGCGCCGACCTTGTAAGGACCCCAAAAGGCCAATGTAATCACTTACACTAAAATTATCATATATCTGTTTTATGCTGCTTTTTAAGAGGGTAAAACTTTTTTTTAATTTTTCTAAACAAAATTTTTTATTTTCGTTAATTTTCGTATAAAAAGTATCCGATTCTAACACATTTTTTGTATAGAAAAAGTATAAATCTGATTGAGAGAGAATTTCTTAAAGAAAAATTTTACGGACATGTTTCAAATTCATAGAAAATTTTTCTATAGAAAAATTCTCAGATTCTGAGACAGATTCACTCAGATTTACTATAGAAAAAGTCTCAGATTCTGATAAACTTTTCGCATAGAAAAAGTCAGATTCACCCATTTTTCCTATAAAAAAAGTTTCAGATTCTGAGACATTTTTCCTATAGTAAATGTTTCAGATTCTGAGATAGAAAAACATGTCTAAAATCTGAGAATTTTCCTATAGAAAAAATGTCTCAAAATCTTAGAATTTTTTTATAGAAAAATGTCTCAGAATCTGAGAATTTTTATCAAAAAAAATGTCTCAGAATCTGACAATTTTTCTCTAAAAAAAATGTCTCAGAATCTGAGAATTTTTCTATAAAAAAAATGTCTCAGAATCTGAGAATTTTCTATAGAAAAAATGTCCCAGAATCTGAGAATTTTTCTATAGAAAAAATTTCTCAAAATCTTCGAATTTTTTTATAGAAAAATATCTCAGAATCTGATGATTTTTCAATAGAAAAAATGTCTCAGAGTCTGAGAATTTTTCTCGAAAAAAAAATGTCTCAGAATCTGAGAATTTTTCTATAGAAAAAATGTCTCAGAATCTGAGAATTTTTCTATCGAAAAAATGTCTCAGAAACTGAGAATTTTTCTACAGAAAAAATGTCTCAGAATCTGAGAAATTTTCTATAGAAAAAATGCCTCAAAAACTGAGAATTTTTCTATAGAAAAAATGTCTCACAATCTGAGTTTTTCTATAGAAAAAATCTCTCAGAATCTGTGAATTTTTTTATAAAAAATGTCACAGAATCTAAGAATTTTTCGATTGAAAAAATCTGTCTGAATCTGATAATTTTTCTATCAGTCTCGAAATATGAGAACTTTTTAATTTTTCATACGACCAGCCATTCGACAGCAGCATAACGAAAAAAATTTCATTGGTGATCCAACAAGTCATACAACTTTTTTAAAATGTATGGGTGCCTTTTCATATGATGTTTTAAAAACTACTGGCAACACTGAGTTGTATGTGTAATTGGACCATAAACTAGTAGGCATTCATTTTGAATATCGTTATAGATCAATTTGAGCGAATTTAGAAGTTCAAAATCTTAATTATACATTTATTACCATTTATTACTTTGAATTCATATTTTTATTATTTTTTATTAAAAAAAAATCATTAAATATGGCTCCCAATCATCCAATTACAATTACCATAAATGGAAACTTTGAATTAAAAGGAATTAATGGTAATTATACGGAGTTATTCCAAAATGTATGTTGCATTGCTGCTATGGACCTGGTTCGGCGAGGTGACAAAAAAACTCATTATCTGATTGCCAATTTGCTAATTGAAAGTGTTAAATGGGATGACAGGCTTTCCGCTGCTGATACATCTTATAAAAATGGCAATATTTGCATTAAAACAATTATTGATTATCCCTATAGGAGCAGTTTAGGGTTTATTAATACAAACTCATCAAATAGCGTAAAGTTTTTCGTTGATGCAATTACTCCAATAAGATTATCATACGATCTGAAATTTAACCTTGAAGTATTTTATGAATCCAAGAGAACTTATTTAAAATTAAATGGTTATAATTATTATTTTCTAAAATATAATAATTTACTAATTGATTTTATTAAGATTTTGCATGCTGAATCATTCAATGCAACTTTTGACATGGATAAAATTGAATGCTTTCTAGCCAATCATGTCAAAACATTTGGTGGAAAGCAGTTATTTACAATCCCACCATTGGTAAAATCTCTGGACGAAGCATTTGAAGACAATTTGGCAGCTGAAGAATAAGATTTTTAAATTGTAATTAAAAAAAATAATCTGTTAAGTACCAAAATACACTTTTTAATTAAAAAAAAATATAAAATGTTAACGTTTATACATATTAATTAAAGGGCAAACATAAAGATTAACGTCCGGATTCCGGACTCAAAACTTGATAAAACTGCTTCGCTGCCATTTACAGATATATTTCAAAAAGGATCAATTGTAATTCCCAGATTCAAGTTGTAATTTGAAGATTCCACTTGTAATTCGATAATTACATTTGTAAATATCTCTGAATCTGAGAATTTTTCTATACGAAAAATGTCTCAGAATCTGAAACTTTTTCTATACGAAAAATGTCTCAGAATCTGAGTCTTTTTCTATACGAAAAATGTCTCAGAATCTGAGAATATACGAAAAATGTCTCAGAATCTGAGAATTTTTCTATACGAAAAATGTCTCAGAATCTGAGAATTTTTCTATACGAAAAATGTCTCAGAATCTGAGAATTTTTCTATACGAAAAATGTCTCAGAATCTGAGAATTTTTCTATACGAAAAATGTCTCAGAATCTGAGAATTTTTCTATACGAAAAATGTCTCAGAATCTGAGAATTTTTCTATACGAAAAATGTCTCAGAATCTGAGAATTTTTCTATACGAAAAATGTCTCAGAATCTGAGAATTTTTCTATACGAAAAATGTCTCAGAATCTGAGAATTTTTCTATACGAAAAATGTCTCAGAATCTGAGAATTTTTCTATACGAAAAATGTCTCAGAATCTGAGAATTTTTCTATACGAAAAATGTCTCAGAATCTGAGAATTTTTCTATACGAAAAATGTCTCAGAATCTGAGAATTTTTCTATACGAAAAATGTCTCAGAATCTGAGAATTTTTCTATACGAAAAATGTCTCAGAATCTGAGAATTTTTCTATACGAAAAATGTCTCAGAATCTGAGAATTTTTCTATACGAAAAATGTCTCAGAATCTGAGAATTTTTCTATACGAAAAATGTCTCAGAATCTGAGAATTTTTCTATACGAAAAATGTCTCAGAATCTGAGAATTTTTCTATACGAAAAATGTCTCAGAATCTGAGAATTTTTCTATACGAAAAATGTCTCAGAATCTGAGAATTTTTCTATACGAAAAATGTCTCAGAATCTGAGAATTTTTCTATACGAAAAATGTCTCAGAATCTGAGAATTTTTCTATACGAAAAATGTCTCAGAATCTGAGAATTTTTCTATACGAAAAATGTCTCAGAATCTGAGAATTTTTCTATACGAAAAATGTCTCAGAATCTGAGAATTTTTCTATACGAAAAATGTCTCAGAATCTGAGAATTTTTCTATACGAAAAATGTCTCAGAATCTGAGAATTTTTCTATACGAAAAATGTCTCAGAATCTGAGAATTTTTCTATACGAAAAATGTCTCAGAATCTGAGAATTTTTCTATACGAAAAATGTCTCAGAATCTGAGAATTTTTCTATACGAAAAATGTCTCAGAATCTGAGAATTTTTCTATACGAAAAATGTCTCAGAATCTGAGAATTTTTCTATACGAAAAATGTCTCAGAATCTGAGAATTTTTCTATACGAAAAATGTCTCAGAATCTGAGAATTTTTCTATACGAAAAATGTCTCAGAATCTGAGAATTTTTCTATACGAAAAATGTCTCAGAATCTGAGAATTTTTCTATACGAAAAATGTCTCAGAATCTGAGAATTTTTCTATACGAAAAATGTCTCAGAATCTGAGAATTTTTCTATACGAAAAATGTCTCAGAATCTGAGAATTTTTCTATACGAAAAATGTCTCAGAATCTGAGAATTTTTCTATACGAAAAATGTCTCAGAATCTGAGAATTTTTCTATACGAAAAATGTCTCAGAATCTGAGAGTTTTTCTATACGAAAAATGTCTCAGAATCTGAGAATTTTTCTATACGAAAAATGTCTCAGAATCTGAGACTTTTTCTATACGAAAAATATCTCAGAATCTGAGACTTTTTCTATACGAAAAATGTCTCAGAATCTGAGACTTTTTCTATACGAAAAATGTCTCAGAATCTGAGACTTTTTCTATACGAAAAATGTCTCAGAATCTGAGACTTTTTCTATACGAAAAATGTCTCAGAGTCTGAGACTTTTTCTATACGAAAAAGGTCTCAGTATCTGAGACTTTTTCTATACGAAAAATGTCTCAGAGTCTGAGACTTTTTCTATACGAAAAAGGTCTCAGAATCTGAGACTTTTTCTACACGAAAAATGTCTCGGAATCTGAGACTTTTTCTATACGAAAAATGTCTCAGAATCTGAGACTTTTTCTATACGATTATTAGGTCAAAGAAATTCAAAATAGAACAAATTTTATTTGTAACTTTAATTTTTTTCCAGTTCCTCTCGTCCAGCAGAAAGAGGTCTTTGCATACAAAATGCCTTTCTTCCAAAATCCCATGAAGAACTTGATGCTCATTTACCCATATTAATTATGGCTTGTCATACATATTGGTCTACTTTGCTAACCGAAAAAGAACCTGAAATGAGTATTATCAACAATCCAAATTATATAACACAAGAACTTTTGGTAATATGGTTAGCTAGTGTTCAAACTACAAAACCTATACATTGTACCATCACAGTTTACGATAAGACAATGTCATCATCACGTAGTTCTATAATTCAAATACGAAATCTAAATGATGCACAAAATCCCAAAGAATTTATAATCAATGATACAAATTATATGTGTTTAAGTCATGGAGAGATACAGATATTATCACAAGATCTTAAAGAATGTATTCACATGGAATTAATGATCAATGAATATTAAAAAAAAATAAAGAATTTATTAATCTCTAGATATAGAAAAGATTTGGTGACTGATTAATTCATTATCGCATATCCTTAAAATTCATTAATTCATTATCGCATACCCTTAAAAGTTTTGAAGCTAGAGTTGAAATTTGGGGAAAATATCCGACTAAAGTTTAGACAAAGCCATTATTTTTGAAGTTGCTTCGAATCCCGCCTCCCGGGGATCCAAAACATTAAGAATTTCAGGTACTTTTTTTTTCTCTAATAATAATGGCTCTAGAAATTATAAATTTGGACTGTGGAAGTTTCGGATCTAATACAGGGTCTAAATTAGCAACTAACATTGCAATCACGATAACAATCAAAAGATTACATTTGACATTTGAAATTCCAGACTTGATGGTAAGCAATGGTTAGCAATATATCTTTTCTAATTTTGGCACTTGATTGCAAGTAATCTTTGGTAGAACAGGTGCGCTACCATCAATTGTAAATCATCATTGTGTACGTTTACAAAAAACGGTCTTTACTAGCAATATAAGCTTTAACCATTGATTTTGACGTATGATGGTAAAGGTAGTTGCTAATATAGACACGGTACGCCGCGGTTTAAGGAAGTAAAATGGTGTACCTTGGGTATTTTTTGATCTCCTAAAATAATGGTAATAAAAACTTTATTTTTAAAATGTAGCATCAATTATCGAAACAAAACAATCCGAAAGAAGGAATTGCTGGTACTTTTTTTATATCTCCTAAAACAAGGGTTACAGAAACTTGAAATTTACAATGTAGGATCATCAAAAAAAAAAAACATTCTGACAAAAGTACATTTTAGAAGGTTCTAAGCTGAGAGGGTAAAATAGGTTTTAAAAACTTGAATTTTGAGCTCGCACAAAATTTGCATCCGATTTTGAAACAGATGAGTGTTTATTTTTTTTTTTTCGTTTAAAAATGTGCGTGCGACATTAAAGTTAATTTGTGACTCAAAATCAGGGACCAAAAATAACCGTTATGATTAAATAAAAATCCACCAAAAAAATTGAAAAAAGTTTAATTATTTAACAGCAAATATATGAAGACACATTTTAGTTAAAAATTAACAAAAATTTGCAAAGATTTCTTAAAATGAATTTTTATTTTTTTATTCAAACTTTTCGGTTAATATTTGGATTTTTATTTTCAACCTAAAAATAAAAGTTATTTTTTGATTTGTTTATTTAATCAAGAAATAACTTTTATTTCAATTTTTATTTTATTCAATCAATTTTGTAGATATATTTTACAAACTAATATGTGCATATGAATTGAAGAGCTGATTATTAAACGTGAGAATTTTATTCAAAACTTTTTATCAAAATAATTTTTCCAAAAAAATTCAGGACTTGGAAAATTTTTCAAAATTTATAATTATAAAAAATTATACCCTCCACCATAGAGTATACATGGTCCATGTCAAATCGGACACTGTGAACATTTTTATTTTAGATTTTCCCTATTTGTTTACAGTTTTTAGTACCCTTCGAAAACTCATTCGTGGTAAATTTTCAGATTTTTTTGATGACCCGTTCAAAAGATATCGAATTTTTAAAAATTGGTAGTTTGTTCCTTTAATCAAACTTCTTTTAATCATAACTTCTTTAATAATGGTCCAAATTTCAAATTTTTTTTTTTCAAAATTTTTGTTTTTTTACGTACTTTTAAAAAAAAAATCCCAAAAAATTCTTAAAAGCGCTCTAGTATGAGATTTTTAAGTTTTAAAATTTAAATCTCATTTTTGAAAATGTTTGTACTCTTCGATTTTTTTGAAATTTTTTTGGGTAAAACTTCTATCGATTCTACAAATTTGTTTCCCAGGAGGATCGTGGGATAACGATTATTACTATTTTTTTAAATTTTTGGAAAAAATTTTATTGGAATTTTCCAATCTTAAAATCCTTTCTACTGCTCCAATGGTGCGTCATTAGTGAGACCGACCCCCATTTATTTTTATCCTACAACATTTTTTTAAAACATACCAACGCCCTATCTCCACTCCCTAAGTAGGCTCCCATACAAATAACAGTTGGAGCAAATTTTATAAAAATGTAATTTTGAATGGAAGCCTACTTAGGGCGTGGAGATAGTTCGGTGGTATGTTTTAAAAAAATGTTATAGGGTAAAAATAAATGGGGGTCGGTCTCACTAATGACCCCTCTCGGACGCACCATTGGACCGGTAGAAGCTGATTAAATAAAACAAATTTACAAAAAATACAAAAAATTGTATGGGGACCGCCTTAACAATTAGAGATAGAGGGTAGGTGTGTTCAGAGAAAATGTTTGGACTAAAAATATTGTGGATCGGTCATACATTTTGTTGCTCTAAGGGCACTATTAGGGCAGTTAGTGCGGTTGGAGTAAATTTTAAAAAATGTCGTTTTGTGTGGGAGCCCCCTTAGAAATTGGAGATAGGGTATTAGTTTGCTCCAAAGAAATGTTAAGACATAAATTATAAAGGGGGTCGGTCTTATAAATGACCCCTCTATGACGCACCATTGGAGTGAAAAATTACAATAAATTTTTTTCAAAAAATTTAAAAAAAAATAGTAATAATCGTTATCCCACGATCCTCCTGGGCAAAAAATTTGAAGAATCTATAGAAGTTTTATACAAAAAAATTAAAAAACAATTTAAACTTAAAAATCGCATACTAAAGCGCTTTTAAGAATTTTTGTGATTTTTTTTTTTAAAGTACGTAAAAAAACAAAAATTTTGAAAAAAAAAATTGAAATTTGGACCATTATTGAAGATGTTATGAGTAAAAGAAGTTTGAGTAAAGGAACAAACTACCAATTTTTAAAAATTCGATATCTTTTGAACGGGTCATCAAAAAAAATTGAAAATTTACAACGAAAGAGTTTTCGAAGGGTACTTAAAACTGTAAACAAATTGGGAAAATCTAAAAAAAATTTCAAAGTGTCCGATTTGACATGGAATGCCCCACATAGAGGCGAAGGTGAAAAAAAATAATATCACTATCCTTTTCTAATTTTTCACACGTACGTTGTCGATGTGAATTAAAACACAATACATGTTTACAAGTCGTACTTTGTCAACAAATACATGTACACAAGTTGTACTTTGACAACTCAATTTTTGTCGCCTTCGCCTCTATGTATAGTATACACTTTTTTCTCTTCCATACAAGTTGAGTCGCTCTAATGTATACTCTATGCCCTCTACTTAGTGATAGAGGGTAGGAGACCACTCAAACTTAACATATTTATTGGAATTTCTTCCGAGCAGTTTGGTATTGCATCTGAGCGATATCGATTCAGCGGTTCAAAATTTATGAACGAAAATGTAAGGACACCTCAAAAATTTTAGTACATTCAACATAACCCAAAAATACAAAATGCTTTAATTCGGCTGCTGGTTGACATATGTCAACATAATTAAACACCGAATGGTATTTAAACAAGTACGAAAATATTTTTTCACAAAAAAAGAAAAAAAAAAATCGCCGATTTTTTTTTTACCAAATTTTTTTTCAAAAATTTTTTTTTTTTAAAGTAATTTCCTTTTAAATAAAGTTTTTTGCAATAATCTTTTTGAAATTGTGGAGGATATCAAAACATTTGGCAAGGTCGCATTTAACTTTTTTAATTGTTTTTTCTTAAATGTTTAGTAATATAATTTCCAACTTACCTTTGGTATATTGCTAATACGTCTTAAGCGACCATAAAATTCTATACATTCTCTAACCGTAAGCAAAGAATCCAAAGTATTTGTTTGAGGACAATATGAAATTTCCGTCTGAAAAGAAAAGTAAAAATATTATATACATAGCAATCAAATCATCTAGCAATTTTGTAAAACTTACATTTTCATAAACAATATGTCCCACATTCGGGTGTAATTGCCCCGATAACATTTTAAATATTGTAGATTTTCCAGCACCATTTTTACCCAACAAACCAAAACATTCTCCGGATTTAACACCAAATGTTACATTTGATACTGCATATTGACCATTACCATACGATTTACATAGATTTTCTACTTTCAACGCCAATTTAATATCATTCTTATCAGTTCTTTTTAATGAATTTTGTATGGAAACAATTTTTAATTCTTCAAAATGTTTCTTTTCTTGAACTTGGAAAATACCGAAACGTTCAGTTAAATGTTCCTTCCATTGATGCAATAAACCACTTTCCAGTAAAACATTTAAAACCAAAAAGAATATACCCAATATAGTTAAAGATATATAATGTGGTTTTAGGAGATCACTTGTGACGGGATTTTTATAAGAATCAATGTCATAACGTTTAAATACCAATGCCACCATATAATTTTTACAAATTTCCAATAGACCATCACCTAAAGCATGTTGTGGAAAGATTAGGAATAAACGATGATTTAGGAAATAACGCCATTCATCCCAGGTGGGTGAATCACCTACTACACCTAATAATACCACAACGGACATGGTGAATAAGGGTATGATAACATTTAATATAAAGATGGTAACAATGGCTACACTGGAATCCGAGAAACATTTTTCAAAGACATGAACGGCTGGGATACAAGCAAAACTGTAATGGAAAGAAAAATAAATCAATATAAATCCGATTTTTAAGCTGAAGATTTTTTTAAATTTTCCAAAAAAAAACTTACCCAAAGAACAAAGCCAATACAATAACACCCCATAGTTGTTGACGATCAGTAAAGACCGGCATATCAAAAGCTAGAATAATGGAACTGCAAACCAATATGGCTAATATAATAATCTGAAAGATTAGAAATTGAAATTAAGACAAATTCAGTATAATTAATTCAAAGTAAATGTAACTCTACCAAAAAGTCCCATATAAATGCTACACCCCAGTAGGTGGCCGCATCAACACCACACAATTTCTGTTGTAACTTTTCACCCTTAACACGTTCATTGACTAGATACACCGAGGCAACAGCGACTACCATAGAGAAAGCTATGAGCAGAATAAAAGCCATACAAGAATCACCAGCTTGACGTAAGCTTAAAGAAAAACACAATTGAAGAAAAATTGTTATTAAAAGTGTAAACATTTACTGGGCTATTCATAATGAGTAAATTAAATCTAATGTAGGTTTATTTGACTGATATTGCATGAATATTTGTCAAATAAACCTACTTTAAGTAAACTTTAAGTATTATGAATAAAGGCCTTAAACTTTAATAAAAGCTTTATTTATAAAACTTAACAAAAGCTACAAATAAAAGCTGAGTTAGGCACCCGCAACCGTAAACTAGCGTAGCGTAGAGAGTTTTTCGTTATATGAGAACAAATGAGAGCAGTTATTCTTCTTTGCAGACGTCTACGTGATTTTCTATTTGATCGCTACGCTAAGTTAGGGGAGAGTTACGGGTAGCTAACTCAGCCTTTAGGCTGAGTTAGGCACAAAGGTTCGAAAGAATTAATTCTTTAATTCAATTTTTTAATTCGAATTAAAAAAATAGAATTTGGCATTCCCTAAAATCATTCAACTTTCAAAATCACTGAATTAATTCCTTCAAGAATTCATTCCTTAAGAATGATCATTCTTAAGGAATGAACTATTTTTCTATCCAAATCAATCTACTACAAATTGAATGGTAAAATTTTCTTATCATTCAATTTTAAACAGTAAAGCACAACACACATACACACACATTTATGCTTGTGTGGGAAGCAGCAGACGAGACGTCGACAAAACAACAGCCAATCGTTTAAACACGAAGATGCTTAAAATGCACACAAGCAACACATTTTTGAAAATATAAAGGGAATGAAATACAAAAATCATCATTCAATTTGTAATAGATTTGAATGATGAACAATTTTGATCATTCAATTGAATGATTAGCTTGGAAGGAATTAATTCTCTCGGGAATTAATTCAATTTGATTTAAGCTTTGAGAATTAAGCCTTTGAATTAATTCGTGTTGAATGCTGGTAAGGAATGATAATTCAAAACTTTTTAAAACAGAATTGAACTTTTTGGGAATTAATTCTCAATAGAATTAATTCGTTCGAAGCTCTGGTTAGGCACCCGTAACCGTAAACTAGCGTAGCGTAGAGAGTTTTTCGTTATATGAGAACAAATGAGAGCAGTTATTCTTCTTTGCAGACGTCTACGTGATTTTCTATTTGATTTTGATCGCTACGCTACGCTAGTTTACGGTTACGGGTGCCTAACTCAGCCTTTAGATTTTGATCGCTATGCTACGCTAGTTTACGGTTACGGGTGCCTAACTCAGCCTTTTAACCACTATAAAAGCTTTTATTTAAAGACTTCAGAAAAGCTTTAACTTTCAGACTTTACAAGTCTACTATAAAAGCTATATTTGAAGACTTTTGAAAACCATTACAAAAACTTTAATTTTAAGACTTTATATAACCACTTTTAAAGTATACATTTGTAGACGTTTAAAAACTTTGATAAAGGCTTTTTTAGGCTTCTCTTCTGTCTTTCACAACTTTTCAATTCACATGAAAATTTCCGAATGACATGAAATCGAGTTTGGTGTTTTGTTGTTTACGTTTTTATTTGAAGTTGAAATCAAATAACTAAAATTTAAAAAATTATAAGGAAAAAAGTGCATTCGTTTTATTTTCAACAAACTTTAATTATGCGAAACAAAACGAAAAAAAAAATCGGATGTGAAATTTAGAACACCAAAAAAATTCGAAAATTTTCACTTTCACATTTTTTATGTGAATTACTTTTTTTGGAACAGCGGCCTTAGTTTTTAGAAAAACAAGATTATATTTAAATTTTTAAACCTTATCAAGCCTCTTAAGAAAGCTTATATTTGAGGTGTCAATAAAAGCTTTCGGCCAAACCGAAGAAAAATTAAAGAAATTTGAAATCGGTTTAAGGGCTTAAGATCAAATGTATGCTTAAATAAAAGTAAAACATAAATATGATGTGGAGGTTGCAAAAAACTTTAAAAAATTTAAATTTTCGCAAAAATTTGTTTTAATCGAAAATAATACGATTAAAACTTTAACATCAAGACTTTATTAGACCACGACAAAAGCTTTATTTTGTAGACCTTATAAATCTCTATAAAAGTTTTTTTGCAGACTTATAAAACCATGACAAAGGCTGTAATTTTTATTATATAAAAGCTTAAATTTGTATGCTTTACAAAGCTTCTATAAAAGCTTTCATTAGTAGATTTGAGAAAACATAATGGAAGTTTAAATTTAAAGGCCTTTTATTTTAAGCTAAAAGTTCTAAACTTTAGAAAACAACGTTAAAAACTTTAAATTCTAGACTTTTTAAAACTGCCATAAAAGCTTTAGTTTGTAGACTTTATTAAACTGAATTATGTGTAGATTTTAGAAAAATTAACAATAAAAGCTTTAATTTTCTAGAATTAATACTTCGAAAAACACTTTACAAAACCGCTATAAAAGCTTCAATTTCTAGACTTTGCACAATTACAATAAAAGCTTAGTTGATTCGACTTTATAAAACCATCAAAAATAATTTAATTTTTAGCCTTCATAAAACCATAGTTAAATTTATAAAACCAAAACTCGTTTCCTTGATTTTTGTTACTGTCACAATAGGTGTGTTCCAGAACGTTACCGCGGATGCCCGCGGGTACCCAAACCAGCCCGAAAAGCGTTCCCGTACGCAAACATTGGGTAAATGAGAGAGTTTTTGAGAGAATAAATTACTTTCTCATTTTACCGAACTTACCCGCACTTTTTTTTCGGGTAAATTGGTAACAGTCAGATGTTAAAAAAACAGCTGATTTTTTTTGTGAAGCTAAATTGGAAATTTAAATAAAATAAAGAACTAAACCAAGGAAATGTGTTTTTTCAATACAAAAAAAGATAATTTGTTTTTAAAATAAACTTTTACAATTTGTTTTCTTGTTTAAAGTAATTTTTCTTACGAAAATATTTTAGCGTTATTGGTTTGTTTACATTTTCTATTATTTTGGGCTTGAAATGTGGTTTTTAGCGTTCCCGTACTTTTGTGCATTTTTGTGGTATCGTGAGAGGTTTTTTGATTTTCTCTCATTTTACCGAACTTTACCCGGAAAGTTCTGGAACACACCTAATAAAAACACGATTACAGCTTAAATTTCTGGACTTTAAAATTTACAATAAAAAAAATCAACACCCACAATATAAGAATTAAATTTCAAAGCTTTATAAAACCAATATTAAAGCTTTTATTTATGGACTATATGAAACTATGATAAAAGCTCAAATGTTCTGTAATTTATAAAAACAACACAAAAGCTTAGCATTTTAAATAGTAAATTTTTGTAACCGTTACAAGATAACCACACAATAAAAGCTAAAATTTCTAAACTTTTACACATAAAAGCTAAAATTTCTAAACTTTTACACATAAAATATAAAATTTCTAAACTTTTACAAACAATAAAAGGATTAAATTATGAGACTCTATAAAATCAAGACAAAGTGCTCGATTCTGGAATACGATTTCACCATTCACCTAATTTTTAAAAATTTGATATTCTTTAGAATTTAAATTTTCTTTTCTTTTTACAATTAAAAATCTAGTTAATATCTACAATAATTACAAAAACAAATTTAAAAATCTTAAAATTTGGAAGAATATAAAATTTTTACAAATTAGGTAAATGTTGAAATCGTATTCCAGAATCAAGCAAAAAAGCTTACATTTTCTGATTTTGATCATAAAATCGCAAAAAAAAAACTAAACTTTAAATCTAAAAACCAAAAAAAAAAAAACTTACATTGAAGTTGTACTCAATTCCATATAACCCAATTCCCAAGGTTCATTGTACGAAGTTATCCGATAATTGCTATTATTTGTTTCCACTTGCAATAAATGAGTATTCATATCATTTAACCACGAAACCATGGCGTGATAACCTTTATTATTATACCATACCACCGATGTTGATTCATTGAAACTATAGCCACCATAGCGTTTACCCTGATAATCATTGAGTGATTCCAATATCCAATAGAAAGCTTTTTCTGAATTTGAAAATTCCTTACAAGGCATATCAGCTGTACAATCTTTTTTCATATTTTCATAAACTTTTCCGGTAAAATCTTGAGGCATTTCCATACTTAACATTTGTGTAGTCTTAGGATATAAATCTCTTGATAGTTTTATAGTCTTATCAAAATCATCTTCTAGCCTCTGAGCTACAAACCACATAGCACAGATTTCAAAGAGTGCTGGTAAAACTATAACACACAATAACATACGATAGTTACGACTAAAATGTACCAGACGTTTCCAGAATAATTCCCGCATAGCTTCACATTTTGTAAGTGGACTTTCTCGTACCATTTCCGAGCCAAAATCTCTTTTTAATTTAATATTTTTCAGCATATCTATGACTGGACCATGGAATTTAACACTACCATTAACATTTTTATCTAAATTTTTGAAAACATGTTCCAAGTTTTCTGTTTCTATGCTCAATTCACTAATTGTACCCTCACTTTGTAAATCTTGTAAATATTTTATAAACTCTGAAGAGTTTTGATTTTGTTGATCATATGATATTCTCAGTCTTAAATCGGTGGTAGTAGTTTTATCCAATTGTCTAAAGTTGATCAAAAGTTTTTCAGCCTTATCCATAATATCATCTGAAGTCTGTGTATTACAACAATTCATGAAGATTTCATAATAAGAAGTGCAATGATTTTTTAAAGTTTCTGGATTATGTTTGGCTATAATTTTACCCTGTAGAATGGTAAAAAAATATTATAAAAAATATTTTTGATATAAGTATATTGAAATTTCATACATTTTTCATAATCACTATGGTGTCACTAAGATGTTCCGCTTCATCCAGAAAATGGGTGGCAAATATTACAGCTCTTCCTTTACGCAATCTTTCAATAAGATCCCAAATATCTTTACGGGCCTTATTATCAACACCATTGCAAGGTTCGTCTAAAATAACAACATTGGGAGAACCTGAAAAAGGGGGGAACAATTAATTAAACTTTTTTAAATCTATGAATTTTTCTAAAAAAACAATGTCTCGAAAACTGTTCTACTTGTGAAACTTTGGACTTCGCGGGAGATTTAATGTTAAAAAATGCTGTGGATCTCTGAAAACTAGTGATAGAAGATACCAGTTTCATTTCTTATACCCTAATTTATAGACTACATAAAATCAGAAAAAAGTCTGCGTTTATAAATTTCTTCAGTCAATACCTCAGTTAATAAAGAAAAAAGACTATCGTTTAAAATAACATTTCTTACCTATAAATGCTATAGCCACACACAATCTTCTCTGATAACCTCCCGATAACTGGGAAGCCTGATAGCTTTCATATTTGCCAAAATTTAAATTTTTCAAAGTTTTTTCCACTTCCATATCATAGCCATGTTTCAGTTTTATTTTAGCATACATTTCCAAATGTTCTCGAGCCGTTAGGTTTGGTATTAAAATATTGTCCTGAGCACAAACACCAACTTTATCATGTTCCTGACTACTGGAAATGGCCTGCGAAAGTATAACACGACCGGTAGTCTGAACTACTTGACCCGTTAACATTTTGCTAATAACAGATAAAAAAAACAAAGAATTGGAAAATAATTGAAAAAATAGTTTGAAACATTTTCAAATGAACTTACATTATGGTACTTTTACCAGCACCATTACGACCCAATAAACAGGTAACTTGATTTCTGGGGAATGACAAGGATATATCACTAACCGCTATTTTATCTTCATTATAAATTTTTGTAACATTTGTTAAAGTAGCTCCCATACTTGAATCTAAATCTTCACGTTGGACCTCAGTAAAACGGAATTCATCTAAAGCAAAAAAACATTTCAAAATTAAAAATATAATTTTACATTTGTTTTCCATGACTTACCATCTTTAAATCTTTGATGTAAATAACCAATGGCAATATATAAGCACATATCGAATATTATCATAAACAAAGAAAAACCAAATTCTCCTCTTAAACCTTCACGAAAAACTGTCTCAAAACTTAAACCCACTTCTTGTAATTCCATACGCATTATATGACTCCAACCATGAGCAAATGCAGTGGTAAAGGATAAGTTAATCAGGAAATTTTGTAAAGAATTCAATTGAGCATCGAACAGCAGAACTAAAATGTATGGACAGAAAGTTATGAAAAATACAACGGCTGTGGCAACAGCTCCAATAGTGGCTGATGTGAAAAAGGTGGAACACATGTAACTAGAAAAATAATCGAAATTAAAGATTAGGTATTAGGTTTGGGGGTATGTCACAGACTCAATTATGTACGTTCGAAAGTGAAATAAGTAGTTTTCTCTTAAAACGAAAAACGAATATTTTTTTTTTGGAATGGAATGAAATCACTTTCGAAAATCAAAGTGGAATTGAATAGAAGTGGTTTCATTCCGAAAAATTATTTGGTTTTACATTTTTAAGAAAAACCTTGACACCACTTCCGAATGGAATTTACTCTGTGGCAGGCCCCTCTCTAGTTATTTTTTCCACTTACCAGAATGATATTAAACAGTCTGCAAATATGCAAAGATATATCATTATGAATAACCATTTGGTATAGACTACCATGCCACCGGAATAAAAAATTATACTACAGCCAATAAATATTAATAGTAATTCCAAA
This sequence comes from Pegoplata infirma, assembly GCA_963921195.1. Taxonomy (NCBI): domain Eukaryota; kingdom Metazoa; phylum Arthropoda; class Insecta; order Diptera; family Anthomyiidae; genus Pegoplata; species Pegoplata infirma. Next base: position 146,278,473 of record OY992540.1, read on the forward strand.
AATGTCACTATACACCAGGAAGTAATTTCCGAACAAGGTTTTAAACCCATAGAGCGCATGATCTGAAAGATAAAAGAAATATTTTAACTAGAGTTACACTTAGAAAATTATTGCAGTTACTACATGCTGGTCATTTGTGTAGTAAGTAGTAGTTGTTGTTTTCAACTACAACTTCAGTTGTTTTTGGGTGAAAAATCTCAAACAACTCTTTTTTGTAGTCGTTTTAAAAAATAAATACAAAAAATTACTACATTGTAGTAACAGTTGTTTTATGTAGTTGTTTTTAGTCTATAAAAAAACTTATAATTTTCTAGAATTTTTTGAAAAACTGATGGGTTGAACGAGTTGGAAGTGTCAGATGCAGCAGGAATTATTTTCAAATAATTTTAACCGTGTTTTAAGTTTAGAAGAAAATTCAGAAAATTTGAGTTACAGTAAAAATAAATGTAATTTGAAGTAGTTTTTACCGTTTTTTGTAGTTATTAATTGATAGTTAAAAACAACAACAATTTTTGGTTGATTTTACCGTAAAATGTAGTGGACGCCTAAACAACAGCAAATGTAGTAGTTTTAACTGTCTTTTGTAGTGGAATCTAATTTTTTGAGTGTAATTAATTTTAAAGACTTTTTATTAGGCCTAGAGTTGTCAAAACCGGTTTCCGAATTATTCGAAAAACCGGTTTTTTCGTTTTTTCCGTTTTTTCAAGCCGGTTTTTTAAAACTGGGTTTTTTCTAGTTATTCGAAAAACCGGTTTTTGGTGTCGAATTATTCGACATTTTCGAATACATAATACTTCATTTTTTTGTCATCATTTTTTAAAAATTTTGTAAAATACAACTCTGTATATGAAATTTTGTTTCTTAATTCATAGTGAATGACAAAAAATAAGATTAAAAGACGCGGTTGTGATTCTTCACAATTTTTTTTTTTTTTTTTTTTTATTTATTTATTCTTCATTTTACTTAACCGAGCCCTTAGGGCCATATACAATTTAGCAGCAAACAACCAGCCAGCAAAATTTTCATATACATATTACAGTCAACCCCGGTTATAACGAACTCCGAGGGACCAGTAAAAATAGTTCGTTATAAACTAAGTTCGCTATAAGCGGGGTATATTTTTTTATCAAATTCACTTGAAATTTTAAACTTAAGCCTCTTGTGGCCCAAGGAGGAAGCCTATCGAAATTGGAAAATCGGTCCATATTTAGACCTAGCCCCTATACAAAGGTCCTCTTTAGTTTTGGCTCAAATGACTCTAATAACTATATTATGGTAGGTATCTTTTCAAAACTTGGCAGGTAAACGTGTTTTGTCTTTACAAATCACTATTCCGAATTTTAAAGGAATAGGGCCAGTTCTTCTTGTAGCCCCCAAACCACCCTGCCGATTTTCACATAAATCTCTCAAATTTCATGAAAATAGAAAATATTTATTTATAATTTTGTTTGTGTATGTTAAACACGTACCTTATTAAATCTGATTTTCATCGGACCATTTTTGGACTTAGGCCCAATGTGAAAATTTCGGCCGATATTCAGTTAAAGCGGTTTTTTGTCAACAAATAGAAGCCTATTTCACTCAAATTTGATTTGTGAGTGTTTTTTACACTTAATAAAAATTTGACAACACATATATCTAATCGGTCCATGGGACCCATTTTCTGGGAAACTCTGGTGTTGGGTATTATATGGTCGGTCTTGACCGACTATAATTTTCTTACTTGTTTTTTTCCTTTTTTTTGTTTTATTAAAAGCAAATAAAAACATTTTTTTAAATTTTTTTAAACTATTTTTATTAAAAAAAACCGGTTATTCGAACCGGGTTTCAAATAAAAAAACCGAAAACCGGTTTTTCAAAAAACCGCCGTTTTTTTAACTATTCGAAAACCGGCTTTTGAAATATGCCGAATAGTTGACAACTCTAATTAGGCCTGATTAACTTAAAGGCTAAAATTGTCACATGTTTGACATTCACCAACATTTTTTGATGTGAAACCAAATGAGTAAAAATATTCGAAAGTGAAATCTACACCATTTGCAATTGAAATTGAGAGCTTTCCAAATAATATTGAGAAAAGAACAATTGAAATTAAGAATTTTCATTTGAAATTGAGAAAATAACAATTGAAATTGTGATTTTGCATTTAATATTGAGAAAACGTTAATTTAAATTAAGATTTTCCATTTGAAATTGAGAACACAACAAATGGAAATGAGGTTTCCATTTGAGATTGAGAAAAGGCCAATTGAAATTGAGAGTTTTCATTTTATATTGAGAGTACAACATTTTAATTTGTGATTTTCGATTTGAAATTGAGAAAAGATGAAATAAAATTGAGATTTTTTAGTTGATATTGAGAATGTACAAATTAAATTGAGAAAAGCTCATTTGATATTGAGATTTTTCATTTTATATTGAGAAAATATTAATTGAAATTGAGGTTTTCCATTTCAAATTGAGAACACAACAAATGAAAATGAGTTTTACATTTAAAATTGAGCAATGAATAATTGAAATTAAGAATTTCCATTTAATATTGAGAAAAAATCAACTGAAATTGTGATTTTCTATTTGAAATGGAGAAAAAACCAATTGAAATTGAGATTTTTTATTTGAAATTGGGAAAAAAACAATTAAAATTGAGAAAAACGAATTAATTTGTTGTAAAAAAGAATAAAATATAAAAAAATTATGTACTGGCCAACTGGCATATCTATCATACTTTTGGAAGGAGAATCGTGATATTGGATTTAACGTGACTTTTTATTTTTTACCATATGTTTTTGATTGGGTTGAGCATGGGGGAATATGGGCTTAACCTGAACAGAGTTGCGGTAGGACTTTCAAACTCACTTTCAAGCCTGGCGTGACACGATAGGTTATGTTGTAAAACCTAACCTAACCAGATTGTTGCCCAAGAACAAACTTCATCCGTTCTCCTGCATCCTCATTATAAATATTTTTTTTATCTATTAAGAGTTTATTAATACAGTAAAATTGTGCGAAAATCGACAAAAGGAGGTCTTATTGTACGAAATTAACAGAACATAGGCTAATCCACCAAATTATGTATGTACACCATTTGCAATTGAAATTGAGAGCTTTCCAAATAATATTGAAATCGGAAATCTCAATTACAGTTGTTATTTTCTCAATTACAATTGGAAATGGTGTAGACTTTTTAACAAAATCAATTACTTAAATTTACTTAAAATTAATATATCTCATTTACAAGTGTTCTTTTCTCAATTTCAATTGTTATTTTCTCATTTTCAACTTATAAATTCTCAATATTAAATGAAAAACCTCATTTTCAATTGTTGTTTTCTCAATATAAATTGGAAAGTCTCAATTTTAATTAATGTTTTCTCAATATTTATTGAAAATCTCAATTTCATTTGTTGAGTTCTCAAATTGAAATATAAAATATAAATTTCAATTGTACATTTCTCAATATTAAATGAAAAATCTGAATAACAATTGAACTTTTCTCAATTTTAAATGGAAAATCCCAATTTCATTTGTGGTTTTCCCATTTTCATTTGTTGCTTTCTCAATTTCATGTAAAAAATCTCAATTTTAATTACTTTTGTCTCAATATTAAATAGAAAATCATAATTTCAACTGACTAATTCTCAATTTTAAATGGAAAATCTAAATTTCAATTGGTGTTTTCTGATTTTAAAATGTAAGTCTCAATTACATTTGATGAGTTCTCAATTTATAATTTAAAATCTCAATTTCAATTGATGTTTCCTCAATATTAAATGAAAAATCTCAATATCAATTGTACTGTTCTCAATTTGAAATCGGAAATCTCAATTACAGTTGTTATTTTCTCAATTACAATTGGAAATGGTGTAGAACACAAAAAAATTCGAAATTTTTTATTTTCACATTTTTTTTTTAATATAAATTAACTTTTTTGGAACAGCGCACAGTGCCACATTTGTCCAATCTAGGACGACAAAAATCCAATTTTAATTATATTGACTTGAAATTCGGTATAAATGTTCGTTTTGACTTTGAAAATAACATTATGAAAAATATGGAAGGCAGGTTAAGGGCCACGCCCACTTTTTTAAAATTTGTAATTTTGGTTATAATTTCTTTAAATTTGGTGCATATACTCTCAATGACCGTAGAAATAATATCACAAAAAAAGGGTGGCCGCCCCCTGCCACAACTGCCACGCCCACTTTTTTAAAATATGTTTAAAAAATATGCAAAAAACAAGGTTTTCATATCGCCCCACTGTAGTCGACGTCGCAGACGGTCGCAAAAGTTAGCCGTTGAAATAAGTACTATGGATATTGGTCAATATATCTGAAAAAAGTCCGGCGACCAATACGGACCAAAAACAAAAGTTCTATTCCATCAAAAAAAATAAATATATCATTTTCTTTTCAAAAATTTGTATATTGTTAAAAATTTAATAAAAAATAGAAAAAATTGTTAAAAAAAGAAGAAAAGATGTTACTTAAATCATTTAAATATCCTTTAAAATTGCCACAAAAGAGTGGATAAATATCGCTTTTTGTTCAAAAGTTACAACAGTTTAAACTCGACTTAATTTATGAGAAATAATGTACATTAGTTACAGGAATTTACAAGATGCAACTTTATGCACCCACCTGTTAGTAACGAACAGAATTATCGTTCTTATATGATTATTTCCGTGCTATTAGGAATATTCTATAATTTATACAAACATATCATGAAAATTGGGGAAATTTTTTTTTTATTTTTTGTCGTGCTAGATTGGCCAAGTGTGGCACTGTGCAGCGGCTCAAAACTATATCTTTTAATACTACAACAATAAAAGCTTTATTTTTAAACTTGATAAAACCACAATGCAAGTTAATCCCCAGTTTCTGAAATACGAACGTCATTCGTCTGCGACGAATTTGCATGTATTTTGTTTTTGTTACAATAACAAAATACACACAAATTCGTCACGAACGATTGGCGTTCGTATTACAGAAACTGGGGGTAAGACTTTTAAAAACTGAAAATGCATTTAAAATTTTTAGAATTTATATAACATCGATGGGGGCTTTAATTTTTAGGCTTTAAAACAACAATAAAAGCTTTTTTTCTAAATTTAAAATCAAAAGTAAGAGCGACAACAGCTTTTATTTTTAGACTTTTTTAAAACAACGATAAAAGCTTTAATTGCTAGACTTGATAAAAAAATATAACTTGTACTATAGATTTAAGAAAGATAAAAGCTGAAATTTTAAGAATTTAAAACAATGATAGAAGCTTTTATTTTAAGATTTTTTTAAACAACTATAAGAGCTTAAAGTTTTTGAAATAGAAAAAAAAAACCAACATAGAAAGATTAATGGGTTTATTCATAAAAACTATAAGATATTTATAACGGGTTCATTAAACGGATTTCAATACGAAATTTGTTTAATAAACCTGTTATAAGTCGTTAATAATTTTTATGAAGACATATAGCAGTGAATATTTAGACTATAAAATCATAAAAACATTACACTTAAGTCTATAAGAAACAACGATAAAAGCTTGGTTATTTTATAAAACTACGATTTAAAGCTTAGACTAAATTTATAATTTTTAGACTTGTTAAAGAAATGGCTTAAAGCTTTTATTTGAAGCCCTTATAAAACAATGGCACTACTAAAATATTTTGTTAGAACTAGTGCCTACGGTCAGTACCGTAGTACCGGGAATACCGGTATTCCCGGTTCTCGGTATTCCCGGGAAATGGTACCGGTTTCCCGGTTCTTGACTTATTCCCGGTATTCCCGGGAATACCGGTATTCCCGGTTCCGGTTCTGACGGTATTCCCGGGATTACCGGTATGTATATTTTGTAAAATTTTGTACAATTAAAATTTTTTCTTTGCTTTTACCAAAAAAAAATACAAAACATGTGAAAAACACCATTTCCATTTTATTTTTTGAATTTATGAAAAAATAGTAACATGATTTTTAAATAATTTTACAAACACAACTAAATACTTCTGAAATACTGATTAAATAGTGCAATTTATATATTTTATGGCATAGTATTTTTTTGTTTTTTGAGAACCGGTACCAGGATCAGAACCGGGAATACCGGTATTCCCGGGAATATATCTAGAACCGGGAAACCGGTACCAGAACCGGGAATACCGGTATTCCCGGGAATACCGAGAACCGGGAAATGGGGCACTAGTTAGAACTAGACGATAAAAGTTTTAATGTTTAGTTTTGATAAGAGATTTATAGATTTTATTAGAACACGTTAAAAGATTAAATTTAAAAAAATTAAAACAACAATTAGCTTTTAAAACTTTTTAAATATCAACAAAAGCTAAAAATTGTTGATGTATAAAAGCTTTTATTAGAACTTAACTACCCAGCAAAAAAAGAACATACTAAAATGTTAATAAAAAGTAGTTCAACTGCTGCTAAAGTAGTTCTAACTTTGCTGAAACTCTAGTGAATTTAACATGGCGGTGTCGCGCAAAATAAGTAGTTTTTTTAACATTTTTGAAGTACATATAAAGTAGTACTCATACTGTTGTCGTAGTTTAAGTTTTTGTATGTAAAGTTTAATTACATCTTTAAGATCACTATTTAAGAGCATTTTTGCACTACTTAAAAAGTGTATTTTTAGAATTCATTAGGAAGTAGATTTAGTAAGCGATTCTGACGATGCCAATGTTCTAATAACATTACTAAACATCGAAAATACGACTGGGACGCGACCTTATACACTTGATTACATTAGTTCTGCTGGTCAAAAATCCGGTCTCCACACTTTTCCATCACATCTGGTTTTTGAGAAAATTGTGGTCAAAGTTCAAAAAAATCGCCGTTTTGGTCATTTTTGGAAACTCATAGCGGATGAACCCGATGTGATGGCGACTTCAAACTAAGTCGAGGGTTAAGCAAAAACTTTCCTCTTTAAGATGCAGAACTCATTTGGTCAGTCGCCTTAACTTTTTGGGCACCAATTGTATTTCAATGCTGTCATATCAAGAAAAGTTTTTGGGGGAAAACACTTTATTTAAAGACAATTGGTGCTCCAAAGGTTGAAGCGACTGATGAATTGAGTTATACGTCTTTAAGAGCAATGTTTGAGCTTTACCCTTAAAAAGTATGGAGACCGGATTTGTGACCAGGAGAATAATTGTACTCATGTTTATAAGCCTTATACTATAAGGTGGAGTTCCATTCGAATAAGGTTTTTATTTTCAAATGATTTGTAGCGGCAAAAATCGTTTTTTTGGGACCAAGACATCATTGAGAGACAATTAGTGCCGTAGGGGTTAAGGCGACTGACCAAAAGAGTGTAGAATAAATAAGAGCAATGTTTAAGCTTTAACCTCGACTTATTTTTAAGTCGCTATCATATCGGGTTCATCCGCTATGATTTGGCAAAAATTAACAAAACGAAGATTTTTTTTAACTTTGATATCAATTTTCCCAAAAACTTGATGTGATGGAAAAGTTTGGAGACCAGATTTGTGGTGAGAGAACAATTCCAATTAACTGTGTAAGGTCGCGGCCCAGTCGCATCAATATTTTTTCAAAATGTTCAGTAGTGTATTTTTTAAATAATTATCATTTGAGGGTATAATATAAAAGTTAAAAAAAATATTCCTGGGGAAGTTTTAGAAATTGCATTTGGAGCGTGAACTTTTTTTCACCAAAATGAACTAAAGAAAAAATTTTTATTATCTGTACAACATTGCCCATCGCGTGGTTGGATGAGCTTTTTTTTGACATAAAAAAGTTATAACCCTATTATACATATTTACGCCCACAAAAGTGTTCGTACCTCAAAAAATTGGGTCCAAGTTAAGGACTTTATACTTCATCCGACATAAAATTGTTTCATTTGCTTGACAAAAAAACAATGATCGCTAAAAAATTGCGTTTTAAAGGTTGGTTCGCTTCTCCAAGGTGAAACTTTTCCCCTCCGGTCCGATTTTAACCTACATAGGACTATAAAAAATATTTGTACCAAACGTCAGGTGGATAGCTGTTTTATTTTGGACTACATCGGGTTACATACAGACAGACGGAGGGATGTTCATAGAACTTCTCAGAATCGATCACTGCTCAATATAATATATCGTCACCAAAAATCCAACATATTTTGCTTTTTTGAAGTAGCAGCGAAAAACGTTGTGGAACATTTTTTTAATTTTGTTCATAAGTCCATCATTTTTCATCGGATAGGTCTGAATTTTTGGAAATGGTTTCAGTTAATGAATTGTATCACAACTAGCAAATCATATTTTGATAATTTTATAGGGGGACAATGCATCACAATCAATAACTTGATTTTAAAAAAAGTGTTGTCACTTTGTTTTGCATTTTAGGCGACGATTCTCTTTATGGGGAATGACAAAGTGAGTGTACCCCCTATACTGTAGTTAAAAGGTATAAAAACAAAATCAGTTTACACCAAATTTAAGATTAAACAAATTAAAAATAAAAAATGTTTTTATTCCTGGAATTTTAACCTATCAAATATTTACTTTTTGCCTTTCAATTATATATAAAACTATAGTTTAGACTAAAACTCTATTAAATAAATTTAAATAAATATGTTCTTTTCATTACGCTTAAAAAATATTAAAAAAACTCATTCCGACTATAGTGTTCTAAAGTAGTGGAATCCATATTATTTTCCTTCTTATTGACATATTTGGATGTTATTTTAAACTACTTTTTTTGCAACAAAAAATATTCACTAATTGCTACTTTTTATGTAGTTTAAGTCTACTTCGTTTTGAACTACTTCGAATTTTTTTTGCTGGGTATGAAATCTTTAAGTTTTACACTTAATAAAATAAAATCTTTCATTTTTAAGACTTTAGAACACCCTAAAGGAAGCTTTAATGTTTAGATTTTAAAAAGTCACTATAAAAGCTTTATTAATTTTTTGACTTTATAAATCTCTGGATACCCGAGTAAAAAAGATTATATATACTTATATATAAGTATATATAATTATATATGATTATATATAGGGCTATATATAATTATATATAATTTGTGTTTCATAATGATTTATTATATTGTGCTATATATAATTATATATAATTATATATATCCCTATATATAATTATATATGCTATATATAATTATATATATTTATATATAGGGCATTCTTCACATAGTTTTACATGGAAATTTTTTAATCATTAGTATACTTATTACAGTTTCTTCATTGCACCACGCTATGGGCAATGTTGTACTGAATACAAAAAAAATTAAGGTGACTTTGGTGAAAAAATTCAAGCACTGAATGCAATTTCTAAAACAACTCAAGATTTTTTTTTACGCTACGTTACATAAACCTAATATAATGAAAATTATTACTGTCACCGCCATTTTATTTGTTTATAAAAATTGCGATTTTTAGTTTATAAAAAAATACTTTTCTGAAAACAATTACTTTTCATAGCAGCTTACACTAAAATTGACATTTGTAAAAATTGCATAATAACGTAATTTTTTCGCGGTTTTTTGCGCCCTCCATCTAAATGTTTAGTTTGTTTTTAGCAGACATGGGCGTTTATGATTACAATTGTGTAATTGATTACAGTTTCAATTACAATTACATGTAATTAGTAATTGAGTTTTTTCAATTACAATTACAATTACAAGTAAAATTGAAAATTTTCAATTACTAATTACATCTAATTGTAATTGAAACTGTTATCAATTACATAATGTAATCATTAACGCCCATGTCTGTAACTTACCCTAAAGTGCCCCTAGGGGAGCCAAATGTATGACCGACCTTTCATGTAATTGTAATTGAAACTGTAATCAATTACACAACGTAATCATTAACGCCCATGTCTGGTTTTTAGTGATTAAATTTAATTTTCTTATACTCTATTGAGATTTAAAAAAATCGCGAAATATATGAAACATGCAATCATATTTGCAAATAGGAACTAAAATTCGCGAATTATAATTCGTTATATTAAAGATGCACGGTTTATGTAAACTTGACTTAAAATCGTCAAGACGTAAATATTTGCAAGTACATATTGTCATTCAAAATCATAAAGGCGGTTATATTTTTTTGTGGTTTTAATGAACAGAACATCCCATGAAAAAACTAAGTTTTTTAAAAAAAAGTACTCAACTTTTTCTAATGATGTTATTTTTTGTTCCTTTAAATAGCGATTAATAGTGGAAATCATCATAAAAATAACGCATTAAAAATGTTAACGAAAAAATGCATTGCCTTCTGTCCCATTTGTTAAAGAAAAAAAAATTGTTTTAAAATTTGAAATACTTCAAAGTTTGAAATATTTCAAAATTGAAATTTCAAATTGTTTTTATATTTCTTTTGTTACACATTTTTTTTGGAAAAAAATATTTAAACAAACACATTTATTTCCTCGCATCGCATTTAATTTAAGAAGACCTCTATGTACCGGATGTTGGGAAGCAGAATTTTAAAATTACATAAAGGGAAGTACATACATATTTTATATTATATAGACATACGAATTTTTATACAAATCGACACATTTACAATTTTCTCTTCATTTTCAGAAAATTTCCTGTGGACAATTGGTCAAAATCCCTGGCTATGGAATAATAAAAGAAATTTTTGTCAAATTTGGAAACGTTATCCAGTACCACATTGAGGTATGATGTGTAATAAGTATAAGCAATTAACCTTTAATGCAACGTCAAGAATCAACGATAAACTGTGCGCACGCTTGGAAGTTTTTGGCATGTGCAGAAATTATTTGAATTGAGTGTTGTAATTGTAATATGTATGTAATGATTTTTTTAGTAATCAAGTTTAGTGTTTAAGTCTGTAATTATATATGTAATTTTTTTTCAGTTATTTTTATTCTTTATTTCTATTCTTTTAAAATACATAAATTTATTAAACTGAATTATTCGATTTTTATTTAAAATAGAACAAAAAAAATGGCATTCTTTTGTGTAATAATAACACAAAAATAATACAAAAATTTGGAGGAATATCGCGAAAAAAAATAAAATAAAAAAGATATAATTATATATAATTATATATAATTATATATAACTAGATATACCCAATTTTTGGATATAATTATATATAATCAGATATAATTATATATATTAAGATATAGTTATATATAATTATATCCACCATTTTTTGGATATAATTATATATGATTATATATAGCCCTATATATAATTATATATAGCCCTATATATAATTATATATTGCCCTATATCAATTTTTTTTACTCGGGTAGTAGCATTTTTGCTTTGCTATGCTAAATATTATTTTAGCTAAAACACTGTTTTATTGTTCGTTTTACCATTTAATGCTAAATTGTCAGACAACGTAACAACAAGATTTAAGCTTAAGTTACTAGACAATAAAACAGCACGAATAAAGCTTTAAGATTAAACTTCTTAACTTTATAAAACGATGATAAAAAGCTGGACATTTTAAAACCATGGTGAAAGCTTTAAGATCTTATTTTAAAATCTATAGTACTAAAATCAAAGAAAAAAATTTCAAACTAAAAGCACGATTTAGGTTTAATTTTTAAGATTTTGTAAAAATTTACAGCCTTACTACAGAAAAATAAAATAAATTTAAAACCGACTTTTAATTTTATTTCCATACAAATTGTTTTTGTTTTTAAAATCGACTTTCAAAAAATGTATAGAAAATTTTATATTAAACTTTTGTTAAAATAGTCTTTTTATTTTTCTTAGGTACGGGCCTTAGATTTTATAAAATAAAACCAGCATTACAAAGCTATGAATTTAATGAATTTTAATCATGATTATATGTAGATTGAACTTCAAAAAAATTTTAACCGAATTACAGACAAAGCTTCTTGACATTTTAAACCAGGGTTAAAGCTCTAATTTGCAGTGATTATAAAACCTCGCTTAAATTAAAAAAAATTAATTTATAGAGATTATTTAAGCACTATTGAAGCTTAAATTTATAGACTAAATAAACTCGGACATTAAACTTATTTTTTAAGCTGAAATTTCAAGAGATTATAAAATCTCGACAAAAGCTTTCATTTTTAGGTATAATAAAATCACAAGAAAAGCTTTAGTTTTCTATTCATAATCAAACTCTGGCTTTTATTTAAAAGGTTTAAGAACTTAATATTAAATCTTTCATTTCTAGACTTAAAAATTTAGAATAAAGCTTAAATTTTAAATTGAAAAATCATAAACTTAATATGCAACTCACCATTGAATTTTTTGATTCACGCATCCATATTAACTGTCTAACGCAGGAGGCTATTTCAGCTACCAGACCCAAAAGGAAAGCACATTGGATGGCCTGCGCCAAATAAATACCAGTTTTAAAACTAAAAAAAGAAAAATTAACATCTTAAATTTAATTCCAAAAAAAAAAAACTTACTCATCTTCCGTATAAGCTGGATATGGAAATTGTTTGGTATAAAATTGTAAATCATCAATGGCATATTTTACTGAACCGTCATCGGCATCACCTGCACCCAATAGAAAATCAAAGAAACCTTGACGTTTTTGTCTACTTAGAACGTCAGCGTTAAGCGAATCTTCAAAAGAACTATCCGATAAATCAGGAAACATTGTAGTTGCCGGCGTATCACCCTCCTGAGCTAAGGTAGTTGAATCTGTTAAAATTTCATCCGTGGTAAAATCATCTAAATTGGCTTCATAGGGTATTTTCTTAGTAGGTTCTTTCATATCAGCTATACCACCTGAGATTAAAGTAGATAGTAAACCAGACTTAGTAACAGGTAGAATGGATTTTTCAGTACTATTTGAATCAGTAAACCAATCATCATCATCGTCTTCTTCATCATCATCATCGTTTTCATCATCGGTTATAACTTTTATGGAAAAGCCATTTCTAGGTGTTGTACTAACAGTTACTTCATTAAGTAATCCCAATTTTTTTAATTTTTCCTTTTTATGTTTTATAATACCCAAATCTACTGTCTGTTTAATTTGTACAAAACCACGATGATATTTCATATCCAATAACATACTGCCCGCCGGTCCGGGAAACCAAAAACGATTTTTATTCTCTATTGTTGGCTGAGTGTTTTGTGTATCCATATGAAATTTATACTGAACATTTTCACCTTCGGTTTCATTGAAATATACCGCAGCATAGAATAATCTCTTTTGATTAAGATCAAAAGCTTTACGTCTCAATTCCGTTTCTGTATCATAGGCTTCATAACGATCTACCGAAAAACATTCTAAAATATTTTTCACTGTGTTTATAACATCATATATTATCGGATCATTGCGTATTCGATCTATAACTGCTTCAATTTGATCCATATCAATTTCATCGCCAATTATCGAGCGTACAAATGGTGTCTGCGCTAGTTTGATAAGACTATCAAAACCCTGTTGGAATGGTGCATCTGTACGTAGTTTGGTAAGAATTTGTTCCAATGCAACAGATAACATTTTTAAACGATTTAATTCTTCAAATGTGGCATTAGACTGGAAAAAAAAATAAAAAAAAATTGTGTTAGAGAAATTAGTTTATATTTGAAGAATTTAAAAAGTTTATTCCTATAGGAATATAAAAAATAAATTTAAAAATTGTAAATTTTCGCTTTTCTCCGATTTTTTTTACACAGCTTTTGAAAACCAAAAGTTTAAGCTAAATCCAAAAATTAAAAAAAAAACTCTCCCTATTTTCAAGAATCATTCAAGCTTTTAAAATTTAACTTTTTTAAGTGATAAAAAAAAAAATCAAAAACATTTTTTAAAGCTTCATTAAAAAGCTTTTTTTTAATTTTTGGTTCAGAATCATCTTTTTTTAGAGCTTATTTCAAATAAATCTTTCCCAGTTTTTTAATAATATGTTTAAAGTTTTTTTTAAGTGATGTTTAAAAGAAAAACCCTTTTCCAAAGCTTTCTTAAAAAATAAACTTTTTTAAAGCTTTTTAAAAAAGGTTTGGATAGTTGAAATGTATAATTAAATTGCTATAATAGCTTTCATTTGGAATTTTTAATATAAAGTGAATATAAAAGCTTTTTCAAATTATATTTACACAAGATTTAAACTTTAAATAAAAAAAAAGCTTTCACAGTTTTTAAATAATATCTTCAATTAGCAAAGCTTTTTAAAAAAAGCAAAGGTGTTTTCTTTTAACCAAAAACTTGGCTAATAAGTTATACCCAATTCACACCTGAGGTGAAATCTCGTTCGAACGAGATTTCTATCATACGGTAGTGTATAAAATAATACAGTACCATATGATCGAAATCTTGTTCGAACGAGATTTCACCTCAGGTGTGAATTGGCCCTTAAAGTGTTTTTTGCGTGTATTTTTAAAACCTGTTTAAGGTTGTTTTCAAAAAGCTTTAATTAAAATGTATAATAACATCAAAAAAGGTTCAATAATTTTCAAAGCTTTTTTAACATGTTTTTTTAGTAACCTTAAGCAAAAAATTGTGGGTTTGGAACCAGCGACTTTTCTTAAAATTGTAAAAGCCTACAGAAAAGTTTACTTCAAATTAAACAGCTTTTCAAACTTTTTAAGAGAAACATTTTTTTTTATAAATTTTTACAACAAAAAACTGTTTTTCAAAGCATTTATTAAAATAACATTTTCATTAAGCAAAGCTTTTAAATAAAAATTCATTTTTGTAATTCTGTTTAAGAGAAAAAGATTTTTTTCTTTTTAAGCTTTTTCCTTTAATATCACTGCGTGACAAAAGTGACCACTATTTTAGAAAACAAGAGGCACGACCATCATTTCTATATATTTCGGACATGCTGAATCGAATGGCGTACTCCGTTTACGAGATGATTTAAGACTGCATCTTTTAGTATATAATGTGGGATTCTTAAACAATTAACTGACCAAAAATTTGGCCAAAAAAGTTTTCATTTGCAAAAGTTATCTTAACAAAAACTATTATTTCAGTGTTAACCCTACAATAATTATAGTTTTTGTTAAGATAACTTTTGCAAATGAAAACTTTTTTGGCTAAATTTTTGGTCAGTTAATTGTTTAAGAATCCCACATTATATACTAAAACAATGGTTCTCAAATGGTGGGTCGCGACCCCCTAGTGGGTCGCGGAAGAGTTTCAGGGGGGTCGCGAACAATTTTGTTAAAACTTAAATTTTAGTAAATATACAAATAATTTTATCAAAAAAAAAAAATTATTTCTATCACTTAAGGCCCCTTCGTAATTACTGTGCAGTTGTTAATTTCCCAACACTGATTTGTGAAGTTTTTTGGCTGAGTCTGGGATCTGACAGTTCGTTTTCTATTAATTTTTCGATGCTGATTCCGAATCTGGGTTTCAAATTTTTCTAGTACGTTAGGTTTTTGATAAAATGAAAAGCAAAGTTCACAAAAACGTATTCTTGTGCATTTTTAAGAGCTTTGTTTGTGATATTTTTGGATGCTTCTGGGATCTGACCAATTTTTTCGATTTACTTTTTAATGCTGATTCCAAATCTGGATCCGAATAACGGATCTAGATTCGTAATCGAATAAAATTTCGATCAATACCAAACATTGGTACATAATTTTAAAGAAAAAACAATCACTAAATGCTTTTTTGGTAAACATTTCTTCATTTCTGATCAGGTTAAACTGGCATTTTTCTTTTATTTTCAGAAATAAAAAATGGATGACGACAGTAAGTTTCGATATAAAATGCCGTAGCACAGACTAATACAGACTCGACAAATATGACAGGTGTCAAAAAAGTATTTTTTAACCATATGGTTAATATTTTCAAATTATTCTACGAATTATGTTAGAAAGAGAAAACTGATACAACGCGCCATAGAAAAATGGATGCCAGATCGGTTTTTGTTGTTTCACTTACTCCTAAGTCGTAGAAATTGATGCCATGTTAGCGTAAAACGGACTAAAAACCGCTGTGTTTTCTCCTAAAATCGCTTAGTTTTTCCCCATTTTTTCTTTTAAAACTCTACTGTCGAGTCTGTATATAGTCTGGGGCCGTAGTTCGGGACCTGGTTTCCAAATTTTTGAGTAAATTGAGGTCATAGTTCACATAATTGTTTTTTTTTTATTTTTTTAGAAGTTTTTTACGTGGAATTTTTGGTATGTGTCTGGGATCTGACCACACGTTTCAATTAATCTTTCAATGCTGCTCCTGTATTTGGTTTTCAAATTTTTTCATTACTTCAGGTTTTTAAAAAAAATGAGGACAAAGTTCACGTTACTATTTTTTTTTTATATGGGGGGGGGGGGAGGGTCGCAAAAAATTTGAAATATTGAAAAGGGGTCGCAAAGCAAAAGTTAGTGAGAAGCTCTGTACTAAAAGATGCAGTCTTAAATCATCTCGTAAAGTGATGCTGGCATATACAAAAAAAACGGTTTTTCGCGATTTTCATCATGATGGTCCATATAACATAGCTGTTTTTTGTCCACTATTCGTATTGTTAGGGATGCCTTTTTGATTCACTAAAAGCAAGTTTTTTATAAAAGACCAATTTGGCTGTTAATTTCGCGAAAACCCTAAAAAATGAAGAAATTCGCGAATTTAAGGGCCTAAGATAACAAGCTTTGAACCAAGTTTACATAAGAAATATTGCTACAAGTTATATCTTTGTTTTCCATGCCATAATATTTATAAATCACTAACTTTGCAAATTTTTTTGTTAAAAAACTGGCTCTAAATCAGCAATTCTTTAACGACATTTTGCAAGAAAACTGTACCATACATCGAAAAACGGAGTACGCCATTCGAATGAGCATGTCCGAAATATATAGAAATGATGGTCGTAACTCTTGTTTATTTTTTAGTGTCCCGCAGTGTATTTAATAACAACTATTAAAGCTTTCATTCAAGGTTTTTTAAAGTTACTATTAAAGCTTGAAGAAAGATTAAATTAAAACAAGAATACATTTTTAGAAGGTTTAGAAATTAGGTAGGTTTTGAATCAGCTTATTTTCTAAAAAAATTTAAAGCATTTTCTTAGAGCTTGTGTAAACCATGATAACTTTAAGAGAAATAAAAAAAAAAACTTAAAAGCATCAAAGAATCTTCTAAAAAAACAACTTAACAGTAAAGCTTTTAAAATAATATTTGCAATGCTGTTAAAATAAAAAGCTTTTTCTTCATTCAAAGATTTTCTAAAAAAAAACAAGCTTTTTTTCTGGAGCTTTTTTTAAAAAACTAGTTAAAATATTTTATAAAATCACTAAGCTTTCAAAAAATATTTTTATTATGAATTAATTAAATTTTAAAATATTAAAGCTTTTAGAACAATAAACCAAGATTTAAACTTTTTTGAAGTCTTAATTAAAAAGAGGTACCGCATTTGTCAAAGCTTTTTTCAAATTTTTTTAGAAAGCATTACCAAAAAAATTGTGTATTCAAAATTAGCTGAGTTTCTTAAATATTTACAAGCTTTTTCAGAATTTACTTCAAATAAAAAAAGCTTGCTCATTTGTAAAAATTTTTAAGAAAAACATTTTTCCTTATAAATTTTTGAAATAAAAGAAAAAACATTTTTCATTTAAGAAATATTTTTCAAATCATTTTCTTTAATAAAGCGTTGAATTGGCAAAGCTTTTAAAATTAAAGCTGTTATAAAGTTACAATATAAGTATAAATTGTAGTACTTACAAATTTCATTATAGAATTAGTATCAGCTGTATTTGGGGCATATAAAATTTTGCCTTGTATAATTGGCTTAATAGTTTCCCAAGTAATTTTTCCATAATTTGTACTGGTAACATCCAAATATAAACGCTTACAATATTGAGCTGAAAGTATTAAGATTAATAAACTATTCTTTAGTTACAATGTATTTCTTTACTTGGCATAACATTTAATTCGTCTTGATTAGCTTCACTAAAATCTTCAGTATACAAAATATCTTCCACTAATGGTATAGTCTCGGTATTTGGAAATGGATGACCACATAGTAAGTTCCCAGCCTTTACAAAAGTTTTGCGATCTATTGAAAAATAAGAAATATATATGGGGCAAAACGCGTCAAAGGTCCACACCAAAAAACAAATGTTGTCCAACTTAAGTATAATTTTAGTAAAATAGTAGGTTAATGATAGGTATTCTAAATTACAAATATAAAATTTTTTGATGAAATATTGGCAGAGTTACAGGGTTGGAAAGTTTTGATGTTTTTGAAAAGAACATAGGTAGGTTAGGTTAGGTTGTAAGTGGCTGCTGACGTTTTACGTCAACACACGTAGACTCTGAGGTCCATTGTGATACCACGGGATCGTAATAGGTTTCCCTACTAGTCCCTGTCGTTAAACCAGTTTGAGCTTCTTATGAAACTCCTTAGATGTTGTATTTTGACATCCGACAAATCAGAAAGATCGTACAGCTCCCTAGATCCCAGTGAAGCAAGTCGCTGACCAGAAAGTGCCGGGCAATGGCAAATAAAGTGTTCGATAGTTTCCAACTCCTCTTCATCCATGCAACTTCGGCAAAAGTCATTCGACGGCACATTTAACCGCTCTGCGTGCTTCCCTATAAGACAGTGTCCGGTAATTATAGAAACCACCGTCGAAATCTCTCCTCTTGGAAGCGATATCAGCTCACTTGTGCGCCCCTGATTAAGAGAAGGCCAAATCAGTCGTGTTGTCTCACACGTCCATCCATTTGCCCATCTTTGATTAGTCTCCGTCGCAGAACAAAGCCGTAGGTTTTGCTTGCAAGTTTCTAGAGGCATACCAACACATTCCAATTCTGTTGGAACCTGTAAGGTAGTTCCTAGTCTTGCAAGCTCATCGGCTTTGCAATTCCCTGGAATGTCTCTGTGCCCTGGGACCCATATGAGTCGTATGTTAAACTGCTTGGCCATCTCATTTAAAGACGTGCGGCAGTTAAGGGCAGATCTTGTTTTCAGAAACATTGAATCCAGGGACTTGACCGCGGCTTGACTGTCAGTATAGATGTTGACTGCGGTTGTAGACAAGACATTGCAGCTCAACCAGTCAGCCACTTCCTTTATTGCCAGCATCTCTGCCTGGTAAACACTGCAATGATCTGGCAATCTACGAGCCAGGCTCAATCCAAGCTCTTCCGAATAGACCCCAAAGCCCACTTGTTCGTGCAGCCTCGATCCATCTGTGTAAAAATTTATGGTAGCTCCACTACCCGGAGTATCCCCCATCCAAGACTCCCTGGATGGTATCATAGTGGTAAAGTGGCGCTCAAAGAGGCTCAAAGAGGGAGCACAGTCCACATTTTGTGGTATTGTTATCTTTTTCAAGATCGCGCTATGGCCACAATCACTGCTCCTCCATTGCAGCGTGCTATTAAGTCGAATTGCCGACGCAGCCGCATACTGCCTACCCAATATGTCCAAGGGTATCAGGTGAAGGAGGATTTCTAATGCAGCCGTAGGTGTAGTACGAAGAGCACCAGTGATGCACATTGACGCCATTCTCTGTACCTTCGTGATAAAGACAAAGTTCGCTTTTGTTTCCAAAGCAGGCCACCAGACAATGATTCCATACAGCAAAATTGGACGCACCACTGCTGTATAGATCCAATGAACGACTTGAGGGCTAAAACCCCATCGTTTTCCAATGGCCCTTTTACAGGAATACAACGCAATCGTTGCTTTTCTCACCCGTTCCTCAATATTACGCCTGAAATTCAGCTTCCTATCTAGAAATACTCCAAGATACTTGGCTCCATCTGAGAAGGTGATTTCAGTACCGTCCAGAGAAATAGGATCAAAAGCAGGAATCTTATTTTTCCTTGTAAACAAAACAAGCTCTGTTTTACTGGGATTAACTCCTAGACCACAGTCTCTTGCCCATTTAGACAGATCTTTCAGAGAACCCTGAAGAATGTCCCGCAATGTTGGCAGATGCTTCCCCTTTACCGCTATCGCGACATCGTCAGCATATGCGATAACATGACAACCACGTGCTTCTAGAGATAGTAGCATTGAATTCAGTGCCAGGTTCCAAAGAAGCGGCGAAAGAACACCTCCTTGTGGTGTGCCCCTATTGACAAATCGAGATATGACGGACGCTCCCAATTCAGACGTTATACGTCTATTGGCAAGTAGGTTTTCCACCATTAAAACGATTTCACGCTTTACTCCCAGACCAGACAATGCCAATATTATCGATTCTGGAATGACATTATTAAAAGCCCCCTCAATATCAAGAAAGGCCACCATAGTGTACTCCTTTACCGAAAGCGATCTCTCGATGGTACCAACGAGCTCATGAAGAGCTGTTTCCGTTGATCGTCCCTTGCTGTATGCATGTTGCTTTGTCGAAAGCAACCTCGGGTCAATCACTCTACGCAAATATGAGTCTATCATTCGTTCCATTGTCTTTAACAAAAAAGAAGACAAACTAATTGGTCTGAAATCCTTCGGAGCTGTGTGGGAACTTTTCCCAGCCTTCGGGATAAATACGACTCTGGTATCCCTCCATTTTAAAGGAATATACGACCAGTTGATGCATGCTGTGTATAGATTATACAGCAACGGGGCTATATAGTCCAACACTTGCTGCAACTCAGCCGGAATTATACCATCAGGTCCCGGGGATTTATAGGGCCTGAAGCTTTTTATCGCCCAGATTAATGTTGGCATATTTATTATTTCCGAAGCAATTTCAGATGCTTGGGCGTCAGAACGTTCCAAAGCTTGAAACGGCGTCATGGAATTGCCCGGAAAATGCGTGTTTAAAAGGAGATCCAGCGACTCTCCACTGGAGGAAGACCACACCCCATTAGGATCTTTCAGGTATCCTAGGGTGCAAGGAGAAGAAGCCAGAACCTTGCGCAGCCTGGATGCCTCAGAAACGTCTTCTATGTTTCCACAGAAGTTTTTCCAAGAATCACATTTTGCATTTCTGATCATCTTTTTATAACTCTTAAGTTGCAGCCTGTATGCAGACCAGTCCTCGTCCGCTCTTGAAAATTTAGCCTTATTAAAGAGCTTTCTGCAGGAATCTCTGCTCGTCTGCAACTCATTTGACCACCAAGGTGGCTTTTTTTTCCCTCTAGGCTTTGCAGAAGGGCAAGACGCATCCAGGCACCTATTACAAACATTTGTTATATGGTCAACCAGACAGTCAATTTCCGCTAAACTATGCGGTTCAGATAGGGGTACTTCATCCAAAAGCAAAGAAAAAGTCTCCCTATATTTCACCCAGTTTGTTCTTCTCAGATTTCTAGAGACTGTCTCAACCGGGGCACGCTCCCTGAGTAAAAACTCAATGTAGCGATGATCTGAGAAAGAATGCTCTTCCAAAACTCTCCAGTCATCAATTCTGTCAGACAATGTATCTGATACAAGTGTTACGTCAAGAACCTCTTGCCGCGTACTTGTAACGAAAGTTGGTTCACTACCCTTGTTACAAATATACAGGTTAGTGCTTAACAAAAACTCCAAAAGTGATTCGCCTCTATCATTTGTGTCTGTACTACCCCATATCGAATGATGTGCATTAGCATCACAGCACACTAGTAACTGGTGTCCCCTAGATTCAGACTCCCGAATCAGACCGCCAACCTTCTCCGGGGGTATTGGCCCCGGATTAGGAAAATACGCAGAGGCGAGCCAAATAGATTTCCCATGAAGCTCTAAAAGAACATATTTTGGTGAATTTTAATTAACATTTTGATGAAACAAAAATTATAATTTTAAAAACGACTTTTAAAGTATTTTTGACGGCATTTAAAATGGCATTTGTGTTTTTTTTGAAAAAAATAAATTTGACCTTAAAATTCAAGGTCAAAATATTAAATCGGAATTATCTTATAAGGGTTACACTTTTAGATTTTTTTCACTAATCCCACTAGAAAGGCTGAATTTTTTTTTAATTTCGGTTTTTTTTAAAAAAATGGTATGTATGATACTTTATGAGAAATCAATTTTTTTACGAGTACATACCACCCAAACTGTACTGATTTCTTTATTTTTTATGCGTGCTACGTTTGTTGTGTGTTTTTACAACGCACACTTTATCTAAGCATTGATTTTTGTTGTTGTTATTATATGCAGATTAAAGCGATTTCAGTATAATTTGAGTGTCATATACTCCTAAAAAATTGATTTCTCATAAAGTTTCATACATACCATTTTTTTTTAAAAAACCGAAATTAAAAAAAATGTCAAGCTTTCTAATGGGCTTAGTGAAAAAAATTTAAAAGTGCGACCCTTATAAGATAATTACAACTTAATATTTTGACCTTGAATTTTAACGTCAAATTTATTTTTTTCAAAAAAACCACAAATGCCATTTTAAAGGCCATCAAAAATACCTTAAAATAAGTTTTTTAAATTATAATTTTTGTTTCATCAAAGTGTTAATTAAAATTCACCAAAATATATTCTTTTCAAAAACATCAAAACTTCCCAACCCTGTAACTCTGCCAATATTTCATCAAAAAATTTTATATTTGTAATTTATACTACCTATCATTAACCTAATATTTTTCCAAAATTATACTTGAATCGGACAACATTTGTTTTTGGGTGTGGACCGTTGACGCGTTTTGCCCCATATATTCAAATTTATAAAAAATTTTAAAAAGCGTGTAACGATTAATTTTTTTTTTTTACTTACCAGAAAAAAGCTTTTTGATATCAAAACTGCCATTTAAAGCCTTTTCTACTTCAGGTACCAAAGCAATGACTTTTTCAATATTTTCTGCAAATTTTTGAGTAATACATTTTTAAAAAACGATTTTTATATTGTATTATTACAAATGTTAAACCTACTTCTTATATCATCAAAGTGACTGTTTGTGACTAAAGTGGTTACTGCACTTATAAAATTTGCCTTTTCCGGTAATTCGACCAAAGCTGTAAACATGCGATCTTCATTGATGAATATTTGCACGATATCAATAATAGGTTTCATGCTTAAAAGAAATTTAAAAAATAAATAAGAAGTTTAGTTCATGATTTTATATAAATATTTATTTAATTAAAATTAATTTCGCAGGTATTTTAAATTGATTATGATTATATTTTTTAAACCACCAATTTAATATTTAATTTCAGAGAAGTTTTATGCGTATTAGATTTATGTGTTAAGCTTTTAGCTATGAAAAGTTTTGAATAGAAAAATCAAGAATTATTTTTATATTAGTTTTTGAGCACTTTAAGTTAGAAAATCAACATATTTTGAAAGCTTTTTTATTTACAGATGTCGCATTTGATACTATGAGAGTTTATAAAGCTTAAGGGAACTGTTTTATACTAAAAATTATATTCGAAATACATAAAACACAATTTAAGCTTTTATTGAAATCTTAAAAAGCTTTTAACAATCTAAAAAAGTTTTTTTTTTAAATTTTTGTTTTTCTGTAAAGACAGTTGAGATCAGGCTCTAATTATAATTATGTATTATAATTTTTTAATCATGTTATATGTGGTTTGAATTGAGAAAGGTGAGAAAGAAAAATTTATTTTTTTAAAAATTTAAGACATCCTGGTTCGTTTTTTACTAGTTTCATATAATCCAGTTATTATAATCATCAGAAAAACTTTTAATGTCAAATTTATTCAGTTAATAGTCAATTTTATTCTATATGTGAAAATTATTAACAGATCGCAGCCGCCAGGGATTGAACACATGACCTGTAATGTTTTTGCTATTAACTGCCTCTTAGGTACGATCACTCTAGAAACACACAGAAATTGAAAAACCGTGATTTAGTTGATACTTGCTTAACACCCAACTTAGCGTATCGGTCTAGAGTGATCGTACCTAAGAGGCAGTTAATAGCAAAAACATTACAGATCATGGGTTCAATCCCTGGCGGCTGTGATCTGTTAATAATTTTCACATATAGAATAAAATTGACTATTAACTGAATAAATTTGACATTAAAAGTTTTTCTCATGATTATAATAACTGGATTATATGAAACTAGTAAAAAACGAACCAGGATGTCTTAAATTTTTAAAAAAATAAATTTTTCTTTCACACCTTTCTCAATTCAAACCACATATAAAGTTTTTTTGTTTTTAATAATCACATCGAAATGGAATAATACAAATTTTCATTATTCTTGATATCTTGAAATAAATCAAGATAAAAGCTTTAATAAATATAATTAATTAATTTAACTCTTGATAAAATGTGGTGAAAGCTTTACTCAAACTCTTAAAATATTTTGATAAAAAGATTTTATAGTTTTCATAAAAAAATGTTAACGCTGAAAAAAATAATTGATATTTAATTGAAATGTTAGAAGAATAACGATATAAGCTTTAATTGGAGTTTCTTCAAATTCAGTTGATGGTTTAATATAAAATTTTTAAAAGAATCGTGATTAGAGCTTCAATGAACATTTTTAAAATAAATCTCACTGAAAGCTTTTGCTAAAATTTTGAATAAATTAAAGCATATATTAAAAATAAATATCGTCCATTCCATGAGACATTTTAAAAAATCTGACCGAGGGTCTTCCGATTTTTGTTATATTTTTCATACAGATTCTCTATGGAGCCAATTTCAAATTTCATCCATCAGATCGAAAATATTCGAAAAACTCGCGATTTTATTAACGATTTTCGTTTTTAAAAAAGTCAAAAAAATGCAAAATCTGTGTTACTTTGAGCTGCTGTATTTCCTAAACTACTTATCGCATTTTAAGAATCTATAGCGCATACGAATGGTATGTAAGTCTATTTTAATATCTTATAAACTGAAAAAATATCGATGGTTTAAAAGTGCATTTTATATGCAAATGCAGTTTTGAAGTGCATTTTGTGAAACTTTTACCCCATTTAATTTTTTTTTAATTAGCATATTTGGAAAATTTGGAATTTTTGCTACAAAAAAATGTTTTCATTACAATGGACCGAGAATGTATGCTATTTTTAATATTTTTTTTTAAAAATACTTCCTTAAGTTTCCCTTATAAAATTTTTTATTTTTTAAATTATTCCAAAACCATGTAAAAAGACATGGTTTTAAACCGTTATATTTTCAAAAGTACGAATCGTATTTTATTGTTTTTATGCAAATTAGAAAGGTATTTTTGTCCATTTCTTGAATATAATAACCCCAAAAATGTTGGTGTTTCACAAATGCATTTTAAATGCAAATGCAGTTTTGAAGTGCATTTTTCAAAACTTTTGCCCCTTTGATTTTTTTTTTAGTTATCATATTCGAAAAGTATACAATTTTTACTATAAAATAATGTCCTCCTAATAATGGACCCACTGTGTGTGCTATTTTTTAGAATTTTTTTAAAAATCATGTGATTTCAGATTTTTTTTTGGTTTAATTTAAAATATTAAAATTTGTTTTAAGGAAATTTTAAAATTTCTTTAAAAATAGCACACACAGTGGGTCCATTATTAGGAGGACATTATTTTGTAGTAAAAATTGTGAACTTTTCGAATATGATAATTAAAAAAAAATTCAAAAGGGAAAAAGTTTTGAAAAATGCACTTCAAAACTGCATTTGCATTTAAAATGCATTTGTAAAACACCAACATTTTTGGGGTCATTATATACAAGAAATGGACAAAAATACCTTTCTAATGTGCATAAAAACAGCAAGATACGATTCGTACTTTTGAAAATATAACGGTTTAAAAATATGTCTTTTACATGATTTTGGTATAATTTAAAAAATAAAAATTTTTATAAGGGAAACTTAAGGAAGTATTTTTTAAAAAAAAATTTTAAAAATAGCATACATTCTGGGTCCATTGTAATCAAAACATTTTTTTGTAGCAAAAATTCTAAATTTTGCAAATATGCTAATTAAAAAAAAATTAAAAGGGGTAAAAGTTTCGCAAAATGCACTTCAAAACTGCATTTGCATATTAAATGCACTTTTAATCCACCGATTTTTTTCAGTTTATAAGATATTAAAATAGACTTACATACCATTCGTATGCGCTATAGACTGTTAAAATGTGATAAGTAGTTTAGGAAATACAGCAGCTCAAAGTAACACAGATTTTGCATTTTTTTGACTTTTTTAAAAACGAAAATCGTTAATAAAATCGCGAGTTTTTCGAATATTTTTGATCTGATGGATGAAATTTGAAATTGGCTCCATAGAAAATCTGTATGAAAAAAATACCAAAAATTTGAAGACCCTCGGTCAAAAAATGCCTAAAATCACCAAATGTCTGGTGGAATGGACGATATATAATATCAAAAAATAGGAACTTTTATTATCTGAACTTTAAATAAAAGCTTATATGAAAAATAAAACACATAATAGCTTTTATAAAAATTATTAGCTGCATTAAAAACTTAGGCAACTTTAAGCATTTGGTTTAATTAATATCTCTTTACACATCGCAATAAAAGCTTTTTTGGTAAAGTTTAAAAATCGTGATGGAAGCTTTAATTCAACTAAAAATAAAAAGTTCAAATTATTAACGAACTCTCAAAAAGTGTTTTTTATGAAATCTTGATGAATTTATAATTATAATTTATTTATTTAAAACCTGAAAAGTCGTGGTGAAAGCTTTAATTAAAATTTTAAAATATTTCGATTAAAACTTAAAAAAAAAATCATTGATATTTTATTAAAATGTTAGAAAAATAACGATAAAAGCTTTAATGGTAGTTTTTTTTTAATATATATGTAACCGTGATAAGAGCTATATGACCAGCTGCTATGACCATTACTGAAATAAATCTTACTGAAAGCTTTCCTAAAATTTTGAATAAATAAAAACTTATATTAAAAATAAATGGTGCGACAAAAAAAAAGAATCTTTTATTAACTGAACTTTAAGTAAATCGAAGCTTATATTAAACATAAAAAACATAAAAGCTTTTATAAAAATCATTAACTGCAAAAAAAACTTTGACAACTTTAAACACTCGTTTCAATTAATATATTTTTATACATCGCAATAAAAGTTTTAATATTAAACTTAAAAAATCGTGATGAAAGCTTTAATTTAACCAACCAAAAAAAAAAAACAAATATTTAACCAAAGTCTTTAAAAATATTAATTAAAGATGCATAAGTTGTTCGTGTTCACGTAAAAAAATCTGTCAAACTCCATATAAAAAAAAAATGTCAACGCGGCTATATAGAAGGGAAATCGTTTAAAATGATTTTAAGTACATAAAACCGCATCTCTTTTTCAATAAAATGTACATTTAAGATTGTTTATGATTGCTTCTTTCTTCTAATATTTAAAAGTTTTCGTTTTTAATAGTTTTTGTTACGATTTTAGGCGTTTCAAATTTTTTCACGTGAAAAACAACTTACTTAGCTTAAGACTTAAACATAAAAGTCTTTAACATACAGC
Source organism: Pegoplata infirma (assembly GCA_963921195.1). Lineage (NCBI taxonomy): Eukaryota > Metazoa > Arthropoda > Insecta > Diptera > Anthomyiidae > Pegoplata > Pegoplata infirma. Next base: position 146,305,702 of record OY992540.1, read on the forward strand.
AATAAAGACTTTGATGAAATCTTGATAAAAGCTTTAATTAAAAACTCTTTAAAAGCTTTAGTTAAAATCTTTGAAAATATTAATGAAAGCTTATACCTAAAAGTAAATCCTTTAACAATAAATTTTAACCTTTAAAAAGTGCAATGAAAGCTTAAATTGTTAAAAAAACGCTTTTACAGCATTTTTAAATAAAATTTAAAAAAAAGTATGAATACATCTTAAATTAAAATATTTAAACTGAAATACTAACAGAGTGATAACCCGATTATAGCTTTATTAAAGCTATAACTGTCACTTGCTTTTTAATAAATTTTTGTAAACATTTTTTAGATTTAAAGTTTTTTTAATACTTACGGAGCTTTTTCCAATTTGGAATATTCCTCATATTTTTCCGTACTAATGCATTTGTTTTCTATACTACAGATGTATGTTAAAAATCCAGGCATTGTATTACGTGCCGTAGGCAGTTGACGTGTAGGAAATTGGCATGATTCATGAGGAACTGGTTCATATTTTAAACGTATTAAATAGGGTAACAGAAATATAATGCAAGGCCATAAAATTTGAACTGCAGTCAGCCACTTAAAAATTAATTAAAATAAATGAACAAGTAATTTAAAAAAAAAAAAATAATTTACAAACTCACCTTTTGGCGCCATCTTACTAAAAAGTCCTTACGTAGTAAAGCTTTTATTTGACTGACACTTAAAGTGACCTTAAGGAATTTCATGATAACAAACTGATCTCTGTTGAAGTGTTGTGTTTTTATAAATTAACAGTCGATGTAATCATATTTTTTACAAATGCAGTGAAAATAAATAAATGCTGTAAAGAGATTAAAAAAAATGTATTTTAGTTTTATTGCATTATTGTTAACAAGTGTTTAATAAAGTGCATTTATAATTAACCCTAAAAAGATCATATGAATTGATCTGTTGCATAGACTGATTAAAAACCATTTCAAATTGGATGCCAAAGAAAAAAATAAATTAAATCCTTCAGGAGCATGTATAGAAAGAGCTTTCTTTGTACGTAAGCTTAAAAGCTTTTTCAAAAATTATTTGGAAATCTCCAAACAATAACTTCCTCAAAGAATATAAACAAAATAGACCTTTATTTATTTCGGAAATTTTCTTTTGAAGCTTAATAGGAAAAATTTGAAGCTAAAATAATCATATTAATTGATCTATTGCATAGACTGATAAAAACCATTTAAAATTGGATGAAAAAAATTAAATTAAATTCACAAGGAACATGTATGGAAAGAGCTTTCGTTACACCTAAGTTTAAAAGCTTTTCCAAAAATGTTATAGAAATCTTAACTCCAAACAATGACTTTCTAAAAGCTTTCTTCTTTATTCTGAATTTTTCTTTTGAAAGCTTAATGGGGAATTTTTTTTCCAAAATTTCCAAAAAAAGGGAGATACATTTTTACATAATTTTATCCTTTCTAACGAAAAACATTTTTCTCTTTCTTTTGTTAAAAAAAAACAAAAATTTTTTTAGAGTCGTTTTATTTACCGTACATTATCTTTGTAGGGTTAAAATAAAATTCATTCATTTTGTAATAATTGCAATTGCATAGTTTGTGATTTTATAAAACTATTGATAACCTTTTTTTATTGTAAATTTGAACTGGTGCAAATTACATTGCGTGCTGATTTTAGAATATTTTTATTATTTGCCGATTTTAGTCTTAAATTGCGTGTTTTGTTATAAAAATAACTGTATGCATATCTTTTGTTTTTGTATTTAGAAATCTATTTAGGAACAATGTATTATTTATTGAGATTAAAAAAAAACAATAACGGAACAACGCTAATAAATAAAATAAATATTTAAGAAGTAAATGCAACAAATTTTTTAATTTAATACACCAGGCGCGGATCCAGGAATTTCATTTGGGGGGGGAGATTTTTTTTACCAAAAAATCGGAAAGCAATACACTCAGAAAATTATGTAAGTTACTACATGTTAGTTGTTTGAATATTTTACAGTAGTTAGTTGTTTTCAACTACAAAGTCAGTTGTTTTCGTATGAAAAATATCAAACAACTATTTCTGTTAGTTATTTTAAGTCGATTTTTTGAACAACTAACAAAAAAGTACTGTGATGTAGTAACAGTTATTTAAAGTAGTTAATATTATTTCGCTTATCTCTGAAAAATTTTCAAAGTTTTTTCCAAAAAATTAAAAATAAAATTTCGTTTTTTTTTATTTTTCACAACTTTTTTTTTAAAAAAACAAAAAAAAAACTTTGAAAAAATTTGGTCTTCAGTTTTTTTTCTGACAAAACTTTTTGAAAAAAATTATAAATTGATTATTTTATTTTTACTACATTTTAGTGGTTTTGACTACAAATGTAAGTAGTTTTTACTACATAAGTCAGTTGTTTTTTTGTCAGTTAAAATAACTAACATTGTTAGTTGATTTAACTGAAAAAGTAGTTGACCCCAAAATAACTTACAAAGTAGTTATTTTAACTGACATTTTCAGTTGATTTTACTAACATAATTTTTTGAGTGTAAAGTTTGGTTTGAAGGGGGGGGGGGGGGGAGGGGTATTGTGTTAATTTTTGTTGATATTTTTAATATTGCGTAACAAATTAATAACCAAGAAAAATACTTTTTTTTTCAAGCATTTGGATTTAGGGGAACTTTTTTTACTCAAAAAAAAATTTTCACAAGGGGACCCTGTCAGTCGTATTTACTTCCAAAAGAGGACCATTTTTATAGTCTTACAAACGTGTTTATTCACAGTTATGACTGACTGTGACTGAACAGTCATAACATCAAATATTTTTCTGTACAAAAAATTAAAAAGTTTTAAATTTCATTTGCAAATTTTAAGATTGATATTATGACTTTTCAGTCGTAAAAATTGCCTTATGACAGTTAAAGCTACCCAAGCAGAAATTGACGACGGTTCTAAAAAAAAAGCGTTGTGAAAGCACTGTAACAAAAAAAAGCATTCTCAAAACGCTATTTTCAAACGCTTTGTGAGCGTTTTTGAAAAGTCTTCTGAAAGCACTATAACAAAAAAAAGCAATCTCAAAACGTATTCGAAAAGCGTTTTAAGAGTTCTTTAGATTTTTTTCAAAAAAAAATTTCTAAGTTACGGAACTATTTTTGAATAACAATTTTTTGTAAATTTTTTTTTGTTTTTTGAAGTAAAAAATCATCAAAAATGTTTTTAGAATTTTTTTTTTTTAATTTTCTAAGATTAGAAAATTTTTTTGAAAAAGTTTCTTGGAGTAAAATTTTTTTTTTCGGATTTCACTTTGTATCAAACAAATTACACTGTGCAACAAATTTTGGGTCATCGCATTGAGCCTCAATGCCTTTAACGCCATATGAAAGTAGACAATCAAATGGACAAAATCACCAAAGGGTTTTGCAAAGTCAGTTCGGATTTATTTTTTATAACCCACTGAAGTTTTTATATTTTTATCAAAGGCGTTTGGAAAACGTCACAAATACTATAATAAGAACACATCTGAGCTTCAAAATATGATTTGATGTCTTCAGTGAAATTTTATGGCGGTTCTTTTCTTAGAACATTTTAACCCTCTAACTGCCATTTTAAGGGGTCATTTTAGTCCTTTTTCAAAAACTAAACACAGAAGTCTAATAAGACGTCCATTTAAGGGGTTGAAATGTTCTACAAATATTTTCCTCATAAAATTTCACTAGGGGTTGTCGAATGTTCAAAGTTTGTGCGACATGCGCAAAGTGCTTAAAAAGGGTCAAGTATAAATAATCAATGTTTGTTATTTATTTTTACCAAAGCAGTGTTAAAAAATATCGACAATAAACAGTGCAAATATACTTTTGAACTAAAAATGATGTTCTGATGTGTGTTATAAAATTTTATGATGATTCTTTTCTTTGACCAAATTAACCCTATAGCTCCCGTTTTAAAGGGTCATTTTTGTCCTTTTTTAAAAGAAATACAAAAAAGTCTATAAAAAAGGCAGTTAAAGGGTTAAAATGTTTTACAAATATTTTCTGCATCAAATTTTACTAGGGAACGTCTAAGACAGAAAGTTCGTCCAGCATATAGAAAATGCTTAAAAATTTTAAAGTATTCAAATTTTTTTTTTATATATTTTTTTGGGCCGAAATAAAAAAAATACAAGCAACAAAGTTAAATTAGACTTTGTCGAATGTATTAATATCCTCCACGATGTAAAAAAAGTTTATTTGGAAAAAAAACAAAACAAAAATTAAAAAAAAATCCGCGAAAAAAATTTTTTGGTAAAAAAAAAATTTTACGAAAATGTTTATTTTTTTTTAAATATGTTTGGACTTGTTTAAATACCATTCGGTGATCGATTCTGTTCACATGTGTCAACCAGCCGCCGAATTAAAGCATTTTGTGTTTTTAGGATATGTTGAATGTACCACAATTTTCGAGGTGTTCTTATATTTTCGTTTATAACTTTTGAACCGCTGCTTAGGGCAACACAAACTGCTTAGGGCAACACAATTTTTCAACGAGATCGGTCAAGGACTCTCTGGGTTAGAGGGGGTCGAATTTGATAGTTTGGCCAAAGAGGTGTTTATTCTCATCCATGTAACTTCTTACCAATTGTTTTTAGCAAAATGTGTCCCAAATAGTTTAGATAGCTATTTCTTTAATCAAAATTATAAAATTTTTTTTTTTTTTTTTAATCCAAAACTTTTTTGACTTTTTTGTCAAATACGACCCTTTTTTTGACTAAAAAGAAAGCTTAGGTCTTTTCCTCACCTAATTCTTCCTCGTCCTCAAATATATTTTTGCTCCGCCAACAAATTTCCGCTAGAACGGCATCACCCGACTTTTTCCCAAGATATCTGAAATGGTGATCACGGCCAAAGTATTAAACAGATATAACAAATACTTAGCATATTTACTTGTTGTTGCCCTAAGCAGTTTGGTATTGCATTTGAGCGAAATCGGTTCAAAAGTTATGAACGAAAATATAAGAACACCACGAAAATTGTGGTACATTCAACATAACCTAAAAACACAAAATGCTTTGATTCGGCGGCTGGTTGACACATGTGAACAGATCGATCACCGAATGGTATTTAAACAAGTACAAACATATTTAAAAAAAAAAAAAATTCGTATAATTTTTTTTTACCACCAAATTTTTTCGCGGATTTTTTTTTTTTCTTAATTTTTTTTTTTGCAAATAAACTTTTTTACATAGTGGAGGGTATTAATACATGCGACAAAGTTGAATTTAACTTTGTTACTTGTATTTTTTTTTATTTCGGCCAAAAAAAATATATAAAAAAAAAAAATTGAATACTTTAAAATTTTTAAGCATTTTCTATATGCTGGACGAACTTTCTGTCTTAGACGTGCCCTAGTAAAATTTGATGCAGAAAATATTTGTAAAACATTTTAACCCTTTAACTGCCTTTTTTTAGAGACTTTTTTGTATTTCTTTTAAAAAAGGACAAAAATGACCCTTTAAAACGGGAGCTAGAGGGTTAACTTGGTCAAAGAAAAGAATCATCATAAAATTCTATAAAACACATCAGAACATAATTTTTAGCTCAAAAGTATATTTGCACTGTTTTTTGTCGATATTTTTTAACACTGCTTTGGTAAAAATAAATAACAAACATTGATTATTTATACTTGACCCTTTTTAAGCACTTTGCGCATGTCGCACAAACTTTGAACATTCGATAACCCCTAGTGAAATTTTATGAGGAAAATATTTGTAGAACATTTTAACCCTCTAAATGGACGTCTTATTAGAATTCTGTGTTTAGTTTTTGAAAAAGGACTAAAATGACCCCTAAAAATGGCAGTTAGAGGGTTAAAATGTTCTAAGAAAAGAACCGCCAAATTTGACTGAAGACATCAAATCATATTTTGAAGCTCAGATGTGTTCTTATTATAGTATTTTTGACGTTTTCCAAACGCCTTTGATAAAAAAATAAAAACTTCAGTGGGCTATAAAAAAGAAATCCGAACTGACTTTGCAAAACCCTTTGGTGATTTTGTCCACTTGATGGTCTACTTTCATATGGCGTTGAAGCCATTGAGGCTCATTTTTCTTGTTGCACAGTGTTATTATACCCAAACTAAAACAGAAATTTTTTACTTTGGATTTTTAAAGCGCTTTGATGACTTTAAAAAAACGTTCTCAAAGCACTTTTTTACATCGCTTTTAAAACGCTTTAAACCTAGCGTAGATCGATGTTATCATTCGAATCATCTGCAGGCGCTTTGAAGTTGGTATACAAAACGCTCGTACAACCGTCCACAACGCTTTTACAACGCTTTCACAACGCTTTTGCGATTGTATTTTTCTGACTGGGTAGTCACAACTGTGAATAGACACGTAAAATTTTTAATTTTCGAAAATAATAATAACATTAAGCATTAATATTCCGAAAAAAAAAAATAATAAAGTATTAGATTTTTATGCATGTACCCTTCACAAAATATCTTACATGATGAAATAATTTTACTACAGAAAAACTCTTGGATTCTTAAATATTTTTCATATAAAAAAATAACCCTTTCAGAAAATTGTTCAGATTCTGAAACCCTTTCTTATAGAAAATGTCTCCGATTTTTATCGTATACAAAAATTCTCAGATCCTGAAACATAATTCGTAAAAGAGAATTATCAGATACTAAAAAATTATCAGTTTTTAAAACATTTTATGAAGAAATTTTGAATCAATTTTCTTAAAATACGAAAAATGTTACGGTTTTAATGCCATCTAGATTCTGAAACATTTTCATATAGAAAAAATTTTATTATTAGACACATTTCAAAAGAAAAATTTACATATTCCTTTAGAAATGTTAATCGATTCTGAGAAATTTTTTGCTAAAAAATCTTGGTATATTCTGAAACATTTCAAAGGAAAAATTCTCAGTTGCTGTGGGATGTTTTCTAAAGAAAAGTTTTAAGACATTTTCCCTAAAATTTAAAATGGTTTTACAATAAAAAAATTTTACATTTAGAGTCAAATAAGTATCAAAACAGTTTCTAAAAATAAAGTCTGGAATATCGAAACGTTTTTCTATAAAAATATTCAGATAATAATTTTTTCTTAGAGAATAATAACTCTATTGCTATTTAACTCCATTGTCATTTAAGTTTTTCAAATGCAATTTCTTTCATTCTGGAACATTTTAAGGATTTAAAAAAAAAATTACTTCAGTACAAATAGCCTCTATTTCTTTACATCCTGGTCATTTTCCTTCCATCTTTGTTTCTCACCCTTTTTCCTTTTTCTTTTATTTTCCTTTCCTTTCCTTTCTTTTCTTTTCTTTTCTTTTCTTTTCTTTTCTTTTCTTTTCTTTTCTTTTCTTTTCTTTTCTTTTCTTTTCTTTTCCTTTCTTTTTTCCTTTCCTTTCCTTTCCTTTCTTTTTTTTTTTTTTTAAATCATTTTGGGGGGGGGGAGAAATCCCATTCTCCCCCCCCCCCCCCTGGATCCGCGCCTGTATACACACTACAAATATAACATCATCATTGGAAATAAGATATAAAATAGGTATTTAAGTTTTGTTAACGAAAAGCTTTTATAACTGTTTTCTTTAATAAAGCTTTTAAGGGGGTTCCTTATAGAAATGCTTTTAAAGATATTTCTATAAATTTTCTTATGGAAAATATTTTCCGCTTTAAAAGCTAAATAGCCTTTGTCATAAAAAAAAAATTCAAGTTTTTCCTATAATAAAGCTTTCCTAATAAAAAAAAGTTTTTCCAATTAAAAACTAAATAGCAAAGTGTTTCCCATAAAAACTCGTAAAGGGTCTCTCTTTTTATATGATTCCTTTAGAAAAGGGTTAAATGTTCTAATGCATCAGATCGCCTTTTGGTGACATTGTGGTTTTTGTTGACAAAATTTTCTAAAATAAATAACATTAAACATTAAAAAATTAAGTTTTTTTCACTCTTTTTTACCAACAAATTCGAAAAAAATAACCAACGAAAACATTAAAAATTAATAATAGTTCTGTTATTTTTACCAACAAATTTAAAAAAAATAACCTACGAAAACAATAAAAATTAATGATTTCGTAGGTAATTTATTACAATTTTTTATTGAAATATTTTTTTAAAAATTTTTAATAAAATTTTTGGGGAATCGATTCCGCAATCAACTACATTCTGGCCAGACACTCTACCCATCGTGCCAAAGTCACTTGATACAAATATGTTTTTATATTTCTATAAATAATTTTTTTATTTTTATTTCTACAAAAAAAATAACTGACTTGTGTAGGTAAAAACTAATGATATTTCATTAAAAAATACCAACAATTTAAAAAAAAATTACTTACACAAATCATTAAAAATCAAAAGAATAATCAGTAGTTTTTACTTACAGAACAAAAATAAATGACTTTAAAAATTAAATGTTAATGAAAGTCTTTATTTTTAAGTGTGTTATTTTTGAAACAAAGGACTGAAGTAGTCATTAATAAAAACTGAACATCAAACAAATGTTTTTTCTTTTAAAAACGACTGAACGGAAAACCTTTTTAATAAACTACAAACAGTTAATGACATAATTTTTTGAGTGTATATTTTGATTTTACTTTTCTATATTTCTATTGGGATTTCAATTAAGATTTCTGCAATCCATTTTCTAAATTTTAGTTAAAATTTAAATTTAAAATTTCTGAATAACAATTAGGGTTTTTGAATTCTATAAAGCTTTTCTGATTTTATATTGGGCTTTTGTCAAATTGGGCGTTTCGGAATTCTCGATTGGGATTTCTAAATTACAATTGAGATTTCTGAAGTTGAATTAGCTTTTCTGAATTTCACTTGAGATTTTTTTAATTTCAATTGGGATTTTCTGAATTTCAATTGGGATTTTCAATTTGGTGTTTTGGGATTTCTGAATTTTAATTGGTGTCTTCTAAAATCCAATTTTGCTTATCTTAACTGTTAATTACAGGTTTCTGATTTTTTTTTTTTTATACCCTCCACTCTAGTGATAGAGGGTATATATAAGTTTGTCATTCTGTTTGTAACTCATCGAAATATCGATCTGGGACCCCATAAAGTACATATATTCATGATGCCCGATCGATTTTAAGACATTCTAGCGATGTCCGTCTGTCCGTCTGTCCGTCTGTCCGTCTGTCTGTTGAAAATGCTGTCGCGGACAAAATATTGCACAGAGATGACTGAAACTTAATATATTTATTGGAAGTTCTCCCGAGAAGTTTGGTATTGCAATTGAGCGATATCGGTTCAGCGGTTCAAAAGTTATGAACGAAAATGTAAGCACACCTCAAAAATTTCAGTACATTCAACATAACCTAAAAATACAAAATGCTTTAATTCGGCTTCTGGTTGGCATATGTGAACATAATTGAACACCAAATGGTATTTAAACAAGTACGAACACAAAAAAAGAAAAAAATCGCGGATTTTTTTTACCAAAATTTTTTTTCGCGGAATTTTTTTTTTTCAAAAAAATTTTTTTTTTTCAAAAGTAATTTTCTTTTAAATAAAGTTTTTTGCAATAATCTTTTTGAAATTGTGGAGGGTATCACTACATTCGGCAAGGCCGAATTTAACTTTTTTACTTGTTTTTTGTAGTTTTGCCTTTTTTTCGACAGTGTTTGTAAAAAAGAAGAAGAGCTTGAAATAAATTATAGTAGAATATTGATATAATAATATTAACCGGTTAATCGAACCATTTTAACTGATTAATCGGGTCGAATAATTATTTGCGTTTTAAATTTTTTGTTTCGACATTAACCGAAATAGAGGCGATTAATCGAGGAATCGGTTAATCGATTAACCGAATTGGAAACACTAGTATTTTAATACCTATTTTAAAACCTACATATCAAGTGTGTCCAAAGGGTTAATAACTTTAATCACTTAATTATTAAACATGTTATATATTTTTTATTTATCGTTAAAATTTAATGTGATAAATAAAATTATATGTCAAACAAGTTAAAAATTAACACATTTAAAAATTTATAAAAAAATAATAATTTGTGACACTTGTTAACTTGATTTTTTAACAAAATTTGCCATAAAATTATCTATTGTTTGGCATTTTTCAAACCCTATTTGTAAATCACATATTGTTAAAATAGTCACTCATTAGAGTATAAAAAATAAACTATAAAAATTATAAATGTAGAACAAAATTATTAACAATAAATCAAATAATGTGAAAAAAATTATTTAACAAACAATTAATTATTGAATTATTGTTTAGTGGGAGAGTTTATGAACGGTGTGGCGAATTTTAAACACCCTCACATCATATTTAAAAACAAAACATGGCGATCCCGCTTTGTGGGACATACTTTCCCCTAAGGATACGTATTTAATTATTATTTTTATGTTAAAGGGCGGGCAAAAAATTTTCCATTCTTCTTCACTTGGAGCAAATTTAAGACAACGAAAAGTTTTTTAATGCATTTAAATGTTTTTTTATGGTCATAAAAGAGGAAGATGGAGTCAGTTAAAACAAAAATTCTCTGGACCGATTTAAGACATTTTTGAATTTAAGCTGCGTAACAGCCAACCCATTAAGGATCATGTAGTTATATACATCTCCCGATACCACACGCGGATGTGTTACACATGAAATGGCGAAGTTAATATATCCGCATATGTGGTAGAGCGTATAAAACATTTAAATAAAAGTGATAGTTATTATAAAAATATAAATAAATTTAATTCTGTTGTTAAGTATTTTTAATTTTGTAATAAAATTGTTATTACCGTAAAAAACCGGTATGTAAAAGGGTTAAAGACCATCAAGTTACCCTGTAAATTTGTTATGAACATGGAAATAAGGAGCACATAAAATTTATATTTCAGAAAATGAGGAATTTTTTATCAGAAAATTTTATTTTACGAAAAATGTCTCAGAATCTGAGAATTTTTCTATACGAAAAATGTGTAAGAATCTGAGAATATTCATATACCAAAAATTTCTTAGAATCGGCGAATTTTTCTAGACGAAAAATGTATCAGAATCTGAGAATATTTCTGTACGAAAAATGTCTCAAATCTAAGAATTTTTCTGTACGAAAAATGTCTCAAAATCTGAGAATTTTTTCATACGAAAAATGTCTCAGAATCTGAGAATTTTTGTTAAATAAAAAATGTCTCAGAACCTGAGAATTTTTGTTAGATGAAAAATGTCTCAGAATCTAAGAATATTTCTATAAAAAAAATGTTAAAGAATCTAAAAAGTTTTCTATACGAAAAATATCTCAGAATCTGAAAATTATTCTACTTGAAAAATGTCTCAGAATCTGAAAATTTTTTACAAAAAATGTCTCAGAATCTGAGAATTTTTCTATTCAACAAATGTTTCAGAATCTGAGAATTTTTCTATACGAAAAATGTTTAAAAATCTGTGAATTTTTCTATACGAACAATCTAAGAATTTTTCTGTACGAAAAATGTTTAAGAACCTGATAATTTTTTTATAAGAAAAATGTCCCAGAATCTGAGAAAAATGTCCCAGAATCTTTGAATTTTCCTATACGAAAAATGTCTCAGAATCTGAGAATTTTTCTATACGAAAAATATCTCAGAATCTCAGAATTTTTCTTTACAAAAGATGGTTCAGAAACTGAGAGTTTTTCTATACGACAAATGTTTTAAAATTTAAGAATCTTTTTATACGAAAATGTCTCTGAATTTGAGAATTTTTCTATACGAAAAATTTCAGAATTTTACAACTTTTCTATTCAACATTGTTTTAGAATCAGAGAATTTTTTAAAACGAAAATTTTCTCACAATCTGAGAATTTTCCAAAAGAAAAATGTAATGAAAAGTATTTGCATACATATGAGGCATTCCATACCAAATGTCCAGCGAAAAAAAACACGTGTACCGTAAACTTCTGAATAGGTTGTATGGATAGCCCTATATGGAACTTATTGTTAGAAAATTGCGTTTTTGGTTTTTCAATTTTTCAAAAACTGGGCTTAGGAGGCGTGGTCAAATATTGGAAAAATTGTCAAATTTCTGGCGAGTTACCTTGAATAAATATTTATCACATTAAAACGGAATGCACCACAATCTCAAAAATTTACATTCTTATATACAGTGACTCGCAGCTTATTTCGTGTGATAGGTATCAGTTAGCAATCCATTTTAGAGAAATTCTACAATAATACACTTAATTATTATCAAACAAGTATTTTAATAAAAAGTGATGTGTAGGTAATTTATCAAGCTTTAATTTAAGCTTAATCGCGTCCAGATTGAGTAAATATTAAATGTGCTACGAGGGTCGAAATGGAAATTGAAATTATTGAAAGACCTTTTTTAGAAAATTTCTTAAAAATATTTTTAGGTAAATTTTTTTTAGCTCAAACATTAAAAAATTAAAAAATAGCCCAAGAATTTACATTCATTTATCAAATAATTTTTCCAATGACCCAAACAACAATCAATACAGTAGATGAAATTAAAATACAGTAGATGAAATCTGAATTTTTTGACCTCCAATTTTTTTGACCACCATTTTTTTGTAAACAAAGGAAATGTTCACTTATTTTCATATCTCATTAACATACACCTAGGTGTACCTAAGTTATTAAACAATAAAATTTTTTCTTTGTTTACCAAAAATTGGTGGTTAAAAGAATAGGAGGTCAAAAAATTCGGATTTCATCTACTGTATTTTAAAAATTTTGATTTCGGTTTTGGTCATTAGAAAAATTATTTGATAAATGAAGAGAAATTATTGGACTATTCCTTAAATTTTTAACGTTTGAGCTTGAAAAAAATTGACCTTAAAATATTTTTAAGAAATTTTCTATGAAAGGTTAGGTTAGGTTGTAGGTTAGGTTGTAAGTGGCTGCTGACGTTTTACGTCAACACACGTAGACTCTGAGGTCCATTGTGATACCACGGGATCGTAATAGGTTTCCCTACTAGTCCCTGTCGTTAAACCAGTTTGAGCTTCTTATGAAACTCCTTAGATGTTGAATTTTGACATCCGACAAATCAGAAAGATCGTACAGCTCCCTAGATCCCAGTGAAGCAAGTCGCTGACCAGAAAGTGCCGGGCAATGGCAAATAAAGTGTTCGATAGCTTCCAACTCCTCTTCATCCATGCAACTTCGGCAAAAGTCATTCGACGGCACATTTAACCGCTCTGCGTGCTTCCCTATAAGACAGTGTCCGGTAATTATAGAAACCACCGTCGAAATCTCTCCTCAGCTCACTTGTGCGCCCCTGATTAAGAGAAGGCCAAATCAGTCGTGTTGTCTCACATGTCCATCCATTTGCCCATCTTTGATTAGTCTCCGTCGCAGAACAAAGCCGTAGGTTTTGCTTGCAAGTTTCTAGAGGCATACCAACACATTCCAATTCTGTTGGAACCTGTAAGGTAGTTCCTAGTCTTGCAAGCTCATCGGCTTTGCAATTCCCTGGAATGTCTCTGTGCCCTGGGACCCATATGAGTCGTATGTTAAACTGCTTGGCCATCTCATTTAAAGACGTGCGGCAGTTAAGGGCAGATCTTGTTTTCAGAAACATTGAATCCAGGGACTTGACCGCGGCTTGACTGTCAGTATAGATGTTGACTGCGGTTGTAGACAAGACATTGCAGCTCAACCAGTCAGCCACTTCCTTTATTGCCAGCATCTCTGCCTGGTAAACACTGCAATTATCTGGCAGTCTACGAGCCAGGCTCAATCCAAGCTCTTCCGAATAGACCCCAAAGCCCACTTGTTCGTGCAGCCTCGATCCATCTGTGTAAAAATTTATGGTAGCTCCACTTCCCGGAGTATCCCCCATCCAAGACTCCCTGGATGGTATCATAGTGGTAAAGTGGCGCTCAAAGAGGCTCAAAGAGGGAGCACAATCCACATTTTGTGGTATTGTTATCTTTTTTAAGATCGCGCTATGGCCACAATCGCTGCTCCTCCATTGCAGCGTGCTATTAAGTCGAATTGCCGACGCAGCTGCATACTGCCTACCCAATATGTCCAAGGGTATCAGGTGAAGGAGGATTTCTAATGCAGCCGTAGGTGTAGTACGAAGAGCACCAGTGATGCACATTGACGCCATTCTCTGTACCTTTGTGATAAAGACACAGTTCGCCTTTGTTTCTAAAGCAGGCCACCAGACAATGATTACATACAGCAAAATTGGACGCACCACTGCTGAAGCGATCCAATGAACGACTTGAGGGCTAAAACCCCATCGTTTTCCAATGGCCCTTTCACAGGAATACAAAGCAATCGTTGCTTTTCTCACCCGTTCCTCAATATTACGCCTGAAATTCAGCTTCCTATCTAGAAACACTCCAAGATACTTGGCTCCATCTGAGAAGGTGATTTCAGTACCGTCCAGAGAAATAGGATCGAAAGCAGGAATCTTATTTTTCCTTGTAAATAAAACAAGCTCTGTTTTACTAATATTAACTCCTAGACCACAGTCTCTTGCCCATTTAGACAGATCTTTCAGAGAACCCTGAAGAATGTCCCGCAATGTTGGCAGATGCTTCCCCTTTACCGCTATCGCGACATCGTCAGCATATGCGACAACATGACAACCACGTGCTTCTAGAGATAGTAGCATTGAATTCAGTGCCAGGTTCCAAAGAAGCGGCGAAAGAACACCTCCTTGTGGTGTGCCTCTATTGACAAATCGAGATATGACGGACGCTCCCAATTCAGACGTTATACGTCTACTGGCAAGTAGGCTTTCCACCATTAAAACGATTTCACGCTTTACTCCCAGACCAGACAATGCCAATATTATCGATTCTGGGATGACATTATTAAAAGCCCCCTCAATATCAAGAAAGGCCACCATAGTGTACTCCTTTACCGAAAGCGATCTCTCGATGGTACCAACGAGCTCATGAAGAGCTGTTTCCGTTGATCGTCCCTTGCTGTATGCATGTTGCTTTGTCGAAAGCAACCTCGGGTCAATCACTCTACGCAAATATGAGTCTATCATTCGTTCCATTGTCTTTAGCAAAAAAGAAGACAGACTAATTGGTCTGAAATCCTTCGGAGCTGTGTGGGAACTTTTCCCAGCCTTCGGGATAAATACGACTCTGGTATCCCTCCATTTTAAAGGAATATACGACCAGTTGATGCATGCAGTGTATAGATTATACAGCAACGGGGCTATATAGTCCGACACTTGCTGCAACTCAGCCGGGATTATACCATCAGGTCCCGGGGATTTATAGGGCCTGAAGCTTTTTATCGCCCAGATTAATGTTGGCATATTTATTATTTCCGAAGCAATTTCAGATGCTTGGGCGTCAGAACGTTCCAAAGCTTGAAACGGCGTCATGGAATTGCCCGGAAAATGCGTGTTTAAAAGGAGAACCAGCGACTCTCCACTGGAGGAAGACCACACCCCATTAGGATCTTTTAGGTATCCCAGGGTGCAAGGAGAAGAAGCCAGAACCTTGCGCAGCCTGGATGCCTCAGAAACGTCTTCTATGTTTCCACAGAAGTTTTTCCAAGAATCACATTTTGCATTTCTGATCATCTTTTTATAACTCTTAAGTTGCAGCCTGTATGCAGACCAGTCCTCGTCCGCTCTTGAAAATTTAGCCTTATTAAAGAGCTTTCTGCAGGAATCTCTGCTCGTCTGCAACTCATTTGACCACCAAGGTGGCTTTTTTTTCCCTCTAGGCTTTGCAGAAGGGCAAGACGCATCCAGGCACCTATTACAAACATTTGTTATATGGTCAACCAGACGGTCAATTTCCGCCAAACTATGTGGTTCAGATAAGGGTACTTCATCCAAAAGCAAAGAAAAAGTCTCCCTATATTTCACCCAGTTTGTTCTCCTCAGATTTCTAGAGACTGTCTCAACCGGGGCACGCTCCCTGAGTAAAAACTCAATGTAGCGATGATCTGAGAAAGAATGCTCTTCCAAAACTCTCCAGTCATCAATTCTATCAGACAATGTATCTGATACAAGTGTTACGTCAAGAACCTCTTGCCGCGTACTTGTAACGAAAGTTGGTTCACCACCCTTGTTACAAATATACAGGTTAGTGCTTAACAAAAACTCCAAAAGTGATTCGCCTCTATCATTTGTGTCTGTACTTCCCCATATCGAATGATGTGCATTAGCATCACAACACACTACTAACTGGTGTCCCCTAGATTCAGACTCCCGAATTAGACCGACAACCTTCTCCGGGGGTATTGACCCCGGATTAGGAAAATACGCAGAGGCGAGCCAAATAGACTTCCCATGAAGCTCTAAGCTAGCCGCTGTAACATCCATATCACTAAAAGTTGATAAAAAGAATATATTTAAGCCATTTTTCGCCAAGATGCAGGCTCTTGGTGAGCCCTCACCTTTGGCAACCACCAACTTAAACCCAGGGGTCTTCAATCCGCAAACCCGGCCACCCCGCACCCAGGGCTCTTGGATAAAAACCAAGTCAACTGCTCCTGTCGTCAGGCGCAGCAAGAGTGCAACTGAGGCTGCCTTACAGTGATGGAGGTTTATTTCTATGAAAGGTCTTTCAATAATTTCAATTTCCATTTCGACCCTCGTAACACATTTAATATTTACACAATCTGGACGCCATTAAGCTTAAATTAAAGCTTGATTAATTACCTACACGGGACTTTTTACAAAAATTCTTCTTTAATAATAATTAGGTCTATTTTGGTTAGGTTTGTCATTAATGGATTGCTAACTAATATCTATTACACGAAATAAGCTGCGAGCCACCGTAGTTGTGTATGGGCTATCGATTAAATTTTATTTTTTTTTTAATTTTCAGACCCGTTCTGAAATTTTCCATTTTTAAAAAATGCCAATTAAAAAAATTAATTGCATAAATATTAATCATTCGCAACGTTAAAACAAAGAAATACAAGCAAATTACAAAATTGTTATGAAATTTAAAGTTCAAATGCGATTTTCTCGAAAAAAACGAAGAACGTGTTTCTGATTTTTTTTGTGTGGATTGACAAACATCTAAACTTTAAAAAAAAAAATTAAAAAAAGAAAAAAAAAGTGGCATGATTTTTAATAAATTGACATTTTTAAAAAATGGAAAATTTCAGAACGGGTTCTGAAAATTTTCAAAAAAAAAAAAAAAAAATTAATCGATAGCCCATACAAAACTATATAAGAATGTAAATTTTTGAGATTGTAGGCATTCCGTTTTAATGTGATAAATATTTAATCAAGGCAACTCGCCACAAATTGGACCATTTTTCCAATATTTGACCACGCCTTCTAAGCCCAGTTTTTGAAAATAAGAAAAACCAAAAACGCAATTTTCTTAGTTCCATATAGGGCTATCCAAACAACCTATTCAGAAATTTACGGGACACATGTTTTTCTGTAGCGGGACATTTGGAGTGGAATGACTCATATGTGTGTTAGAGTGGCATTTTTCCATTGACTTTTGATTTTTCCAGGTGTCCGTAAAAATTTTAAAAAATTTTTGAAATCGGACAATCGGATAAAATAATTCTTGTTTAAGTTTTGGATTTTTGAAATTTTAAAAATTAATAAAATATGTATTTTTTTCCTTGACCTTTTCAAAGAGCTTAGGGCAAACTTCCATTAAAAATAATTTTGAGACAAATCCGACATCTTAAAACTTTCACCAAAATTCCTAAATTTGATCAAAACTAAGTTAAAATTAAAGTTATTCTCAATCTCTACACAGATAAAAATATGGAAGAAACAAATTTGAGTAATCACTTGTACACATCAATTTTTATCTTCTACAAAATAAATGAATAATTTAAAAAATAATTTATTTAAATAAAAAGATTACACTTTATTTTGTCTGCCACTGTACATAGCAATAACTAATTATAAATGTCAAAATACTTTCAATAATCACGATTCTTGCATATGATCACATAAACAATAATCATTAATTTTCCATTAAAATTTTTTCTTTGACTGCAATTATTTTGTACACCCTACATATTAGACAAGTGTTTATATTTGTCATACAATTTGTAACACAAGAACATGCTTCATTATTAAATTTTTAATATTGTCGAAGAATAAAAAAAATAAGCGAACAAATACTTTTTCTAAGTGGACCAAAATACATTCCGAAGAGTAAATGTAAGGGGAAAAAACTCATGAATATCAGGGGGCTAATTATGTAACTTGATAATCGTCAATCGTCATCGTTAGCTCATTATTACCATAAAATGACACTATATGGTAATGGAATAACGATGGAACGATACGATTGACGACTATCAAGTTACATAATTACCCCCCAGGAAATATCAGTAAAATGATGGTTTAAAAACAAACCTATAAAATCTTGAAAACATCTCCTGAAAAACGACATTGTTCAACAAAAAAATTATTTTTATGCCATATAAAGTACATTGTGACCTGCACTTAGGCCAAAGAGATTATGAAGATTTTGCTTTGCTAAGGACTTTGCTAAACGTTTAAAAAAAGTCTTGTCCATAAAACTACATCTAGCCGGAAAATAGCTAAATTAGCTACACTTAATCACTACACTGAGCGCCATACACATTTAAATTCTTTTTTGATTTAAAGAAATTAACAATTCTATAAATATGTATTGAATGTTATTTTATTTTTAAAATTAATTAATCATTATAAATACAATGGAGAAAAACATACTGATATTTATTGTATGATGTTGTTGCTAAATAGAAATAATTAGAAAATTAAAAGATTCAAGCGAGTTTTTTTGCAACATAAAACCAGTTTTTTTTATCCGAGGAAAAAAAACTTTTTAACAAGGAATAAATTAATTTCTAATTTATTTTCTACGTCATACGTAAATAAAGTAAATACAAATACGTAAAAAAAATAAATTAAGCTTGGTCGAATCCATGAATACCCTTCTTAACCCTTTAACGACCACATACAAGAACACTTGACGAAGCGTTTTTGGCGATTATTTTTGTTTGGGTAAAAGATGGGGTAAAAAGCCTAAGAGAAGAATTGTAGAGTAGTGTTCGGGCAACAAAAGTCTAGTCTATAGTAAGTCTCTAACTTGATCCACTTACTGTAAGCCCTCAAAGTTTGTAAAATAATAATCTCTATTTTAGGCATAAAAGGGGTATTTACTTGTCGAGCAAAATCAGGGGTAAGAAGGGGGTTTAGATGTAAAAAAAAAAATAAAATTTTTTTTTCGCATTTTTTTCAATAACACAATTTCCAATTGTATTTTAAAATTTTCCAAATGTATTTTAAAATTGTCCAAATGTATCTTAAATTTTTCCAAATGTATTTTATATCTAAATATATTTTAAAATTGTCCAAATGAATTTTAAAATTGTCCAAATATATTTTAAAATTGTCCAAATTAATTTTAAAATTGTCTAAAGATATTTTAAAATTGTCCAAATTTATTTTAAAATTGTCTAAATTTATTTTAAAATTTTCCAAATTTATTTTAAAATTTTCCAATTGTATTTTAAAATTTTCCAATTGTATTTTAAAAATTTCCAAATGTATTTTTAAAATTGTCAAAACGTATTTTTAAAATGGCCAAAATGTATTTTAAAATTTTCCAAATGTTTTTTAAAATCGTCCAAATGTAGTTTAAAGTTTTCTAAATGTATTTAAAATTGTCCAAATGTAGTTTAAAGTTTTCTAAATGTATTTAAAATTATCCAAATGTATTTTAAAATTGTCAACATTATTTTTAAAATTGTTCAAATGTAGTTTAAAATTTTCTAAATGTACTTTAAAAATTTTCAAATATATTTTAAAATTTTCAACTGTATTTTAAAATTGTCCAAATGAATTTTAAAATTTTCCAAATGTATTTAAAAATTGTCCAAATGCTTTTTTAAAATTTAAATTTAAATTTAAAAATTGCCCAAACGTATTTTAAAATTGTCCAAATTTATTTTAAAATTGTCCAAATATATTTTAAAACTGCCCAAAATAATTTTAAAATTGTCCAAATGTATTTACAAATTATCCAAATGTATTTTAAAATTGTCTAAATATATTTTAAAGTTGTCCAAATGAATTTTAAAATTGTCCAAATGTATCTAAAAATTGTCCAAATGTATTTTAAAATTTTTCCAAATGAATTTTAAAATTGTCCAAATGTATTTACAATTTGTCCAAATGTATTTACAAATTGTCCAAATGTATTTTAAAATTTTCCAAATATATTTTAAAATTGTCCAAATTAATTTTTTAATTGTCCAAATGTATTTTAAAATTTTCCAAATATATTTTAAAATTGTCCAAATGAATTTTAAATTTGTTCAAATGTATTTTAAAATTGTATAAATGTATTTTAAAATTGTCCAAATGTATTTTAAAATTGTCCAAATATATTTTAAAATTGTCCAAATGAATTTTAAAATTGTCCAAATGTATTTAAAATTTTTTCAAATTTAGTTTAAAGTTTTCTAAATGTATTTAAAATTGTCCAACTGTATTTTAAAGTTTTCCAAATGTATTTTAAAATTGTCCAAATTTATTTTAAAGTTTTCCAAATGTATTTAAAATAGTCCAAATGTATTTAAAAGTGCCTAAATGTAGTTTAAAATTTTCCAAATATTTTTTAAAAATTTCCAAATGTATTTTAAAATTTTCCAATTGTATTTTAAAATATACTTGGACAAGTTTAAAATAAATTTGGACTATTTTTAAAAATTCATTTGGACAATCTTCTTGATAGCGATTCCAATTTAGCGCGTTTCGCTCTAGATTTAGCGCTTCCTGACCACCCAAAAAACGCATTTTTTAAATCTAGCGCGTTTTTACATTTTCATTTAGCGCCTTTAGCGCTTTCTTTTTACAACTATTCACTTTGAGAAAAAATGCACATTTTACAACAGAAAAATTTATAATAAAACCGTTAAATTAAAAATATTTTTTAGCGCTTTTTACTTTATTCAAACTTAGCGCTTTTTGAGTCACTGTTTTGCACGTTTTTCCTGTAAAAAGTTGGCCTCACTGCTTCTTAATATATAAAAACGTTTGTGCGGGGTACGTTTTACTAAAACTTAAAAACCGCTGGACCGATTGACACTAAACTTGAACACTATATTATTTTAGTCTGGAGCCAAGTTTCTCTTAAGTTTAACCCCGATAGGCGGCGCTGTAGTCGTAATATTTTTTATTTTTTTTAATGTTACGATTAAGCTGAAATTCACGAAATATATTTATAAAACAAAAATAAGTTTCTGATAAAATTTGGAACCAGTAGATGGCACTGGAGTTAAGTTATTTACAAAATTCATTATTTTATTAAAATTTTACGGCACTTGTATGTATGTTTCGTCACGATAAAATTGTGCATGTATGAACAGACCCGATAGGTGGCGCTGGGGAGAAGCTATTTAGATATTCATATCTAAGTCGACCTGAACAATGCCGGGAGCTTTAGCTAGTTCTAAAATATATTTGGACAATTTTAAAATACATTTAGACAATTTGAAATACATTTGGAAAATTTTAAAATACAATCTGAAAAAAACTCAGAATCGGACAACTTTTCTACAGGAAAAATGTTTCTGAATCTGAGCTTTTCTCTGGAAAATGTATTTCCGTATTTTAGAGTTTTTTTATTATGGAAAAAAATTATTTGTTTGTTTGATTTAAAATCAGGTTTTCGATAGGACTCTTTTGTTTTAATCATACGTATCAAGTCTAAACCGGATATTATAAAATTAATTGTAGCGCTTTTACTTAATGTGACTCTTTAAGTGATTGACCTATTAATTTTGTAATTTATTGTTTTGAATTCAAAATATATAGTATAATATATAATATATGTAATATATACTTTCATTTTAATACTCTTAATTGGCGCTAAAAAAGATTATCTTGATACAATTATTATTAAGTTGTGTTAAGTAAGAAGTAATTTTAGAAATTGACACTTAATTTCATAGTTTTTATCGGTTTTTTTAATAATTTAACTTTTAATTTTTGTTAATTTTTAACACGTTTTAAGATTTTTTATAATAACATTTACTTAAACAGTTTAACGTATCTTAGAACTCATGATTAACTATTAGACCCCTTAAATTTATTGCTTAACAACAGCGAAGCGTATCTATATAAATAAAAATCAATTGTCGTTCGTTGGTAACAGCATCAGTTGAGAACGGCTGGACCGATTTGGACAATTCTTTTTTTGAAATGTTCGCCATAGCCCAACTTAGGTTTTTACGTAAAGAAAAATTGACCACGCCCACTTTTACGCCCACTTTTTTCGATTTATCTAAAATCGGAAAACGGATGCACCGATTTGGGTAATTTTTTATTTAAATGTTCATAATAGTCCAATTTAAGTTTATACTGAAAGGAAAATCGACCATGCTAACTTCTACGCCCATTTTTTCAATTTATCTAAAATCTGAGAATGGCTGGGCCAATTTGACATTTTTTTTTTTAATGCATTTTCATCATATTCCAACTTTGGTTTTTAAAAAAAAAATTTACCACTCCCACTTTGGCTAACTTTTGTTGAAAATGTTCGCCATAAGTCAACTAAGGTTTTTATGGGCAGTAGAATTTTCCACGCCCACTTTTTGCTATGTATCGAAAGAACTAAGGCGGCTAGACCGATTTGGTTATAGTCCGCAAAAGATTTTTAAGGAAAGAAAAATTGTGCACACTGCTCACTTTTAACGATATATATCATGAAATGGGTGGATAAATTTATCTAATTTTGTTTTTAATGTTCGTCATAGTCCAGCAAAGGTTTTCGGAAAGAACAATTTTCCACTTCTATGCCCACTTTTAAATGGATGGACCGAGTTGGTTAAATTCAAATAAGGTTTTACGGTAAGATAAGTTGTCCACCCTCTCCTTTTTTTCGATATATATAAAATTTACTAAATAGAAAAATAAAATATAGAATAATAAAATATAAATAAAAATCATATGTAGTTCGTTGGTAATCGCATCACTTGAGAACTGACCGATTTTGATAATATTTTTCTTTAAGTTCGTCTTATTTTTTTTAATGTTTTTCTTTGGTTTTTTTCGGAAAACAAATTAATCTCGCCCACTTTTACGCCTCCTTTTTTCGATATATCTGAAATCGGAGAACGGCTGTACTTAACTTTTTTTTTAATTTTCGTCATAGTCCAATTTAGGTTAAAACGGAAATAAAATTTGTTCACGCCACTTTTATTTCGATATATCTAAAATAGTAGAACGGCAGGGCTGATTTGGCTATTAGTAGTATTTGTTGACGTTCGTGATAGTACAACTAAGGTTTTTACGGAAAGATAAATTGTCCACTCCCACATCGAAGAAAGACTTGCCTGATTTGTTAAATTTTTTCTTTAATGATCGTTATAGTCCAAGTAAGGATTTTGAAATAATTATTTGCCTCCCCACTAAAAAGCCCACATTTTTCAACATCCTTAAAATTTGCAACACTTGAGAACGCCTGGGCCGATGTGGCTAATTGTTTTAAATGTTTGTAATGTTCCATATAATTGTTTGGAAAGAAAAATTGTCCTCGGCCACTTTTTTCGATACATTTAAAATTTGTTTTTAATCTAATTCGATCTATTAAAAAAAAATATTTCTTAATATATTCCGCTTAAACTTGGTAAAAATGACTTTAAATCCTTTGGGATTTTTACCATATGTACAATTTTAACTTACCACACAAATTTTAACGCCCACTTTTGTCTACACATGTCGACTACTAATGACCGGACTGATTTTTTTAAGTTGATTATAGGTTTTGTTTGAACTCAAGACAATAGCTCACGATAAGAACGAGGAATATGCGTAATTTATTTTTGTGTTGTTCGTAATGATATTAAAGAAGTTTTGAATTTGTACAGTACGCAAAGTCGAAGACATGGTTATTGTTATTTTTAGTTCCTAAAATATAATTTGAAGATGATACTCTCCCTAATCGGGTCTTTAAAACCACGCCTACAACTTTTTCTAAGCTAAGAAATTCATTACCCTTTTATGCAGGGCTATATATTTGAAGCGATACGAAATATAACACTGATCTTATATTTGGGCCAGCAACGCGGACCGGGCCAGCTAGTTATTTATAAAAAAAATCACATTGATTTCTATGGTTTAAATAAATTTAACCTTTGATTTTATACAATGTTGCTAACAGTATTACAAATTAATTATTACATGAATACTTAAAAAAAACTGTAATACAAATCGGAAATGCCAATTTTCTATTTTTTTCTTCTAATTCATAAATTCATCAACATTGTTGAGAAACAAATATTTGTTGTCTGACAATTTTGTATGGAAACATTTCTTGTATAGAAATTTTGTTGTGAAACAACAAATGTTTCTATATAGAAATTTTGTTGCAAAACAACAAATGTTTCTATACAGAAATTTTGTTGTGAAAAAACAAATGTTTCTATATAGAAATTTTGTTGTGAAACAACAAAAATGTTTCTAAAAAGAAATTTTGTTGTGAAACAACAAATGTTTCTATATAGAAATTTTGTTGTGAAACAACAAATGTTTCTATATAGAAACTTTGTTGTGAAACAACAAATGTTTCTATATAGAAATTTTGTTGTGAAACAACAAATGTTTCTAATGAAAATTTTGTAGTGAAACAACAAATCCTTCTATATAGAAATTTTGTTGTGATACAACAAATGTTTCTATATAGAAATTTTGTTGTGAAACAACAAATGTTTCTATATAGAAATTTTGTTGTGAAACAACAAATGTTCCTATATAGAAATTTTGTGGTGAAACAACAAATGTTTCTATATAGAAATTTTGGGGTGAAACAACAAATGTTTCCATATAGAAATTTTGTTGTGAAACAACAAACAAAAATTTTGTTCTGAAACAACAAATAGTTCTATACAGAAATTTTGTTGGAAAACAACATATGTTTCTATACAGAAATTTTGTTGTGAAACAACAAATGTTTCCATACAGAAATTTTGTTGTGAAACAACAAATGTTTCCATACAGAAATTTTGTTGTGAAACAACAAATGTTTCCATACAGAAATTTTGTTGTGAAACAACAAACGTTTCTATATAGAAATTTTGTTTAAAAACAACAAATGTCTATAGACATTTTGTTGTCAAACAACAAAAGTTACTCAATAGAAATTTTGTTGCGAAACAACAAAAATTTCTCTATAGAAATTTGAAACAACAAATTTTTCTTTATAAAAATTTTGTTGTGAAACAAAAAATGTTTCCCTATAAAAATTGTGTTGTGAAAGAATAAATATTTCTATATAAAATTTTTTGTGAAAAACAAATGCTTCTATATATAAATTTTGTTGTGAAACAACAAATGTTTCTATATGTATAGAAATTTTGCTGTGAAACAACAAATGTTTCTATATAGAAATTTTGTTGCGAAACAACAAATGTTTCTATATGTATAGAAATTTTGTTGTGAAACAACAAATTTCTATATAGAAAAACATTTCTATATAGAAATTTTGTTGTGAAACAACAAATGTTTCTATATAGAAATTTTTTTGTGAAACAACAAATGTTTCTATATGGAAATTTTGTTGTGAAACAACAAATGTTTCTATATAGAAATTTTGTTGTGAAACAAAAAATGTTTTGTTGTGAAACAACAAATGTTTCTATATAGAAACAAATGTTTCAATATAAAAATTTTGTGGTGAAACAACAAATGTTTCTATATAGAAATTTTGTTGTGATACAACAAATGTTTCGATATAGAAATTTTGTTGTGAAACAACAAATGTTTCTACATAGAAATGTTGTTGTTAAACAACAAATGTTTCTACATAGAAATGTTGTTGTGAAACAACAAATGTTTCTATATAGAAATTTTGTTGTAAAACAAAAAATGTTTCTATATAGAAATTTTGTTGTGAAACAACAAATGTTTCTATTTGTTGTGAAACAACAAATGTTTAAAAATAGAAATTTTGTTGTGAAACAAACAACAAATCATTCTCTATAGAAATTTTGTTGTGAAATAACAAAAGTTTCTACAGACGTTTTGTTGTAAAACAACAAAAGTTTCTCTACAGAAATTTTGTTGTGAAACAACAAATCTTTCTATATAGAAATTTTGTTATAAAACAACAAATGTTTCTATATAAAAATTGTGTTGTGAAAGAATAAATGTTTCTATAGAAATTTTGTTGTGAAACAACAAATGTTTCTATACAGAAATTTTGTTGTGAAACAGTAAGTGTTTCTGTAAAGAAATTTTGTTGTGAAACCACAAATGTTTCTGAAAGAAATTTTGTTGCGAAACAATGTTGCAATGCAAACAACAAATGTTTAGAAATAAGCTTAAAATTAAAAATATACTTAAATAAATACTTTTAAAAGTTTTTCTTGTTAAATTTTGCCTATCAATGTAAATATATGCATGATTTTAAAAATAAAAAAAAATTTCAATATACTTTGTCAACAACTTAAACAATATATTAATAAAGCAATTCATTAAGATTAAATAAATATTTTTTTTAATCAAATATGTATTGAATTATTCTTATGAACACATGTTTTTGTATGACTGAGGCACATTTTATAAACATATTATTCTCAATATTTTCCATATTTATTTAAACGTTTTAGTATTTTTTTGTTCAGTTTTATCTTTTACGTATTATTAAACAAATAAAAAACTATACAAAAAAAAAATAATTAGTACTCCTAACAAAAATGATTGTAATCAAAATATTTTTTTAAAGGGTTTTTATAAGGGTGGAGTCAAAAAATTTTACTTTTTATTTTTTGTTTGAGTAAAAAATATTTTTTTTTGAAGTTCTGATTAATTTTTATTAAAAAACTAGCTGAAGCGCCCGGCGTTAGACATGAATATCTAAATAGCATCTTCCCGGCGCCGTCTATAGGGACCATTCATACACACTCATTTTCTCATGACGAAATATACACACAAAACTGTCGTAGAATTTCATTGAAATGAAGAGTTTTGTTAATAACTTCACCCCAGCGCCATCTATCGGGTTCAAATTTTATATGGAAAGTTATTTTTTTTTTTTAAAATACATTTTGTGAATTTCAGCCAAACCCTTTCATAAATACCAAAAATTGAAATATTGCGACAACAGCGCCACCTATCGGGATTACATTTAAGAGAAACCTGGTTCCATCCTAAACTAATATATTGTTCAAATTTGGTGTCAATCGGTCCCGCGGTTCTTAAGTTTTAGTAACACGTACCCCGCACAAACGTTTTTATATATGTATTAAGATTAGATAAAAATAAACAAGCATAAAAGTTTAATTCGACTTGGCCGAATCTGTGAATACCCTCCACAATGCCCTATTTAAAGGATAGTAAATTTTTTAATGTAAAAAAAATTAACAATTTTGATTAGAAATATTTTATTTTGAGTAAAAAACTTTTTTTTTTGTCATTTTTGTAAAAAAAAATAATTAACTATTTTTTTTTTGAGTGTAAAATTTTTTTCGAGTGTATTTTTTTTTTTTTAGTGTGAAAATATTTCTGAGTGACAAAAATACTCTGTAAAGTAATTTTGTGGCTTATAATTGTTTTTAAAGCTTGTTTTTTTAAACTCGGGTTTTTCAACACGTGAATTTAAGGTGAAACCAATCTGAAATTCAGGGTTTTGCTTATAACTTTTGAACCCCTGAACCGATTTGACTGAGATTTGAAACGAACCGGGACAGAGGAACGACAAATATATATGCCATACATAATGTATGGCATACTTCAGCACTCTCAGAATTGTTGTTTGAAAGTTACCGTGTGTTTTATCACGTAAATTCATGAAAAACCCTTGCCGAAATTCAGTCTTTTGCTCATAACTTTTGAACCGCTGGACCAATTTTGCTGGATTGTAATACCAACCTGACCAGGTAAATGCCCAACATATATGCCAAACTTCAGGAGCCTCCGTAAAGTCTTTCAAAAGATAACACTAGCTGGAGTGTTTGAAACCGGTATGGGAATTCCAGAAATGTCTATAATTTTTAGAAATTCAATTTTTCTTCTGCATTTTTTTTCAACTTTTAACAAAAACAATAAATAAATTATTGACAAAATATGTCGCCATTAGGAATGTCTCCGAAACAGAAAATGCAAATTCCTTTATTTGTGTCTGCAATTCCATATCATGTTGGTAACACTTGCGAAATAATGTAAGAGAAGTTGAAAGAAAGTATGAGGTGAGATTGGCAGAAAGTATGAGGTGAGATTGACAGAAAGTATGAGGTGAGATTGAGATTGCTAGAAATAGAATTGTAGTGTTGGAAACTGTCAAAATTTATTCTGTAGAAACTATAAATATTTACATACATATATAAAAAACAATTTCCATCAACAACACAAACCAACATTTAAAATCCTACTGATGATAACACTAACTGGAGTGTTTGAAACCGGTATGGGAATTCTAGAAATGTCTATAATTTTTAGAAATTCAATTTTTTTCTGCATTTTTTCAACTTAAACCCTTATATAAATTGTTTTATTCGACCTTTAAAATATTATATTTTAAAAAGGTTTATGTCAGCTCGAGATAATTTTTCCTTTACTTATTAAAACTATAATATTCTCATAGAATAATTTTCAAGAAAATAATTTTTCTGTTTCAATTTGTTTTATGTTTGTAATTTTTGCTAGACTTACAAGGGAAGTCTCCCTAGTGTCAACCGCGGATCTTTATGGAATTGGTTTTATTTTGTAGATCAGGAAAAATAAAGGGACCCGTATTTTTTTATAGCGGCCCAAATTCATATTTATGGGGTAAAAAGGAGGGGGGAAGCCAAGGCCATTTTTCAGTTTTTTCGTTTATCTCCTATATTATGGAAAGAAACCTAGTTACATACCAAATGAAAGGTCTTTGGAAAACCTATATACGTGTGCTAAGAACGTGTCCAAACATGCAAAACTTTTCGCCATATTGAGTAAAATACCAAAATTTTAGGACATTTTTGTTAATAAGTCAAAAAATATTAACTTCGTTGGCCCGTTGTTAACACCACGAGATAGGTACTATCTCGTGGTGATAGTACCATGATAGTACTGATACCACACATGCCTATATTAATTTTGTTTAAATAGCCGTAAATCGTAAAAAACTGAAAAAGGTCAATTTCCTCCCATACAAATCGACCCCCCCTAAAAAAGAGCACAGAAAAAAATATGGAGGAAACAAATTTGAATAATCTCTTGTTTAAATTTAAAAACAAAAATTGAGTAATTTTTTAATTGACACAATTAAAAATTTACTCAAAAATTTTAAAAACAATTTAAGTAAATAATTTAATAAAAATTTAATAGTTTTTTTTAATTTTTTAAACTCTCATAGTTTTTTTAATTCTCGTTTAGTTTATAGTTTTTTGTGTATGTATATGAAAGTTTGTAATCGTCTTTATAAAATTTTCCTATGTTTTTGAGACATAAATAGTTTTGGTAAAGTTTGAAAAAACAATTTTTTTTGGTTTTCTTTGTAAAAAAATTTAAAACTTAAAAAAAAAAAAAAAAATAGATAAATTTTGAGTAATTTTTTAATTGTGTCAATTAAAAATTTACTCAAATTTTTTTTCACACATTTAATAAATTTTTATTAAAAATTTAATCAATACTATTAAATCGTTTACTGGTGCAAAATTGAGTAATTTTTTACTAATAGTATTAAAAATTTACTCAAATATTTTTTTATTTTTTTCTGTGAGTTTGGGCCGCTAAAAAAAATACGGGTCGATTTAATTTTCATTCTTAACAACATATCCAAATTTCATGAAGATCGGAGGGTGACACCAGGGAGACTTCCCTTGTTAGTCGACGTGTGTTTCGGAATTTGATTCAGATTCCATTGTCAATACTATTTAGCAAATATAAAAACCCAAGTAGCATAGGGAATTTAAATGACAAATCGCTAATGTTCAAACAAAAATATTAATACATATTCAACTCTACATGCATTGAGAATTATAAAAAGAAAATTTTACAATATCTTAGTAAGATCACGATCGTAAAATAACCAACAAAAAACTAGTAAAAACAGATTTACATATGATTACCCATTGTATAATACTATCTTATCTGTTTTAATAGATTTTTGTTGGTCGTTTGGCAGTCGTGATTAAACTAACTCTCAATGAGGGTAGAGCAATTTGTCAGCATATTTTTATATATGCTAAATAGTCCTTACAATGGAATCTGACTGTGTCGGCTAAGTCTTGCAAAAATTACCAACATAGGCCTCTGTTCTGTCTTTCACAACTTTTCAATTCACATGAAAATTTCCGAATCAGATGAAATCAAGTTAGTGTTTTGTCGATCACGTTTTCATTCGAAGTTGAAATCGATTAAATAAAAGTAAAAAAATAATAAGGAAAAAAGCGTATTTGTTTTACTTTCACCAAATTTTACTTATGTGAAACAAAACGAAAAAAAAAATCGGATGTGAAATCTAGAACACCAAAAAAATTCGGAAATTTTCATTTTCACATTTTTTATGTGAATTACTTTTTTTGGAATAGCGGCCATAAATAAATTTTAAACAGAAAAATAATTTTCTTGAAAAATACTATGAGAATATCATAGTTTTAATAAGTAAAGGAAAAATTACCTCGAGCTAGAATAAAGCTACTCAAAATAAAATATTTTTTTTTTGGGGGATTTTTTATTATTTTTTAGTATTGTCATAACAGACTTAAAAACAATCTAAAAAACTTTTTTACCTCCCGAGTAAAAATTTTCTGGTCTAATCATATATAACACTGTGCAACAAGAAAAATGAGCCTCAATGGCTTCAACGCCATATGAAAGTAAACCATTAAATGGACAAAATCACCAAAGGGTTTTGCAAAGTCAGTTCGGATTTCATTTTTATAGCCCACTGAAGTTTTAATTTTTTTATCAAAGGCGTTTGGAAAACGTCAAAAATACTATAATAAGAACACATCTGATCTTCAAAATATGATTTGATGTCTTCAGTGAAATTTTATGGTGGTTCTTTTCTTAGAACATTTTAACCCTCTTACTGCCATTTTAAGGGGTCATTTTAGTCCTTTTTCAAAAACTTAAAACAGAAGTCTAATAAAACGTCCATTTAGAGGGTTAAAATGTTCTACAAATATTTTCCTCATAAAATTTCACTAGGGGTTGTCGAATGTTCAAAGTTTGTGCCACATGCGCAAAATGCTTAAAAAGGGTTAAGTATAAATAATCAATGTTTGATATTTTTTTTGCCAAAGCAGTGTTAAAATATATCGACAAAAAACAGTGCAAATATACTTCTGAGCTAAAAATGATGTTCTGATGTGTTTAATAAAATTTTACGATGAATATTTTCTTTGACCAAATTAACCCAGAAGTCTAATAAAACGTCCATTTAGAGGGTTAAAATGTTCTACAAATATTTTCCTCATAAAATTTCACTAGGGGTTGT
This sequence comes from Pegoplata infirma, assembly GCA_963921195.1. Taxonomy (NCBI): domain Eukaryota; kingdom Metazoa; phylum Arthropoda; class Insecta; order Diptera; family Anthomyiidae; genus Pegoplata; species Pegoplata infirma. The sequence goes on from OY992540.1 coordinate 146,337,012, forward strand.
CGAATGTTCAAAGTTTGTGCCACATGCGCAAAATGCTTAAAAAGGGTTAAGTATAAATAATCAATGTTTGATATTTTTTTTGCCAAAGCAGTGTTAAAATATATCGACAAAAAACAGTGCAAATATACTTCTGAGCTAAAAATGATGTTCTGATGTGTTTAATAAAATTTTACGATGAATATTTTCTTTGACCAAATTAACATAGTCCAAATGTATTTTTTGGCTTAGACGATCCCTAGTAAAATTTGATGCAGAAAATATTTGTAGAACATTTTAACCCTCTAACAGTCTTTTTTTAAAGACTTTTTTGTATTTCTTTTAAAAAAGGACAAAAATGACCCTGTTAAACGAGAGCTAGAGGGTTAATTTGGTCAAAGAAAATAATCATCATAAAATTTTATAAAACACATCAGAACATCATTTTTAGCTCAGAAGTATATTTGCATGTTTTTTGTCGATATATTTTAACACTGCTTTGGCAAAAAAAAATATCAAACATTGATTTTTTATATTTAACCCTTTTTAAGCATTTTGCGCATGTGGCACAAACTTTGAACATTTGACAACCCCTAGTGAAATTTTATGAGGAAAATATTTGTAGAACATTTTAACCCTCTAAATGGACGTTTTATTAGAGTTCTTTGTTTAGTTTTTGAAAAAGGACTAAAATGACCCCTTAAAATGGCAGTTAGAGGGTTAAAATGTTCTAAGAAAAGAACCGCCATAAAATTTCACTGCAGACATCAAATCATATTTTGAAGCTCAGATGTGTTCTTATTATAGTATTTTTGACGTTTCCAAACGCCTTTGATAAAAAAAATTAAAATTTCAGTGGGCTATAAAAAAGAAATCCGAACTGACTTTGCAAAACCCCTTGGTGATTTTGTCCACTTGATGGTATTCTTTTATATGGCGTTGAAGGCATTGAGGCTCAATGCGATGACCCAAAATTTGTTGCACAGTGTAATTTGATACAATCTTATATGAGTGAATATGCTTCAATATAAATTTATATAAAATTTTATCTATCACTTTGATACGGTTGATCCACTTTATATGGTTAGATATTGCTCCATATATGATTAGATTCGTATTTTGGTTTTGCTCATCAAATTATATAAAAATTGATATTATAAGATCAATTTGATCTAATTAGATTTGACCAAATTCAGGATCAAATTGTATCAATTTTTATATTTTTTGATCTAAAGTAATACAATTAGATATTATTTGATACAACCATTTTACGGATCAAATTAGATCTATTTAGTAAAATTAGCATAATATTTTTACTAGGGCTGTCATTCCAATTTTTTTATCGACTATTTTTGGAAAATTGCATTGATTTTGAAACAATGTTAGCAATTCGTAAATTTTAGTATTAAATTTCGGAGCTACTTTCCGGAAATTTCGAAAAAGATCATTAAATTTCCATGGATGATAAAGAGTTCTGATATTTTTTAAATATTTTTTTAAAGAAAATTTGTTTGTATAAACTCGATTACAAGATTTGCTCAAATTTTTTGATTCCACCCATATACATATTTTCTATGCAAAAGTTATTTTTAGTTACCAAACAATTGGCCATTAATGGTGACATTAAAAATTATGCTTTAATAGTTAATAACAAAATATGATAAAAAAAGAACCTTCATAAAATCAGTCAACTAAAACAAAAAAAAAAAAATATTGACAAATAAAATACAGAATATCACTGTATAATTACAAAATTCTTAATGAGCAAATATGTACGTTGTATTACAATAGTTGTGTTTTTTCGCACGTGAGTGAATTTTGACTCACGTTAATCATATTTTTTGTTTACTAACGCTTACTCACCACTCATGTGAGTAAAAAAATATCCCTCACGTGTGACTGACGCCCACGCGTGGCTCACTCTTTTACACTTACGCAAATTTCGCTCACGATCACAATATTTTTAAGGAAAATAAAAAACAAAAAGCTGTTTTTATTTTGGCAGATCAATAATTTGGCACTTAACCTGTTTAAAACACAAAAATAATGCAAAAACTTTTTTGTTAACTGGACTTTCGATCACGCTCACGAATAATTTACTTTACCAGCGCCCATCTCTAGTGCTAACCATTAAAGCTGGAGACGTATTTAAGCGGGCACATTAAGGCTATAGCATTTCAATTATTATAAATGAAATTATTTGGTGGTAGCATTATTTGCACATTTAGGATGGCATAAGCTAATTAGAAATCAAAAAGTTTACTCTTAAATGTGCCACTGATCATGTGAACTTTTCGACGCATTTAAAAGGGAAATATTTTATTCATATCTTCTGATAAAAGCACAGAGTAGTTTTTAAAAGGTTAGGAGTAGGGTTGCCAGAAATTTATTTCCATAAAGCGGGACAAACGCAAAAAAATTGCTAAAATGGCGGCATTTCAAAAATGTTGGCGGGACAAATTTAATAGATTTATATGCAGTTTAAGTCTCAGAGATGGAAAATCCTCAAGACGCATTGCTGGACCAAATTACTCCTTGGCAGTGTTTGTAATATATTGCTTAACTTTTGGCATCAGTTTTTTTAAATTTATTTTTTTTATATCGAAAGTTTTTTGGTATCGAAATGCACTAAGATTGCTTTGGAAGTTGGTAGCCCAGTTTTTAGCCAAAAAATGTTTGGTTAGTTTTTTTCCGTAAAGGACTTCCAGTTGAGCATCGTTTTGGAAACTAGCATTTTCAAATTCGTAAAAACCCGAATTCGGGACTCAATAATACACATGCCATGGATAAATATGACAATGCTTTCATATTATTGTTGTTTAGTATAAAAAATATTTGTGAATGTCGAAAAATTTGATTAATTATGGCGTTAACTTTTCAAAAACTTCATCTGAACTTAATTAAATTCAGCCAAACCCTATACGGATTGCCCAAAATCCAAACTCATTTTTTTTTTTTCATTTTTATTTTTACTCAAATAGAAATTTTTTGCAAATGCAGCGCAACCCTGCCCATAAAAATACACAAGTGTCTTGTACAAATCTTTTTTGCGCTGGCAGTTTCTAAAAAAAGTGGGAATTTGGAATCCCGTGCGGGACGCGGGAAACGTCGACACAAAGCGGGATAATCCCGCCAAATGCGGGACGTGCAAACTTTGTAAAGTTTTTTTAAAAAACGACACTCAAAAAAAAAAAAAAACTGTAATGTTAGCAAAAAAAGCTTGTAAACCTACAAGAAAATTTGCTGATTTTGAACCCACAATTTTTTTGGTAAAGTTAGCAAAAATGTTTTGCCAAAAATTAGTTAACTGAAATTTTTTTTATTCAACTTAGTTCATACACATTTGAGGACCCCATTGGGTTCGGACCCGATAGGTCCAGACCCCGATGGATCTAGACCTAGTTGGGTTCCTTAAAAATCGTCATAGTTTTTGATCCAAAATTTGTGTCCGTTTCGCTCTTTTTTGCTTAGTTTTTGAGATACGTGATTTTAGAGGACCACTGGGGTTTTGAGAATTACAAAACTCGATAACTTCAAAAATATTACTCGGAGAGCTTTTGTTATACGTGTTGAGAGCTATACGTGTTGAGAGCTACAAAAATGCTTTTTGACTTTTTGTTGTGCCGGCAATATTTACCAAGATAAGAGCATTTTAAAATTTTCGGGAATGCCAACTTTTTTGGATCCAAAGTTAGGACCCATTAGGGTTCACACATGTGAAGAGGACCGGCGATTTTATGGTGAGCCCAAGAACCAAAAATGGCATCCATTTTGCTCTATCTGGCTTAGTTTGCGAGATAGCGCCATTATAATTTTTCCGAAAATAAAAAAAAATTAACCATTTATTTTTGCTAATATTAGCAAAAAAATCTTGTAAAAATTTGGTCAACTCAATTTTAAATTTAGCAAAAAAAATAGTTAAAATTTTGTTTAAAATTGCTAACGCGCTAAATGAAGTTTACAAAATATTTTTGCTAACATGCTAATCTCAACTAAAAATTTGCTAAAAGTTAGCTAACCAGCATTAGCAAAAAAAAAATTAGTAAATCTACTAATGTATTATTTTGAGTGCATGTCTTCCATTATGGATCCTCCATTTTGGTTTCAAAAAATCTGTGTTCATATTCGTGATTAACGATGCCCGATCCTTTCCAGTCGGCAAAAAAAATCAACACTGACATACTGCTGACTCTCTGTTTTTAAAATTGCAGACATCTTCATACACTTTTTCAAAATGTCACCAATGACATGTTAGCAGTTGTTCAGCGGTTGTTTAAGGGTCATTATTAGTGAAATCAATCATGAATATTCTTGACCCCCTCCGATATTGATGAAATTTGGTTAAGTTCTTACACTACGTAAAAAACTAACAAATGCAAATTTTCAGCCCTCTAAGTCAACAGCGGCCGAAAATACGGAGGGTCAAAATTTCCCCCAAAATCTCCCAGTCGCGATACTTTACACCGTAAAAACTTAATATCGTTGGTTCTATTATAGCTAGAAAGCCCATTTTTGGTTTGTTTTGAAGTTCATAATATGCTCTATAAGACCTACCATAAACGAAAAATTTTCGAAAAAAATTAAGGGTTTCCTCCCTTATTTTAAGGTCGTGATAAAGGGAGAAGAAAATGGGGATGATGGTATCCCCCGATTTTTTTTTTACTTGACAATCGTATAGAGAAAGTCCTAAAGAATATATTCTAAAATTTTTAAGTTGGGACAACAATGGGATCACTCAAAATCAAAATTTTTCACAATTTCCCCTAAAATCTCCAAATCGCAAAACTCGTGAACCTTAAAAATTTAATATCATATGTGCTACAGAGTCCATTTTTGTTTGTTTTAAAGCTTATAGTACGCTCTACAATACCTACCTTAACCAAAAAATTTTAGAAAAAAAGGAAGGGTGCTCCCCTTATTTAAAGGTCGTGGCAAAGGGTGGAGGAAATGGGGGGAAAGTATCCCCCGATTTTTTTTTTACTTGGTATTCTCAAAGTGCAAGTTCTAATGAACATATCCTTAAATTTTTATGTTGGGACAACAATCAGATCGACCAAAATCAAAATTTTTCTTAATTTCCCCCAAAATCTCCAAATCGCGACACTCTTGCCCATTACAAATTTAATATCGTGGACTGTATTGTAGCTACAGAGTCCATTTTTGGTTTGTTTTAAAGCTCTTAATATGCCCTACAATATTACTATTACAAAAAAAAAAATAAAAAAAATTAGGGGTGCCTCTTGTATTAAAAGATCGTGGCAAGGGGTGGGGGAAATCGGGGGATAGTACCCCCCAATTTTTTTTTACCTTTTTTTTTTTTAAAGAGTAAGTTCTAGAGAGCATATCCTGAAATTTTTATCTTGGGACTATAATGGGAGGCTCAAGAATGTCGCGATTTAATGATTTTGGGGGAAAATTTTGAAAAATTTTGATTTTGGTCGATCCCATTGTTGTCCCAACATAAAAATTGTAGACTATGTTCATTAGGACTTGCACTTTGAGAATCCCAAGTAAAAAAAAATCGGGGGATACTTTCCCCCTATTTCCTCCACCCTTTGCCACGACTTTCAAATAAGGGGGGCACCAATTCCTTTTTTTGGAAAATTTTTTGGTTTTGGTATGTCTTGTAGAGCGTATTATAAGCTTTAAAACAAAAAAAATTGGCTCTGTAGCTACATAAGCACTTATGATATTAAATTTTTAAGATTAAAGAGTGTTGCGATTTGGAGATTTTGGGGAAAATTGTGAAAAATTTTGATTTGGAGCGATCCCATTGTTGTCCCAACTTAAAAATTTTAAGATATATTCTTAAGGACTTTCTCTATAAGATTATCAAGTAAAAAAAAAATCGGGGGATACCATCATCCCCATTTTCTCCTCCCTTTATCACGACCTTAAAATAAGGGTGGTAACCCTTATTTTTTTCGAAAATTTTTTGGTTATGGTAGGTCTTATAGAGCATATTATGAGCTTCAAAACAAACCAAAAATGGGCTTTCTAGCTATAATAGAACCAACGATATTAAGTTTTTACGGTGCAAAGTGTCGCGACTGGAAGATTTTGGGGGAAATTTTGACCATCCGTATTTTCGCCCACTGTTTACTTAGAGGGCTGAAAATAAGTGTGCATTAGTTTATCACTTAGTGTTACAACTAAACCAAATGTCATCAAAATCGGAGGGGGTCACGAAAATTTTTAGCTATTTTTGATTGATTTCACTAACAAGGGAAGTCTCCCTGGTGTCACCCTCCGATCTTCATGAAATTTGGATATGTTGTTAAGAACGAAAATTAATTCGACACGTATTTTTTTATAGCGGCCCAAACTCATTTTTTAGGGGGGTCGTTTTGTATGGGGGGAAATTGACCTTTTTAATTTTTTTTTCGATTTACGCCTATTTAAACAAAATTAATATAGGCATGTGTGGTATCAGATTAAAGGTATTAAAAATACCTATCTCGTGGTGCTAATAACGGGCCAAAGAAGTTAATATTTTTCGACTTATTAACAAAAATGTCCTAAAATTTTGGTATTTTGCTCAATATGACGAAAAGTTGTCCATGTTTGGAAACGTTCTTAGCACACGTAGATAGGTTTTCCAAAGACCTTTCATTTGGTGTGTAACATGACTAGGTTTCTTTGCATAGTATAGGAGATAAACGAAAAAAACTGAAAAATGGCCTTGTCTTCCCCCTCCTTTTTACCACCTAAATATGAATTTGGGCCGCTAAAAAAAATAAGTGTCCCTTTATTTTTTCTGCTCTACAAAATAAAACTAATTCCATAAAGATCCGCGGGTGACACTAGGGAGACTTCCCTTGTAAGACTGACCCTTAAACGAATTGTTTGTGGCCACCGGTACTGGTGACACTTGTCAATGAACGAAATTGATAGTATTTATTAGAGTTGTCAATTACTCGCCTTTTAACTTTTTTCGAATAATTCAAATAATTGTTTTTGTTCGTTCGATTAAACGATTAAATCTAAAAAATTATTCGATTAATCGAAGAGAATAACGAATAAAAAAGTGGTTATTAAAAAATATTTTTATTAACAAAAAAATAAATAATTCATAATATCGTCCATTCCATGAGTCATTTTAAAAAATCTGACCGAGGGTCTTCCGATTTTTGTTATATTTTTCATACAGATAATCTATGGAGCCAATTTCAAATTTCGTCCATCAGATCGAAAATATTTAAAAAACTCGCTGTTTTATTCACGATTTTCGTTTTTTAAAAAGTCAAAAAAATGCAAAATCTGTGTAACTTTGAGCAGCTGTATTTTCTAAACTACTTATCGCATTTTAACAATCCATAGCGCATACGAATGGTATGTAAGTCTATTTTGATATCTTATAGACTGAAAAAATATCGGTGGTTTAAAAGTGCATTTAATATGCAAATGCAGTTTTGAAGTGCATTTTGCGAAACTTTTAATTTTTTTTTAATTAGCATATTTGGAAAATTTAGGATTTTTGCTACAAAAAAACGTTTTCATTACAATGGAAGTATTTTTTAAAAATAAATATTAAAAATATCATACATGCTCGGTCCATTGTAATGAAAACAAAAATCAAAAATTTTCCAAATTTTCTAATTAAAAAAAAATTAAATGGGGTAAAAGTTTCACAGAATGCACTTCAAAACTGCATTTGCATATAAAATGCACTTTTAAACCACCGATATTTTTTCAGTTTATAGGATATCAAGATAGACTTACATACCATTCGTATGCGCTATGGATTGTTAAAATGCGATATATAGTTTAGAAAATACAGCTGCTCAAAGTTACACAGATTTTTAATTTTTTTGGCTCCATAGAGTATCTGTATGAAAAAAATAACAAAAATCGGAAGACCCTCGGTCAAAAAATGCCTAAAATTGCCAAATGTCTGGTGGAATGGACGATATATTTTATTAACAATAAATAAGTAAAAAACTTATAAATTGATTAACTGAATTTACATTTTAAGTAAAAAATGCATAAAAAACTTAAATTTTAATAATTTTAAGTTTTAACTTGGTGGAAGTCGGCGGGGGACGTTGGAAGACGCCTTTTCCCTCTACATAAATGTTTACAAATACGCCTAAAAACACTTATCATTATTTTGTATTACTTTATATAACCACGCCCTTAAAAGTGGGAGGGCCGTAAAAATAGCAATTTCCTAATCATCTTGGTCCAAATACGGGTCAAACCACTTCATATGGTATAAAAAATTTTCATTTGTTAAACAAATATACAAAAAAAAAACTTGTAAAAAAATTGTGTTTTTCTGGTGGTGTTTTAGTTCTTTAAGGGGGAACAAAAAAAAAAAAAAAACAAAAATATATATACTTTATGGGGTTCCAGACCGATATATCGATACTGTAGTTGGGGGTATACAAAAAATATTTGTTCGATTAATTGGCATAAATTAATCGATTTATTCGTTATTCGAAAATCGTCACTTTTAAATTAATCGAACAAGAGTTTGGTTTTGTTTGATCGATTAATCGAATTATTCTTAATCGGTTGACAACTCTAGTATTTATTAACAAATACATAAAAATTTATGAACTTTTTCATTAAATTTTAAACTTTTTCATAGTATTTATCAAAAAATTTTAAATATTTCTTTAATTCCACTATGTAAAAGTTTAAAAGTATTATGAAAACGTTAATAAATGTTTATGAATTTGTTCACAAATACTATAAATTTCGTTCATTGGAGATTTTTTTTTTGTGTAGGTATATATATGGTTTCGAAAGCCCTTGATTGATTTCGTTACAACGAGACGTCGGTCATTATTACCAGTTCTCGGATTTTTCCACCTCAAAAAGGTATTTTTCAAAAAAAAAAATCTTTGTATAGGGTATCCTAAGATTAGACATTACCGAAAACTACTTTCTTATTAGTTTCAAATAAAAGTGTTAATAAATAACGTAAATATTATTACTCGCGAAAAAAAAAAATATTTTCATCATTAACATCTCTTTATAAATAATTCAAGGTTAAGGTTTAATCTATGACAGACAAATCTAAAATACATATATGGAGATTATGGGAAAAAAACTTATAAATTTTTAAATTTTCAGTAATTTTATGAATAACAAGACAATTTAAATTGCCGTGAAAAAGTGACATTTCAGTTTTGTTATGATCGTTTCTTTCTTATCATTGTCAAAAGTTCTTGATTTTTAAATGTTTTATTGCAATTTGAGGCGTTTAAAGTTTAAGTGAAATTTTCACCGTAAGAAACAGAGTACTTAGCTTTAGAAAAAAAATTTGAGTGAAAAAAAGTTTTGAGTGAAAAAAAATTAAGTAAAAAAAATTTAAGTAGAAAAAAAAATAGAGTGAAAAAAATTTTGAGTAAAAAAAAAATTCAGTAAAAAAATTTGAGTAAAAAAAATTCTGAGTGAAAAAAATTTTGAGTGAAAAAAATTTTGAGTAAAAAAAATTTTGAGTGAAAAAAATTTTGAGTGAAAAAAATTTTGGGTGAGAAAAATTTTGAGTGAAAAAACTTAAAAAAAAGTTCAGTGAAAAAAAATTTTAGTGAAAAAAAATTTGAGTAAAAAAAAATTTTGAGTGAAAAAAATTTGAGTGAAAAAAATTTGAGTAAAAAAAAATTTTGAGTGAAAAAAATTTTGAGTGAAAAAAATTTTGAGTGAAAAAAATTTTGAGTAAAAAAAATTTTGGGTGAAAAAATTTTGAGTGAAAAAAATTTTGAGTGAAAAAACTTGAAAAAAAGTTCAGTGAAAAAAAATTTTAGTGAAAAAAAATTTGAGTAAAAAAAACTTTGAGTGAAAAAAAATTTTTAGTGAAAAAAAAATTTGAGTGAAAAAAATTTGAGTAAAAAAAAATAGAGTGAAAAAAATTTTGAGTAAAAAAAAATTTTGAGTGAAAAAAATTTTGAGTGAAAAAAATTTTGAGTGAAAAAAATTTTGAGTGAAAAAAATTTTGAGTGAAAAAAATTTTGAGTGAAAAAATTTTAGTAAGAAAATGTTTTTTTCCCCGAGGGATACTATAGTCCAAATATCTAGTTTGTAGGACCATTAGTTCAAAGTTTAACAAATTGCCCTATTTTCCCCCTTTGTCCCCCTTAAAACCGGAATTTTCAAAAAAGTACTTTTTTCAAAATTTTATTTCCGCGAGAGTATCCTTTGTTCAAAATTTCAAGATTGTAGGACCATTAGTTCAGAAGAAACAAAAAATACCACCTTGCCCTATTTTCCCCCCTCCCCCCACCTTAGAAACGGAATTTTCAAAATATTACTTTTTCCAAAATGTTATTTCCGCGATTTTGGTTCTGACAAATCAAAGGTGATGACATGCCCCAGGGCGGATCTAAGGGAGGGAAATGGGTGAAATTCCCCAAAACCGATTTCGAAAGAGAAAAAAAAGAGAAAAGAAAATGAATATAAGAAAAAAGACAAAGGAAGAGCAGAAAAGAAAAGGAATGGAAAAGATGAAGAAAAAGAGATGGTAATATTTAAGAGTGTTTTCTTTTTTTAGTTTAAGAACAACAATACTCTTAAAATCGACGTCAACAATCGTTTTACGTGACCACGGTCCTGGTGATAAGTTACTCTCCCTTAAATTTGTTTATTTGTTTTCTATTTTTTTAATTAAAAACATAAACAACTTTACGTTTTAAAATAATTACGGAAAGTTTTAAAGTATATTGCAGTGAGTAATTACAAAAAATAAATTAGTTTAGCACGATTTTGAAAAATAGAATTCTTTATTTTTATATTTTTTTTTTTATTTTTTTGTAAGATGACACGTGCAAAAATAATAATTTTGCAAATAATTCTTCTTTTTAAATGAGTTTACTGTGTCAATGTCGAAATTTAATGCCGAAATTCATTAATTTGTAAACAACCGGTAAAAAAAATAAAAAAATTGAAAGATCAACGAAATTTGGTAACCACAGGGGAACACAATAACAATAAGAGAACTTAAATTTTAAATCAAACAAGATAAATATTGAATGACAACACCGACCATATAATACTCTATACCAGAGTTTGGCCAAAAAATTGGTCGCTTGTCGAAATTTGGAAAGATTGGGTCTAACACAATGGTTCCCAACCTTTGATTCTCGCCCCACTGGGGGGCAATTTGAATGCTTCAGGGGGGCAACGAGCAAATTAAAAAAAAAATTGTTAAATAACTAAAAAAAATATTATTTTAGACAAATTATTTGATTGATTGTTGAACATTTTTTCTAAAAACTTTGTTTAAACGATGATTTTAACAAAAAATTTGCTTAACCACAAGTAATTTTTGAATTTTAAACAAAATTGAAAAATCTACAATTTTTTTCTTGAGTGTAGGGGGACATTGCAGTTTTTTTAACTTAAAAGTGGGACATGGCGCAAAAAAGGTTGGGAACCATTGGTCTAACACTTAAAAAAAAATACATTGTCAAATTACTAGAAAAAGTCTTGTAATCCCATTTGACCAATATTTGACAGTTTTCCTTGTTTTTTAACAAATAATTTTCTATCGAAATTTAAATTTTTTTTGTAATTTTACATTTTTTTTGTATTTTTACAAATTTTCAAGATTTTTTACAAAACAATTCAGTAAATTTACGAGAATTTTTTGTAAGTTTTATTTCGCCAAAAACGTTGTAAATTTACAATTTTATTGGTGAAAATCTTGTAAAATTACAAAAAAGTTCGTAATTTTCACTAGGAATTCTTGCAAAATAGGAATTAGCAAAAAATCTAGTAAAATCATGTAAAATTACAAAATTATTGGTAAAAAGCTTGTAAAATAACAAGGAATTCTTGTCAAATAGAAGGTAGCAAAAAAAAAAAAGTAACAAACTTTTCTTGTAATTTTACAAGTTTTTTTTAGTGTATTTGTTAGATCTTAAATTACACACATCTTAAATTTAAGTGCAAAAAGCTTATATTTGTTGCCAAAATACTGGTTTAAGTGAACAACGGGAAGAAAATATTTTGTGCTTTTGTCGATCGAAATTCACAATATTTTCTTTTTGTAATTATACAAATTTATTTTCGTAAACGCATTCTACAAATTTCCAGGGTAATTTTACAGAAAAAACACAAGAAAATTATAGTCGGTTAAGATCGACCTTACCAGTGTTTCCCGGAAAATGGGTCCCAAGTCCAAACATGGACCGACTGAATCTATTTTTTGGCAAACCTTTAATAAATGTAGAAAACACTCTCAAACCAAATTTGAGTGAAAAAGGATTCTATTTGAATATCGGACGAAATTTTCATATCGGGTCTAACAAGGGAAGTATCTCAACCCTTATGAACGGATTTGCATGAAACGTTAAATATATATACATAGAAGAGACAATTCTAATGTTAAGGTGTCTTGGTTTATCGGCCACATCGGGGATTTAGGGTTTTAAAAAAATGTGTCAAAAAATGACGAAAAAATCGTTTTTTGGATTTTTCAGCCATTTATTTTTAAGGAACTATACGATGTTTACATATGAAAAATACGTTTTTTTAATGCCTATCCAACCGTGGCATAACCTTGTAAAAATTAGGCTTCGTTAAATATTTTTTTCATGAAAATGTGTAAATTTTAGGGTTATTTATGTAAAGATATAGACCTACGATATCTATATTAGAGTTAATTTTGAAAATTTGATCTGCGGATATCATAATTTTTTTGAAGGATTTAGGGGAACTAAAAAGAATGGCGGTATTTTTTTGGAAAAATATTTGCTCCTTGGGGTGGTTCAACGCATCTGAAAACGCAAATTTTGAGCTGATTTTTCTGTAGAGCAAAAACGGCTGAATATATCGCAAATCTGATTTCAGCAGTCGATTCTACAGCAAAAAATAATACAATGGCCGTTTTTCAAACTCTTAAAAAAAGTTCCAAAAACCCACCACAGAGGGCGGAAATATAAGGTTTTTCCATTTTCTTTTTAAATTAATTTTTTAAATATGCACAATTAAAGGGCATTTTCAGCTTAACAAAATGATACCAAATTTTGCGTTCTATCACAACCCGTTACAAAGTTATAAGCTCTCAAAAATGGACAAAAACACGTTTTTTGAGAACTTTGACCTCAATTTTCTCGAAAACATGACGTGATAGAAAAATTTTAAAACTAGATTCAGAATCAGCATCGAAATGTTAATCGAAAACAGGGTTATGATCCCAGAATATCATCCAAAAACATCACAAAAAAATGGTCTCAATAATGCACAAAAATGCGTTTTTTGTGAACTTTGACCTCAATTATCTCAAAAACCTGACGTTACGGAATATTTTGGAAACCAGATTTGGAATCAGCATTGAGAGGAAATTCGAAAACGAGTGTCCAGACCGCTGACCCATCCAAAAATTTTTAAAATTTCGGTCAGTGTTTTATAATTTTGCCACTAGAAAAAAAACTTTGAAGCCTTATAACTTTTTAATGGGTTGTGATATAAAGGTGCTTTTTGTACCAATTTCCTTAGCAAAAATGCCTCTTCATCGTGCATGATTAAAAAAATAATTAAAATTTTTTTTTAAAAAAATCGATTTTTCCGCCCCCTGCTGTGGGGTATTGGAACTTTTTTTAAGAGTTCAAAAAACTGCTATTGTATTAATTTTTGCTGTAGAATCGACTGGTGAAATCAGATTTGCAATATATTCAGCCGTTTTTTCTCTGCAGAAAAATCATCTAAAAATCCGCGTTTTCAGATGCTTTGAACCACCCCAAGGAGTGAAAATTTTTCCCAAAAAATACCGGCATTCTTTTTAGCTCCCCTAAATCCTTTAAAAAAATGATGATATCCGATAAGCAGATGAAGTGTAATAGTGACCAAAAGAACTCTAATCTATATGAATGCAAAACAAGTAAAAAAGTTAAATTCGGCCTTGCCGAATGTAGTGATACCCTCCACAATTTCAAAAAGATTATTGCAAAAAACTTTTCTTAAATGGAAATTAACCCTTATGTGTGTGGAAAAAAAACCTTCTATAGGGTGGATAGGCACCTGGGTACCTTCATGCAAATTGTATGAGAAATCTAATTTTTTGTCTTGTATTGTACAAAAAATCGATGGTTAATGATATAATATTAGAATTTTACTCTGGTTTTCCCCTTTTCATATATTTCTTAAAATCCTACACCCAAAAAAAAAAAAATTTGTAATATCAGCAACTTTTTTGCTTTTTTGCTGTTGAAAACGCAATAGGTACCCAGGTACCTGTCCACACACATAAGGGTTAATTTAAAAAAAAAAATTTCCGCGAAAAAAAAAAAATTTTGGTAAAAAAAAAAATCCGCGATTTCTTTTCTTTTTTGTCAAAAAATATGTTCGTACTTGTTTAAATACCATTTGGTGTTCAATTATGTTCACATATGTCAACCAGCAGCCGAATTAAAGCATTTTGTATTTTTAGGTTATGTTGAATGTACTAAAATTAACTTTTGAACCGCTGAACCGATATCGCTCAAATGCAATACCAAACTTCTCGGGAGAACTTCCAATGAATATGTTAAGTTTCAGTCATATCCGTGTAGTATTTTGGTCGTGATCACATTTTCCACAGACAGACGGACGGACATCGCTAGAATATCTTTAAAACGATCGGGCATCATGAATATATATACTTGAAAAAAAATTTAAATCTTCATAATTTTATTTACAATATTGTTTTTATTAGTTTTTTCGAGCACAAAAATGAAAAAACTCTTTAAAAGTCAATATTGTCAAAAAAAAAGCGCTTTTTTAAGCGCCCATATCTTTCAAAGTATTGATCTAAAAAAAAAATATGGTTTTAAATCATTTACGAAGCTCTATCAAATAACTAAAAATAATTCCCAAATTCTTCTAATTCTCTATTTCTCAGTTCAATATGTATTAATATTTTTGTTTGAACATTAGCGATTTGTCATTTAAATTCGGAAATACGTGCCGATTAAGTCTTGTAAAAATTACTAACATAAATAAATTTTTAACAGAAAATAAATTTTCTGGAAAATTATTCTTTAAAAATATGATAGTGAAAATTAGTAAGGAAATAATGACCTCGAGCTAGAATAAACCTAATCAAAACATAATATTTTAAAGGTCGAATAAAACAATTTTAATAATAAAAAATATTAAAAAAATTAAAAAAAAACATCGGAAAATTAGAAATACCGAGATTCGGAATTTACCTATTTTAAAAAATTCAAGAATTTCTGGAATAGGGATTTCGGAACTGGAAGCCCTACTTGAGACCAAAAATATAAAATTAACCAATTTTGGACCAATATTCAATTTTATTTTTGCAAAAAGGTGCTTTTCTAGGGTAGTTAGCACCCGCAGATCCCAAAATTCTTGTCAAAATTTTTTTTCAATGTTCCGTTTCCAAGAAAAGCTTTTTATGCAATTTTAATATTTGGATTTTTTTGATATTTTCAAAATAAATAGTTTTAGAATCATTCAAATTAATGGAATTTGATAATAAATTAAATCTAAAACAATGTAAAATAATTAAAAAAAAAATTCGAAAATAAAAAAATTCTTAATTTTCGTTTTTGCATCAAACAATTTGTATGCTGATGCACATTGCATTTAATGCACATATAAATTGTGGTGGTCAAGGAAGGATTCTTTTTTTTAAATTGCAGAAAGATGGAACTTGCACACAAAAAAAAACTTTGTCAAATTACTAGGAAAAGCCTAGTAATCCCATTTTACCAATATTTGACAGTTTTCCTTGTTTTTTAACAAACAAATTTGGATCGAAATTTAAATTTTTTTTTTGTAATTTTACAAATTTCCAATATAATTTTACAAAAAAATCTAGTTAATTCACGAGAATTCCTTGTTATTTCAATTGCGCCAAAAAAATGTAAATTTACAATTTTATTGGTAAAAAGCTTGTAAAATTACAAAATTATTGGTAAAAAGCTTGTAAAATTAATAGGAATTTCGTAAAATAGGAGGTAGCAAAAAATCTAGTAAAATTACGAAACCTCCTTGTAAATTTTATCGTGTCAAAATATTGGAAAATTTACAATTTTATTGGCAAAAACCTTGTAAAATTACAAAATTATTGGTAAAAAGCTTGTAAAATTACTAGGAATTTTTATCAACTAGTTACAAGGTAATTTTACAAGTTTTTTTTTGAGTGTAAGATTTGTAATAAAATTTACCCGGAATTCCACCTTTTTCATACATAAATATTTTTTTTTAAAAGGTGATCTGTACTGAAAAATCGATCGGTCCCAGCAAAATGTTCGATTCCAAAGAATCGGTTGTGGAATCAACTATACTACCCTGCAATCGATTCTACTATGCATTGCATCATCGATGATTTTTGTTTGAGATTGTCACGAAAGCAATACATCCTTTTCCTCCAAACTAGAACACTTATCTGTTCTTCGGAATCTATTCTAGAATATCTTGCATATAGTGGTACAAGAAGGGATTCCGCGATTTTTTAACGGTTACATATCTGTTCCATGTAATGAATTATGGAACCAGTTCTGAATAATTAAATTAAATTTTTTTTAAAAAATTTTATTTTTTTTCTTTACAAAAAATTTTAAAACTAAATACACAAGTACATATAAACTTACAATAATTTTACCACAATAATCTTATTAAGAAAAAATCTATAGACTCAGAATCTGAGACTTTTTCTATAAGAAAAATGTTCCAGAATCTGAGACTTTTTCTATAGGAAAAATTTCTCAGAATCTAATACTTTCTATAGGAAAAATTTCTCAGAATCTGAGACTTTTTCTATAGGAAAAATGTCCCAGAATCTGAGACTTTTTCTAAAAAATGTCTCAGATTCTAAGACTTTTTGTACAGGAAGAACGTCTAAGATTCTAAGACATTTTTACTTTAGAAAAAGTCTCTGATTCTGAGACATTTTTCCTATAGAAAAAGTCTCAGATTCTGAGACATTTTTCCTATAGAAAAAGTCTCAGATTCTGAGACATTTTTCCTATAGAAAAAGTCTCAGATTCTGAGACATTTTTCCTATAGAAAAAGTCTCAGATTCTGAGACATTTTTCCTATAGAAAAAGTCTCAGATTCTGAGACATTTTTCCTATAGAAAAAGTCTCAGATTCTGAGACATTTTTCCTATAGAAAAAGTCTCAGATTCTGAGACATTTTTCCTATAGAAAAAGTCTCAGATTCTGAGACATTTTTCCTATAGAAAAAGTCTCAGATTCTGAGACATTTTTCCTATAGAAAAAGTCTCAGATTCTGAGACATTTTTCCTATAGAAAAAGTCTCAGATTCTGAGACATTTTTCCTATAGAAAAAGTCTCAGATTCTGAGACATTTTTCCTATAGAAAAAGTCTCAGATTCTGAGACATTTTTCCTATAGAAAAAGTCTCAGATTCTGAGACATTTTTCCTATAGAAAAAGTCTCAGATTCTGAGACATTTTTCCTATAGAAAAAGTCTCAGATTCTGAGACATTTTTCCTATAGAAAAAGTCTCAGATTCTGAGACATTTTTCCTATAGAAAAAGTCTCAGATTCTGAGACATTTTTCCTATAGAAAAAGTCTCAGATTCTGAGACATTTTTCCTATAGAAAAAGTCTCAGATTCTGAGACATTTTTCCTATAGAAAAAGTCTCAGATTCTGAGACATTTTTCCTATAGAAAAAGTCTCAGATTCTGAGACATTTTTCCTATAGAAAAAGTCTCAGATTCTGAGACATTTTTCCTATAGAAAAAGTCTCAGATTCTGAGACATTTTTCCTATAGAAAAAGTCTCAGATTCTGAGACATTTTTCCTATAGAAAAAGTCTCAGATTCTGAGACATTTTTCCTATAGAAAAAGTCTCAGATTCTGAGACATTTTTCCTATAGAAAAAGTCTCAGATTCTGAGACATTTTTCCTATAGAAAAAGTCTCAGATTCTGAGACATTTTTCCTATAGAAAAAGTCTCAGATTCTGAGACATTTTTCCTATAGAAAAATGTCTCTCAGGTTCTGAGACATTTAAAACTTTTTATACCTATCAAAAATTATGTTAAACTGTGGATACATACATGCTACAACCTTGATAATTCCTTTACAATGAATATTATATCCCACGCTTCTAGTTTTGAGAAAATGGATAGAATATGGTTCTTAATATTTCCATGAGTATAACCGACAGCATCAGTTCTCCTAAATTACATCTTAAAATATGTATTTTTTGTAATCTGAAAGAAACCATAAAACAAATTGTAAGTACCACATACATATACCAAATTAAGATGTGTACTTACGTTATTTCTGCCATATGTATCCAGAATGTATTTAAAAGCACAATTAGTGCGGCGAAAATCAAAAATTTTGTCCACAAAAAGATAACAAATAAATTGTTTTTTTTTTTTTAATTTTATTTTTCTGTTTGACATTTTTTTCAAAAATTATAAGTTTTTTTATTGATTCCGTGGAAACAGTAGAGGAATGGAGTAACATTACTGAGGAATTTATTCCAGAATACATTGCCAAAGAAACGATTCCATAAAATTTTGCTGGGGTGGATCGAAATGGGATAAAGTACCCTACAATAAAAAAAACCTTGTAAAATTACAAGAAAAACTTTGACAAAAATTCCTAGTAATTTTACAAGCTTTTTACCAATTATTTTGTAATTTTACATGGTTTTACCAATAAAATTGTTAATTTAAAAAATTTTTGACACGATAAAATTTACAAGGAGGTTTCGTAACTTAACTAGATTTTTTGCTACCTCCTATTTTACGAGAATTCCTAGTAATTTTTAAGCTTTTTACCAATAATTTTGTAATTTTACAAAATTTTTTCCAAAAAAATTTAAATTTACAGTTTTTTTGGCGCAATAAAAATTACAAGGAATTCTCGTGAATTTACTAAATTTTTTTGTAAAATTATCTTAGAAATTTGTAAAATTTCAAAAAAAAAAATTGTTAAATTACAAAAAAAAGTTTAAATTTCGATCCAAATTTTTTTGTTAAAAAACAAGGAATACTGTCAAATATTGGTAAAATAGGATAACGAGACTTCTCCTAGTAATTTGACAATTTTAGTTTTAGTTTTTTTTGTTCCAAAACTATCATAGTAATTAGAGATGGGCATGGGTCACGTGATTGACGCTTAATCACGTGATTCACGTGAATCACGCGTGATTAGCTAAAAAACTATATATATTTTTGCAAAAAAAAAGTAATGAGTTATTGAAGGTCCTGAAAATAAATATTTATTTGCAATTTAGGGTGTAAAATTAAGTCTTTTTCGCATAAAACAAATATAACAAATATTTGTTATTGCGTGATTCACGTGAATCACGTTTTTAACGCGATAAAACTTACAAGGAGGTTTCGTGTTTTTACTAAATATTTGCTACCCACTATTTTACGAGAATTCCTAGTAAAAATTACGTAATTTTACTAGATTTTTACCAATAAAATTGTAAATTTACAACTTTTTTAGCGCAATAAAACTTACAAGGAAATATCGTGAATTTACTAGATTTTTTTTTGTAAAAAATTGTTGAAAATTTGTAAAATTACAAAAAAAAAATGTAAAATTACAAAAAAAAAATTAAAATTTCGATCGAAAATTTTTTGTTAAAAACAAGGAAAACTTTCAAATATTGGTAAAATGGGATTACGAGACTTTTTCTAGTAATTTGACAAGGTTTTTTTTGTATAGTTTGTGCAAAATACGTAAAAAGAAATATGTAAAATAACACAATTTTGATCTTTATTTTTTACCAAAGCAGTGTTGAGTTAGACCAAAAACATGTGTAAATTTACTTGTAAACTAAAAATAAGAAACATTTTTCTACTGGAAGTCTACTTTTATTTATTTTTTTTTGGTCTCATTCAAGTTATACTCGATGACCACAAATTTGTTGCACAGTGTAATTAATCTGAAAATTGCATCTTTCCAAACCAAAATCTTAAATAAAAACAATAAAAACTTTATTAACAACTGTTGGTTTTGTCAATAAAAGCTGCAACTCCCACAATTAAACTCAATAAAACAATAAAGAAAATATGAAACAATTCATAAATTGTTGCATTTTTCACATGCATTATAAATTTTATTATTTTTTTTTTTTTCAATTTTTTATTGTTTATTATTTGTTTGTTGTCTTTGGTCACACACCTGAAGCGCATACTGTGTGTAAATAAAATTGTGAATAAATACAGGGGTTGGTCAAATTGTAGGAGATTTCTTAATAAGTTTTGCAATAATATCTAAAACTTTTTCTATACGAAAAATGTTTTAGAATCTGAGCATTTTTTTATGCGAAAAATGTATGAGAATTTGAATTTTCCTTAAAATATTTTTTTTTTTAGAAAAGTGCATAACAATCTGTTTTTTTACCCAAAATATTTTCCTATTTATTTAACTCAAAATGTCTTAGATTTATTTATGTCTATTTGAGCTTGACCATTCCCTTTATTAATAATAACCTAAGTCTTTTTAAAGAATTTAACACTATTTTTGTTTTGTTTAAATAACGCACTCAAAAATATTAAGTAATATTCAGTAGGGTAAGGTAAAAAAAACAAAAAAAAACAAAGTATGAAAATTATAGTCGGTCAAGACCGACCATATAATATCCTACACCACTGTTTTTACGGCAAACAAGTAAGAAAGCTATATTCGGCTGTGCCGAATCTTTAAATACCCTCCACCAATGTAATGATTTAAAAAACAAAAAAGTTTGTTTTATTTATACCTCAGGAAATAACAAAGTACCAAAAAGTGTACTTCCGGCACTTTTTATAAAAGGTACTTTCAATAAAAGGTACTTTTTATAAAAGGTACTTTTAATAAAAGGTACTTTTTATAATAGGTACTTTTTATAAAGGATACTTTTATATAAAAGGTACTTTTTATAAAAAGTACTTTTTATAAAAGGTACTTTTTATAAAAGGTACTTTTTATAAAAGGTACTTTTTATAAAAAGTACTTTTTATAAAAGGTACTTTTTATAAAAGGCACTTTTTATAAAAGGTACTTTTTATGAAAGGTACTTTTTATAAAGGGTACTTATTATAAAAGGTGCTTTTATAAATGGTACTTTTTATAAAAGGTACTTTTTATAAAAGGTACTTTTTATAAAAGGTACTTTTTATAAAAGGTACTTTTTATAAAAGGTACTTTTTATAAAAGCTACTTTTTATAAAAGGTACTTTTTATAAAAGTACTTTTTATAAAAGGTACTTTTTATAAAAGGTACTTTTTATAAAAGGTACTTTTTATAAAAGGTACTTTTTATAAAAGGTACTTTTTATAAAAGGTACTTTTTATAAAAGGTACTTTTTATAAAAGGTACTTTTTATAAAAGGTACTTTTTATAAAAGGTACTTTTTATAAAAGGTACTTTTTATAAAGGTACCTTTTATAAAAGGTACTTTTATAAAAGGAACTTTTTATGAAAGGTACTTTTTATAAAAGGAACTTTTTATAAAAGAAACTTTTTATAAAAGGTACTTTTTATAAAAGGTACATTTTATAAAAGGTACTTTTTATAAAAGGTACTTTTTATAAAAGGTACTTTTTATAAAAGGTACTTTTTATAAAAGGTACTTTTAATAAAAGGTACTTTTTATAAAAGGTACTTTTTATAAAAGGTACTTTTTATAAAAGGTACTTTTTATAAAAGGTACTTTTTATAAAAGGTACTTTTTATAAAAGGTACTTTTTATAAAAGGTACTTTTTATAAAAGGTACTTTTTATAAAAGGTACTTTTTATAAAAGGTACTTTTTATAAAAGGTACTTTTTATAAAGGTACCTTTTATAAAAGGTACTTTTATAAAAGGAACTTTTTATGAAAGGTACTTTTTATAAAAGGAACTTTTTATAAAAGAAACTTTTTATAAAAGGTACTTTTTATAAAAGGTACTTTTTGAAAACGGTACAGAATTTTCGGAACGTACTTGTTCCAGAATGTTTTATTTCACTAAAGGATCCTACATTTAAATTTCAAGTTTGAATAACCATTATTTCAGTAAATAAAAAAAAAGTACCAAAGGTACTTTTTTTACCCCCGTAGAATCAACATTGGCTAAAAACGCGCCTTAGTGAATCTTTTTTCCGGGAGGTGAACCGACATTGCAAATTTCAAATTTCTAGTACCATTATTTAAGAAATATAAAATGTAATAAAAGTACATATTTTTACCCTTTTTACCCTATAAGAATCATCATTGGCAAAAACCCAGCCTTGTGGGATCTAAATTCGGGAGGTGAACATACAGTCCAAATTTCAAGTATATGTGACAATTTTTTAAGGAAATATAAAAAGTACCAAAAGTACAGATTTTTACCCTTTTTACCCCCTTGGAATCAACATTGGCAACAATCCAGCCGTACTGGATCTATATTCCAGGATGTGAACATACTGTCCAAGTTTTAAGTTTCTATGACCATTATTTCAGGAGATATAAAAAGCACCAAAAGTACAGTTTTTTTACCCTTTTTAACCCATTAGAATCAACACTGGCAAAAATCCAGCCTTAATGGATCTATATTCCGGGAGGTGAACATACAGTCCAAATTTCAAGTCTCTATGATCATTAATCACGATATTTAAAAAGTACCAAAAGTACAGTTTTTGTCCCCTTTATCGCCTTAGAATTAACCTTGGCAAAACTCCAGCCATAGTGGATCTATATTTGGACCTACAGTCCAAATTTCAAGTCTCTAGCTTCAGCAGTTTGGGCTGGGCGATGATGAATGAGTATGCCAGTCAGTCAGTCACATTGCTCTTTTATATACATAGATTTTCCGGATTTGGGCGATTTTTGCCAAAAAGTTTATTTCTGTTTTTTATTATTTAACAAAATTTATTTTTTTTAAATTAAAATATTTTTTTTTTAAGAAATCTAAACAAAATTGAATTTTGGCGATATTTTACATCCGAGTTTGCGACAAAGCCAAAAAAAAGTCTGGCAACCCCGTCAATATGACGAAGCAAAAAAAAGGGACACACACACACATGCTTTGTACATACAATTGATTATCAATGAAAACTTTTTAAAATATTTTTTTTATTATTTCTTAAAGAACTTTTTTCTTAAAAAACATTTTTAAATTAAATTTAAATATTGTTTTACATATTTTTAAGCTTTTTTGTAAAGATTTTTTTCCTTTTTCTCAGTTTTTTTTTTTTTTCATTTCCGTTTGTATTTACACAAAATATGAGTTAATTTAGGGTTATGTTAAAAAAAATAATGACTTTTTTTACGAATTCACTCATAACTTTTAAAATACTTAACCGATTTAAAAAAAAATACAGTAGAGTCTGCCTGGATAAATTCCGCAACTTTTGGTACCCCAAGCGTTTAAATCGGTTCCGTATTATTGCCAAAAACGTGATTTCAACAGACAGACAGACAGACGGACGGACAGACAGACAGACAGACAGACAGACGGACATCGCTAGATCGACTTAAAATCGATCAAGGATCATGAATATATATACTTTATGGGGTCCTAAACCAATATTTCAATGTGTTACATACGGAATGACAAACTTATATATACCCTCTATCACTAAGTGGAGGGTATAAAAATGGTATATTTACAATAAAAATTGTAAATTTACCACTTTTTATTGTAAATATAAAAGTTTTTTGCCATAAAGAACAGTAGTTTAACAAAACAATTTGGAAATTTAAAATTTTGTTGTTTGATTTTCTTCTTTATTTTGTAAATCTACAACTTTTTTTTGTAAGTTTACAATTTGTTTTGTAAATTTTATTTTTTTTTTTTTGCAAATTTACATTTTTTATTGTAAATATACGTGTTTTTCAATATTTTTTTCCGGTAAAAACAGTAGTTTAACCAAATAATTTGTTAATCTACAATTTATTTTTTCCATTTTCTATTTTTTCTTTGTAAAATAACAACCTTTTTCTGTAAGTTTACAATTTTGTTTTGCAAATTTACCAAATTTTGTGTAAGTTTCCAAAAAATTGTTCACCTCGAAGTTAATATTTACAAAAAAATTGTAAATTTTCATTTTCTTTTGTTAAATCAATTTACAAATTATCCCCGTAATGTTACGGGGATAATTTGTAAATTCTTGCTAGTACATATTTTACAAAACCTGCCCCGTAAAATCACGGGGATTTTATGTCATTTTACAAACTTTTTTTTTTTGAGTGTATTGACATAAAGGATTATATTAAGTGCACTTAGCCTAGGGATGCAGAAGGGTTAAGGAAGTTTTTATACCCTCCAACCATAGCATGGGGGTATACTCATTTTGTCGTAAGTGTAGGGTATAACAAGTAAATATAAACAAAACAAATTTTGAGTGTAAAATACAATACGCGGAAGTTTTCGATTTTGTTTCTATATTAGCTACATAAAGTTTTTTTTTTTTTTTTGTTTATTTATATTATGCATATTGCTCAGTCGACATTTAAATGAAATCGAATCGCTTAATAAAAAAGAAGAAGAAATATTAATTAACACAAATAACTATAAAAATCACGTTTACTTTCGGTTTTCAAAAATTATATTCAAATCGAGTTTTCTGTTTAAAATTTTTTTTTGTTGGCACGGATTAAACAAATAAAATAAGTGGTATGACGAGGAATAGATGAAAAAATGGATAGGGGAAAAGGTTATTTCTTAGATAACTAATTACTATGCTCATTACCCTAAGCAACACGAATATGTATTTTTAATAGTGATAAAAAAAACAAATAAAAGTAGCAGACAAGTACACTAAAAAAAAAGTTTGTAAAATGACATAAAATCCCCGTGATTTTACGGGGCTGGTTTTGTAAAATATGTACTAGCAAGAATCCCCGTAATGTTAATTTGTAAATTGATTTAACAAAAATATTGTGTAAATTTACAATTTTTTTTGTAAAATATTAACTTCGATGTAAAAATTTTTTTTGGAAATTTACAAAAAATTTGGTACATTTACAAAACAAAATTGTAAACTTACAGAAAAAGGTTGTTATTTTACAAAGAAAAAATAGAAAATGAAAAAAATTAATTGTAGATTAACAAATTATTTGGTTGAACTACTGTTTTTACCGCAAAAAAATATTGAAAAACACGTATATTTACAATAAAATTTGTAAATTTGCAAAACAAATTGTAAACTTACAAAAAAAAAATTGTAAATTTACAAAATAAAGTAGAAAACCAACAAACAAAATTGTAAATTTACAAATTGTTTGGTTAAACTAGTGTTTTTTATGGCAAAAAACTATACAATAGTTACAATAAAAAGTGTTAAATTAACAATTTTTATTGTAATTATAAAGTTTTTTCTTATTTTTTATTTTGCCGAAAAAACAGTTGTTTAACCAAATAATTTGTAAATTTACAATATTGTTTTTGTATTTTCTACTTCATTGTTGTAAAATTACAACTTTTTTCTGGTGATATACAATTTTGATTTTTAAATTTTCATATTTGTTTTGTAAATTTACAAAAAATTTGTTTATTTACATATTTGTTTTGTAAATTTAAAGGTTATTTCCCATTGGTGCATCTTATTTTTCCTTCTTCGGCAGCTGGAGAAGCACTTCAACAACCTGAAATGATTTTTTTTCCACCTGAACACTTTTAACAAACTTTTTAAAGTATAACACTGCACTTCTTTATTTTTTTCGGCATTTCGTTTTTCTTAAGTAGAACATATGAGAATTGCGAAGGAGGCTACACAAGAAATTTCTTATATTATCAGGAAAAATTAGACAAAAAATATTTTTTTTTTTGGCTTTTTAGTTATCTTCACAAGTATTTTTTAAAAAATGAAAAAAAAAATTGGATATTGTAGATTGAATGTTTAAGTACCTGTACAAATTTGAACCCTTATAACAAATATAATTAGAGCCCGTGCTCGATCTGTACTTACAGAAAAAATCAAATAAAATTACTGAAAAATATGTCGCCATTAGGCACGTCTCCGAAACAGAAAATGCAAATTCCTTCATTTGTGTCTGCAATTCCAGATCATGTTGGTAACCCTTGCGAAATAATGTAAGAGACAAAAAAGTGGAAAGAAAGTATGAAGTGAGGTTGAGATTGCTAGAAATAGAATTGTAGTGTTGGAAACTGTCAAAATTTATTCTGTAGAAACTATAAATATTCACATATATAAAAAACAGTTTTCATTAACAAGACAAACCGACATTTAAAATCCTACTGATGATGACACTAACTGGGGTGTTTGAAACCGGTATGGGAAATACCAGAAATTTCTATAATTTTTAGAAATTCAATTTTTCTTCTGCATTTTTTCAACTTGAACCCTTATTTAATTTTTCATAATTGGCAGCTTTTTATTGACATTTTAGGTTGAAAAATGTTTGTGTCCGGAACTTAAAAAATTTCCAAAAATTTTTTCATGAAATTTTTTATTTATAAAAAATGATTTTTAACTAAATTTTTTACTCCAAAACGCCAAAAAAATCTGAACTTAGAAAATTTTTGCGAGTCCTATTGTTGAATAATTATTTTTTTTTTTGTAAAACAACATTAATTTACATTGGAGTTTTGTACTTTTCAATACATATTTTTTGTTTGATTAAATTTTTTTTGTGTTAAAAAACTGAAAACCTTGTAAACGATTTAAAAAATCTTAAAAAAAGAAATGTTTGTAATAAAAAATTTTTTTGGTAGAAAGACTAAATAACATCAAGTAAGATTTTGTTGTACAATTACAGTTTTCTTGTGTAAAAAAACTAAGCACCTTGTAGTAATTTTTTTTCTTTACGAAAAATGTCTCAGAATCTGCGACCTTTTCTATACAAAAAAGTCTTGAAATCTGAAACTTTTCCTATACAAAAAACGTTTTCGAATCTGATACTTTTTCTATACAAAAATGTCTCAGAATCTGAGACTTTTGCTACACGAAAAATGTCTCAGGATCTACGACTTTAACTATACAAAAAATGTCTCAGAATCTGATACTTTTTCTATACAAAAATGTTTCAGAATCTGAGGCTTTTGCTACACGAAAAATGTCTCAGCATCTAAGACTTTCTATACGAAAAATGTTTCAGAATCTGAGACTTTTCTATTCGAAAAATGTCTCAGAATCTGAAACATTCTATATGTAAAATGTCTCAGAATCTGAGACTTTTCTATACGAGAAAGTGTCAAAATATGAGACTTTTTTATGAGAAAAATGTGTCAGAATCTAAGACTTTTGCTATTCGAAAAATGTGTCAGAATCTGAGACTTTTTCTATAAGAAACATTTCTCAGAAACTGGGACTTTTTTATACAAAAATTCCTTAGAATCTGAGACTTTTTTTATACAAAAATGTCTCAGAATCTGAGACTTTACGAAAAATTTCTCAGAATCTGAGACTTTCGATACGAAAAATGTCTTAGAATCTGAGACTTTTCTATACGAAAAGTGTCTCAGAATCTGAGACTTTCTATACGTAAAATATCTCAGAATCTGAGACTTTTCCTATTCGAAAAATGTCTCAAAATCTAAGACTTTTCTATGCGAAAAATGTCTCAAATCTGAGACTTTTTCTATACGAAAAATGTCTCAAATCTGAGACTTTTTCTATACGAAAAATTTCTCAGAATCTGAGACTTTTTCTATACGAAAAATATCTGAGAATCTGAGACTTTATCTATACGAAAAATATCTCAGAATCTATGCGAAAAATGTCTCAGAATATGAGACTTTTTCTATACGAAATATGTCTCAGAATATAAGACTTTTTCTATACAAAAAATGGCTCAGAATCTGAGACTTTTTCTAAAATGTTTTAGAATCTAAGACTTTTTCTACTCGAAAACGTCGAAGAATCAGAGACTTTATCTATAAGAAAAATTTCTCAGAATTTGAGACTTTTTCTATACGAATAATGTCTCAGAATATAAGACTTTTTCTATACAAAAAGTGGCTCAGAATTTGAGACTTTTTCTAAACGAACAATGTCTCAGAATATAAGACTTTTTCTATTCGAAAATGTCTAAGAATCAGAGACTTTTTTTATACGAAAAATTTATTCTGCATGAAAAAAGAAGTATAAAACGGAAATGGGTCAGTCTTAGTGAAATCAATCAAAAATAGCTAAAAATGTTCGTGACCCCCTCCGATTTTGATGAACTTTGGTTTAGTTGTAACACTAAGTGATAAACTAATGCACACTTATTTTCAGCCCTCTAAGTAAACAGTGGGCGAAAACACGGAGGGTCAAAATTTCCCCCAAAATCTCCCAGTCGCGACACATTGCACCGTAAAAACTTAATATCGTTGGTTCTATGATAGCTAGAAAGCCCATTTTTGGTTTGTTTTGAAGCTCATAATATGCTCTACAAGACCTACCATAACCAAAAAATTTTCGAAAAAAATAAGGGTTACCTCCCTTATTTTAAGGTCGTGATATACGGAGGAGAAAATGGGGAGGATGGTATCCCCCGATTTTTTTTTTACTTGATAATATTATAGAGAAAGTCCTAAGGAATAGATTCTAAAGTATTTAAGTTGGGACAACAATGGGGTCGCTCAAAATCAAAATTTTTCACAATTTTCCCCAAAATCTCTAAATCGCAACACTCTTGAACCTTAAAAATTTAATATCATAAGTGCTTTTGTAGCTACAGAGCCCATTTTTTGTCTGTTTTAATGCTTATAATACGCTCTACAAGACATACCAAAACCAAAAAAATTTCAAAAAAAGGAATTGGTGCCCCCCTTATTTGAAGGTCGTGCCAAAGGGTGCAGGAAATGGGGGGAAAGTGTCCCCCGATTTTTTTTTTACTTGGTATTCTTAAAGTGCAAGTCCTAATGAACATAGTCTACAATTTTTATGTTGGGACAACAATGGGATCGACCAAAATCAAAATTTTTCAAAATTTTCCCCCAAAATCAACAAATCGCGACATTCTTGCGCCTCCCATTGGAGTCCCAAGATAAAAATTTCAGGATATGCTCCCTAGAACTTACTCTTTAAAAACAAAAACAAGGTAAAAAAAAAATTGGGGGATACTATCCCCCGATTTCCCCCACCCCTTGCCACGATCTTTTAATACAAGAGGCACCCCTATTTTTTTTTATTTTTTTATATTGTAGAGCATATTAAGAGCTTTAAAACAAACCAAAAATGGACTCTGTAGCTACAATACAGTCCACGATATTAAATTTGTAATGTGCAAGAGTGTCGCGATTTGGAGATTTTGGGGGAAATTGTGAAAAATTGATTTTGGTCGATCTGATTGTTGTCCCAACATAAAAATTTTACGATATGTTCACTAGGACTTGCACTTTAAGAATACCAAGTAAAAAAAAAATCGGGGGATACTTTCCCCCCATTTCCTCCACCCTTTGCCACGACCTTTAAATAAGGGGGGCACCCTTCCTTTTTTTCTAAAATTTTTTGGTTAGGGTAGGTATTGTAGAGCGTACTATAACCTTTAAAACAAATAAAAATGGACTCTGTAGCTACAATAGCACATATGATATTAAATTTTTAAGGTTCAAGAGTGTTGCGATTTGGAGATTTTAGGGGAAATTGTGAAAAATTTTGATTTTGAGTGATCCCTTTGTTGTCCCAACTTAAAAATTTTGGAATATATTCTTTAGGACTTTCTCTATAAGATTATCAAGTAAAAAAAAAATCGGGGGATACCATCCTCCCCATTTTCTCCTCCCTTTATCACGACTTTAAAATAAGGGAGGTAACCCTTATTTTTTTTCGAAAATTTTTTGGTAATGGTAGGTCTTGCAGAGCATATTATGAGCTTCAAAACAAACCAAAAATGGGCTTTCTAGCTATAATAGAACCAACGATATTAAGTTTTTACGGTGTAAAGTGTCGCGACTGGGAGATTTTGGGGGAAATTTTGACCCTCCGTATTTTCGGCCCCTGTTGACTTAGAGGGCTGAAAATTTGCATTTGTTAGTTTTTTACGTAGTGTAAGAACTTAACCAAATTTCATCAATATCGGAGGGGGTCAAAAATATTCATGATTGATTTCACTAATAATGACCCAAATATGATCATGAAATATTAAGCTCCATTATTTGTGTAAGCGAATATATTGTCCCTTCGATGACCTCCTGAGGTCGGGACCCTGGACACGTGCCCAGAGTGCCCTAATGGTTAAAACGGTACTGATTCTAATAAAACGTCCATTGAAAAGCATAAAATGTTTCACAAATTTTGTTTGCATAAAATTTCAACACAATAAAAAAAAAAAATTTGGGAAAAAATCTTTGAAAATAGATCAAAAATTTTCCTAAAATTTAGTTAAATTTAACAAAAATGAGAAATTTTCTTAACTATGAGGAAAAAAACTTTAATTCATAATTTTTGAACTTTTCAAAAAAAAATCTATAAAATGTATTTAAAGAGTTAAAATGTTCAAGGAATATTTTTTAAATCAAATTTTACTAGGAGTATTAAAAAAAAAAAAATTAAATTTGAACACACATTTTTTTTTTAAAAAACATTTAGGCTGGATTACTCAATGCTCCGTTATCAAATAACTCTCCGTTAAATTTAACTTTTTTATACAAATTTTTACATAAGGCTCCGTTAAATCGGCAGTTAGCACTTAACTTTTCATTGAGTAATCCGCCCTTAAAAATACTTAGAGCAATTCAAAATAAGCCAAAATCTAAAAAATTAATGGAAATATTCAGAAAATGTCTGAGAAAATCCAGATTTTTTTTAGTATTTCTAAAATTTTTTTTTGGAGTTTCGGAATATGTATGTAGTATGTTTTTGTTAAAAAAAAGTTTTTTACTTACTGCTTCTTGGTGGTATCTGAAATAAAAAAAACAAAAATAATACATGAGCTAATATTATTAAAAAAAATCTGATTAATTTGTATTAAAAAATTAAAAATTGTTTTATTCGATGTTTAAAATATTATATTTTGAGTAGGTTTTTCTAGCTCGAGGTCATTATTTGCTAATGATATTTCTTTCAAGATAAATATTTTTCTGTTTTAAATTTATGTTGCAAAATAATCATAGACAATGGAATCTGACAAATTCCGAAACACGCGTCAATTAAGTCTTGCAGAAATGACCAAAATAAATAAATTTAAAACAGAAAAATAATTTTCTTAAAAATTATTCTATGAGAATATCATAGTTTTAATCAGTAAAGTAAATAATGAGCTCGAGCTAGAAAAAACCTACTCAAAATATAATATTTTAAAGGTCGAATAAAAAACCATTTTTAATTTTTTATAAAAATTAATCCGAATTTGAACTCATAAAAAAACTGTTAAACAACTTTTATTTAGTCATTTTTACTCGGGGACTTCAAATTCTCTGCTCCAACAATGAATGCATTGCCTACATGGCGCAGAGAAGTTTGAAAATCTATAATCAAATATGAGTAATCGCTTATTTACTTTCTCACATTCTAAGATTAGATAAGACATTTAGTATTTTATTTGTAGCTGGGGTATTTCACTAATTTTAAGTTTCAGAATAAATAAAAAATATAGAAAATTTAGAAAACTTAAGAAAATAAATAAGGATAAATTGTAATTCGAAAACTCAACTTGTAATTTGAACATTCCATTTGTAATTCCAAGATTTTATTTGTAATTCCGATATTCTACTTGTAATTCTTATTCCACTTGTAATTCCATAAAGATCAATTGTTATTCGAAAAAGATCAATTGTTATTCGAAAAAGATCAATTGTTATTCGAAATAGATCAATTGTAATTCAAAAATGATCAATTGTAGTTCAAAGATTCCAATTGTCATTCGAAAAAATCAATTGTAATTCAAAAAACATCAAATGTAATTCGAAGAAGATCAATTGTAATTTGAAAAAGATCAATTTTAATTCGAAAATTCAAATTGTAAAGAAAAAGATAAATTTTAATTCGCAAGAGATCAATTCTAATTCGAAATAGATCAATTGTAATTCAAAAAAGGTTAATTGTACTTCAAAAAAGATCATTTGAAATACGGAAAAGATCAATTTTAATTCGAAATAGATTAATTGTAATTCGGAAAAGATCATTTGTAATTCGAAAAAAAAATCGATTGTAATTCGAAAAACAGTAATTGTAATTGGAAAAAGATCATTTTTAATGCGAAAAATATCAATTGTAATTCGGAAATGATCATTTGTAATACCAAAAAGATTAATTGTAATTCAAAAATTTGTTTGTAATATGAAAAAGATCAATTGTAATTTGAAATAGATCAATTTTAAATTGAAAATGATCAATTGTAATTCGGAAAAGATCAATTGTAAATCGAAAAAGATTAATTGTAATTCGAAATAGATCAATTGTAATTCGAAATAGATCAATTTTAACTTGAAAAAGATCAATTGGTTATAACAATTTGTTATTCAAAAATATCAATTGTAAATCGAAAATGATTAGTTGTAATTCGAAATAGATTAATTGTTATTCAAAGATTCAAATTGTAATTCAAAGATTCAAATTGTAATTCAAAAATGATCAATTGTAATTCGAAAAAAAAATAGTTCGAAAAAATCAATTGTAATTCCAAATAAATCAATTATTATTCGAAAAAGATCAATTGTGTAATTCGAAGATTCCAATTGTAATTTGAAAATGATTGATTGTAATTCGAAAAAGATCAATTTTAAATTACAAATTATTTTTGGAAAAATTAAATAATTTTTTTTTGAGAATTTTATTTTTGGAAATAATAAAATTCAAATGTTTTTGAGAAATTTATTTCAACAAAAAATTTAAATAAAATTCGAATTTTTCCCTTGTCTGATTGTAATTCGAAAAAGATCGATTGTATTTCGAAATAGATCAATTGCAATTCGAACAAAAGTTAAATTCGGCCTTGCCGAATGTAGTGATACCCTCCACAATTGCAAAAAGATTATTGCAAAGAACTTTATTTAAAAGGAAATTACTTAAAAAAAAAAAAATTCCGCAAAAAAAAATTTGGTTAAACAAAAAAATTCGGGATTTTTTTTTGTCAAAAACTATGTTTGTACTTGCTTAAATACAATTTGATGTTCAATTATGTTCACATATGTCAACCAGCAGCCGAATTAACGTATTTTGTATTTTTAGGTTATGTTGAATGTACTAAAATTTTTGAGGTGTCCTTACATTTTCGTTCATAACATTTGAACCGCAGAACCGATATCGCTCAAATGCAATAACAAACTTCTCGGGAGAACTTCCAATAAATATGTTAAGTTTCAGTCATCTCCGTGTAATAGTTTGGTCGTGATCACCATTTCCAGACGGACATCGCTAGAATGTCTTAAAATCGATCGGGGATCATGAATATATCGTCACCTAAAATGCAAAAGGCCCTAACTAACATTTTATTAATTTTGCAGGAGAAGCAAAAAACAGTATTGAATGATATTTTAAATTTGTTAATAACTTTGTTGTTTTTAAATGAATTTGGATAAAATTTTGTGAGGACGTTCTTTTAATAAATATGAATCAAAACAAATCAAAAAATATTAAAAAAGTTTTTTGTTTAGCTACGTCCATTGGCGATTGCCCAAATCATATGTTTTTTTAATTTTGGCTATAAATTCGCTAATTTTTATTATGCAGCCCTAATTTTTTGTGGAGACGTGTATGTTGATAAAATAATCTAGAACCAATAAAAAAACTGATTTTGAATTTTTTGTTAGTTAGGGCCTTTTGCATTTTAGGTGACGATATATACTTTATAGGGTCCTAGACCGATATTTCGATGAATTACAAACGGAGACAAACTTATATATACCCTCCATCACTAACAAGGGATGTCTCCCTGGTGTCACCTGCCGATCTTTATGGAATTGGTTTTATTTTGTAGAGCAGGAAAAATAAAGGGACACGTATTTTTTTTTAGCGGCCCAAATTCATATTCAGGGGGTGAAAATGAGGGGGGAAGAAAGGGTAATTTTTCAGTTTTTTGCGTTTATCTCCTATATTATACAAAGAAACCTAGTCATGTTACATACCAAATGAAAGGTCTTTGGAAAACCTATCTTCGTGTGCCAATAACGTGTCCAACCATGCACAACTTTTCGTCATATTGAGTAAAATGCCAAAATTTAAGGACATTTTTGTTTATAAGTCGAAAAATATTTACTTTTTTGGCACGTTGTTAGCATCACGAGATAGGTATTTTAAATACCTTTAATCTTATACCCAATATGCCCATATTAATTTTGAGTAAATAGGCAAAAATCGTAAAAAACTGAAAAAGGTCAAAATCCCCCCATACAAATCGACCCCCCCTAAAAATCGGTTTGGGCCGCTAAAAAAAAAAATACGTGTCGAATTAATTTTCGTTCTGAACAAACTATCCAAATTTCATGAAGATCGGAGGGTGACACCAGGCAGACTCTCCTTGTAAGTGGAGGGTATAAAAACATCAATTGTAACTCGAAAAAGATCTTATTCGAATTACAATTGATATTTTTCGAATTACAATTGATTTTTATAGAAAAACGTATAGCCCTAGTGAACAGTAATAAAATATTTTAATAGAATAATTGAGTTTCACAAGTTTAATGTGGAATGAAAAGACCCGCATACAAAGCATTAATAACGAAAAAGAGATAAGTCCATATTTTTTTTTTTAAACCAAAGTAATAACTGATTAAGCTGATTTTATGTCAATTCTTGAATTCATTGACCAAAAAAAAATCAATCTAACTTTAACATTGATTGGTATAGTAGCAGATTTTCTCAACTGCAAATATTCAAAATCATTACTTTTAGGGCGGATTACTCAATGAAAAGTTAGGTGCTAACTGCCGATTTAGCGGAGCCTTATGTCAAAATTTGTATGGAAAAGTTAAATTCAACCGAGAGTGATTTTATAACGGAGCATGGAGTAATCCAGCCTAAAAGTTGTGTTATTATTTCTATGCTTGTCTCACATTAAAAATAATTTGTACTTATCTTAATTTTAAACTAATTCAAAATAATAACACAGAACTTACTAAAATTGTTTTTTTATTTCAAAAATAATAATCAGTTCATTTTAAATTATTAATCGTATCGGTTGCTATTTACACATTGACATTAGTATACTAGAAATAATTTAAAAATACGTTGTAAACTCAAATTAAATAATAAACATCATCATGGATTCCGGTCTAAAATATCAAATATCATTAGATATAAATGGAACATTTGAAATAACTGGACCACAAGCAGATTATACAGAAATTATCAAAAGACTTTGCTGCCTGGCTGCTCTGGATATAACTCAACAACGGAATACAGTTAGCAAGGAAACTCAATATTTGATTGCGTCTCTCCTCTTTGAGCACATACAAACAAAATCTACCTTTTGTCCAAGTTCCCATACTAAATTGACAAATATTTCAGAATCAAATTGTAATATCGATCTGAAGGGATTTACCGAATATCCCATAGAGAAAAATTCTACTTTATCGATGGATTTTACACGTGAAAGATATATCAATTATTATGTAAATGAAACAACAGCTGTTCGGATTAAATATAATATTACCATATTCGGACGTATAGTACCCGATGTAAGAATTCAGAAATCAGAGGGTTACCAGTCATTTGCTCTGATTATTGATGATTATCTAGTTAAATTTATGAAAATTCTTCACGCACAAACATCAATGTATGGTAGTTTTGATTTTGATAAATTAAGAAGTTATATTATTGCAAATATTAAACTGAATGGAAATACTTTGTATTTAATACCACCGTTAATAAATCATTTAAGTGAATTATTGGATGGTTAAAAGGATTAAAAGAACAACAGCAAAAAAAATATTGTTTTAATAAAAAATAAAAACATTCACCATAGTGTCTTTTATGTTTGGAAAGTAGAATCTGTGCAGAAAGAGTGACATATTTTGACAGCATTTAATTTTTTCCTAGTCTTTAGGCAAATTTTTAATTCACTAGGCATTAAACTTATGCAGCCTAAATTTGGTGTCAGTAGGTTAACATTAACCCGTGGCGCTCGTCAACCAAAATTTTGGATTTTGAAAAAATCTTAATATATAAAAACGTTTGTTTTGTGTACGAAATTGTAAAACTCAAAAACATCAATCTAAGACTTTTTCTATATGAAGAAGTCTCAAATTCTGAATTATTTTTCACATAGAAAAAGTCTCAGATTCTGTAACATTTTTCACAAGAAAAAGTCTCAGATTCTGCGACATTACATACACTTTTCATATAGAAAAATTCTCAGGCTCTGAGACATTTTTCATAAAGAAATATTCTCAGATTCTGAGACATTTTTCATATAGAAAAATGATCAGATTCTAAGACAAATTTTATATAAAAATTTCTCAGATTCTGAGACTTATTTCATATAAAACTTTCTCAGATTCTGAGACATTTTTCATATAGGAAAAGTCTCAGATTCCGAGACATTTGTCAAATAGAAAAAGTCTCACAATCAGATTCTAAGACATTTGTCATATAGAAAAATTCTGAGATTCTGAGACATTTGTCATATAGAAAAAGTCTCAGATTCTGAGACATTTTTCATGTAGAACAATTTTCAGATTCTGAGACATTTTTCATATACAAAAAGTCTCAGATTCTGAGATATTTTTCATATAGAAAAAGTCTCAGATTCTTAGATATTTTTGATATAGAAAACAAAAATGTTTTATCTTTTAGAAAGTCGCAGATTTTAAGACATTATTCATATAGAAAAAGTCTCAGATTCTAAGACATTTCATAAGGAAAAAAAATCAGATTCTGAGACATTTTTTATTAAGAAAAAATTTTAGATTCTATAATTTTTTTTAACATATAGAAAAAGTATCAGATTCTGAAGTTATTTTCATGTAAAAGCAGTCTAAGATTCTGAGACGTTTTTTATAAAGAAAAAGTTTCACATTCTGAAACATTTTTCATAAAGAAAAAGTCTCAGATTCTGAGACTCCAACCACAGTATGGGGGTATACACACTTTGTCATTCCGTTTGTAACGCATCGAAATATCGGTCGGGGACCCCATAAAGTATTCCATGTCAAATCGGACTCTTTGAAAATTTTTTTCGTAGATTTTCCCAATTTGCTTACAGTTTTTAGTAACCTTTGAAAACTCCTTCGTGGTAAAATTTCAAAAGATATCGAATTTTTAAAAATTGGTAGTTCCTTTACTCAAACCTCTTTTGCTCATAACTTCTTCAATAATGGTCCAAAATTCAATTTTTTTTTTTCAAAATTTTTGTTTTTTTATGTACTTTAAAAAAAAAAATCCCAAAAAAAATCTTAAAAGCGCTCTAGGATGTGATTTTTAAGTTTAAAAATTTAAATCTTATTTTTGAAAATGTTTGCACTCTTCGATTTTTTTGGAATTTTTTTGTGTAAAACTTCTATCGATTCTACAAATTTGTTGCCCAGGAGGATCGTGGGATAACAATTATTACTATTTTTTAAAATTTTTTGAAAAAAATTTATTGTTATTTTCCAATCTTAAAATCATTTCTACTGCTGCAATAGTGCGTCATAAGGGGTCATTTATAAGACCGACCCCATTAATTTTTCCGTCTTAACATTCCTTTGGAACAAACTAATACCCTATCTCCAATTTCTAAGGGGGCTCCCACACAAAACGACATTTTTTAAAATTTGCTCCAACTGCTCTAACTGCCCTAATAGTGCCCTTAGAGCAACAAAATGTATGACCGACCCACAATACCTTTTTAGTCCAAACATTTTCTCTGAACACACCTACCCTCTACCGGTCCGAGAGGGGTCATTAGTGAGACCGACCCCCATTTATTTTTATACTACAACATTTATTTTAAAACATACCTACGCCCTATCTCCACTCCCTAAGTAGGCTCCCATACAACAAAATTTAAAATTTTTTTTTGGTAAATTAAAACTTTTTTTTAATTTACTATTATTTTTGTAAATTTACTATTTTTTTTTGTAATTTTACTATTTTTTTTTTGTAAATTTACCATTTTGGTTTGTAAATTTACCATTTTTTAAAATATATTTACCATTTTTTCTTGTCAGTTTACCATTTTTTTTATTTTTGCGGTTTTAAAACAATATTTTTACCAAAAAACCTTTTTATTTTACCAATTTTTGGCACATTCAAAATCACGAGGAAATCCTCGTAATTTTACGAGAATTACCTACCTCCTATTTTACGAGAATAACCTCGTAAAATCACAAGATTTTTTGGTAACTTTGCAAGGTTTTTTGTTTTGAGTGTACACACAAAAAAAAAACTTTGTCAAATTACTATGAAAGTCTTGTAATCCCATTTTACCAATATTTGACAGTTTTTCCTTGTTTTTTTAACAAACAAATTTGGATAAAAAATTAAATTTTTTTGTTAATTTTACAAATTTTTTTGTAATTTTACAAATTTCCAAAATAATTTTACAAAAAAATCACAAGAATTCCTTGTAATTTTAATTGCGCAAAAAAAACTGTAAATTTACAATTTTATTGGTAAAAAAGCTTGTAAAATTACAAAATTATTTATAAAAAGCTTGTAAAATTACTAGGAAGTCTCGTAAAATACGAGGTAGCAAAAAATATAGTAAAGTTACGAAACCTCCTTGTAAATTTAATCGTGTCAAAAAATTTGTAAATTTACAATTTTATTGGTAAAAACCTTGTAAAATTACAAAATTATTGGTAAAAAGCTTGTTAAGTTACTAGGAATTTTTGTCAAATAGGAGGTAGCACAAAAAAAAAGTTACAAGTTTTTCTTGAAATTTTACAAGGTTTTTTTTGAGTGTAATAAAACTTGGATCCAGTAGGTGGAGCTGGATAGAATTTTTAAACCAAATTCTTCATATCAGAGATTCGGCCCAGCCGAATTTTACACTCTCACTTCTTTTTTAATAAAACCTTGTAAAGTTACCAAAAAATCTCGTGATTTTACGATGCTATTCTCGTAAAATAGGAGGTTGGTAAAATTCTCGTAAAATTACGAGGATTTCCTCGAAATTTTTAATGCGCCAAAAATTGGTAAAATAACCAATTTTATTGGTAAAAATATTGTTTTAAACCGGAATATTAAAAAAAAAATGGTAAACTTACAAGAAAAAATGGTAAATATGTTTAAAAAAATGGTAAATTTACAAACTAAAATGGTAGATTAAAAAAAAAAAATTTTTGTTAAACAACATAAATCCTCGTAATAAAATCATTTTTGTAAAATAGCTGTTTTTTTTTGTAAATTAACTAGAATCCTCGTAATAAATTTTTCAAAATTTTGTCCACTTTTTTTTAAATATTTTTCAATAAAAACAAGTGAGAGTGTTAAATTCGGCTGTGTCGAATCTTTTATACCCTCCAAAATGTAATAAAAAAATTGTCAGGGGCGTTTGTTTTGGAGGGGGTACACAGTGATTCGTTTCATTGGCAAAAATCAAAAAAAGAAGTATGTCTTCAATGTTGATGATTTTTTGTATTTTTATAGTTTAATAGTAAACTAAAAAAAATATGTGCTTTTCTGATTTTTAAGAAGTCATATGTTGCCTCAAGAGGGCGCTAAAGTATGGAATTTTTACGCTATTGTGTGTAAACAAAAAAATTGAATTTTATAGGTTTACTAAAACAATTATAAAAAATCGAATTTTAAAAAAATCAACTAACTTTTTGTTGCAAAAGTTACTTAAATATATTTGCTAACAGTTGTATTTTAAATTTTTTGGAATTAATCTTAAAATATATTTTTGTATTGCTCTGAAATCTGTATTTTTTTCTACCGAATCCCCAAAAATTGACAAATTTTGATGGAGTCCATAAAAAAAGTTCGTGAGTCAAAAAATTATTTTTTTTGCTTTTTCGATAGTTTGGACTATGGTTTATAAGGCAAAACAATAAAAATAACTAAGTTTTTGTCCGAAGTTGGAAAAAAGTTAGGGTTTCTATGTGTCTTTATTTTATTTTTTTCAAAAGCTATATTTTTAATGGAAAAATTATTAGAAAAAAATCAAATATTAAGTATTTTTTCTTTGCACATTGATATATTATATAGTATTCTGTAAAAATATAATAAAAAATCAGAAAAAAATTATGCAGTACGTGGGCCGTTTTGCTTTAAAAGTTATCTATGACTTTTACTAAAATCCCCAAAATCACCAAATTTTAATGGCCTTCAAAAAAAAAGTTCGTGAATAAAATTTTTTTGTTTTTTATTTTTTTTGTAGCTTTAACTATGTTTTATAAGATCAAAAAATAAAAATAACTAAGTTTTTTTTTTAAGTTGAAAAAAAAAAATTTTTAAAAAATCTAAAATTGGATTATTTTTTTTTTATTATTTATTTTATTTACTGTAAATAAATTTAAAAAATACATCAACATTTTAGTGTTTTTTTATGTAAAGGGATTTATTGTATTGTATACCATAAATTTATAGTAAAGAATTCGATAAAATAAGTATACAGTGGGCCATTTTGCTTAAAAACCAGTATTTGATTTTCGTTGGTATCCCAAATCAAAAACAAAACTTTTAGTGTGATACATGAAAAAGTTCGTGCTTAAAAATTATTTTTTATTGATTTTTTTAACATCCAAGACTGTTTTTTATAAGATCAAATAATAAAAATAACTAAGTTTTTGAAAAATATTAGAAAAAAAAAAAAAAAATTTAAGTACCCAAAAAAATTTTTTTTTTTTAAGTTTTTTGTTCTTAAAGGGGTATATACTTAGAAATAAAGCAAGTATTAAACGTGTTCACTTAAAACTTATATTGAATAAAGTTATTTTCGTAGTGCAATAGAAAATAAGTGTTGCGAATGTTTTGTTTTATCAGTTTTTATGTATTTTTATATTTTTGACTATATTTAAAAAAAGGATATATTAACAGCTTTTTTGTTACCGCAAGCAACTCAACGAAATTTGGCACACTTATTAAAGCCATTTGATCTAATCTATATATAAAATTTGATAGCAATTGAAAGATTTTTAAAATAGTTACAGCGATTTCAAGAAAAAGGATATATGGCAGCCACTCGAGTCCTTGCTCAGATTAAAATACAAATGTTGTACGTCGATAGTTATCTAAATTTCTAAGACAATAACTAAGTTAAGTAATTTTATATCAAGTTTTGTGGCTAAAACTCCACTTTTAAATTTCAGGATATACGACAGGTACAAATGTCCTTCGACCGATTTGCTCAAAATTTTTATTTTTTTTCTATTAATTAATTTTGTGCTTGCGTACCAAATTTGGAAAATCGTTGACAACTCTTTCTATTTTATTTTTGTGATTAAACTATATTAACACTTTATTACAGTTTTTAAAAAGGATATATAAATAACTTTTGTTTTACAGAACCGATTTCAGCGAAATTTGGCACACACATTGACATCACTTATTCAAATTTTTAGAAAAAATTTCAAGGGTATCGAGTAATTTTTGAGCGATTTACAATATTTTTAAGAAAAAGGATATATGGCAGCCACACGAGTCCTTGCTTCGATATAGAAAAAAATTTACACATAAAATACTATGTCAAAATTGGTAACATTGACAAAGTTTGGGAATTTTGTGACCATTTTTGTAGTTTTAATCACATATTTAAATTTCAGGATATATGGGGGGTAGGCGTGTCCTTGCTCCGATTTTTCCAAAAACTCGTTTTTTTCTTGATTAGATAGTTTAATGCTTGTGTACCAAATTTCAGAAATCTGCGACCAATATTCTATTTTTGCCCACTCGATATATGGGAACGAATCACTGTGGGGTAGTGGGGTTCAGTGGGGGACGTTGAGAGCACCTTCCCATCCCGATAAATATAACAAATGTTTCATTTATTTAACAAAAATACAAAAAAACATGTAAAAAAGTGTATTTTTTCAGAGGTTGGTTCAGTTCTTCAAGGGGGAACTTCTTTCCCCCTGAGCCGATTTTGCCCATTTACGAACTTAACCTGCATAGGACCATAAGACATATTCATGCCAAATTGCAGGAGGCTAGCTCTTTTATTTTGGACTGTATCGTGCCATCTACAGACAGACGGACGGACGGACGGACATTCACAGAATGTCTTAGAATCGATCTTGGATCAATAACATATATACTTTATGGGGTCCCCGACCGATATTTCGATGCGTTACAAACGGAATGACAAAG
The DNA here is from genome assembly GCA_963921195.1 of Pegoplata infirma. Taxonomy (NCBI): domain Eukaryota; kingdom Metazoa; phylum Arthropoda; class Insecta; order Diptera; family Anthomyiidae; genus Pegoplata; species Pegoplata infirma. The sequence goes on from OY992540.1 coordinate 146,378,951, forward strand.
TGAGTATACCCCCATACTGTGGTAGGAGGGTATAAAAAAAAAAATGTCCGGGACTTGGAAAATTTAAAAAAAAAAAAAAAAATTTACAAAAAAAAAAATTGTTTTTTTTTTGTTAAACAACAAAAATCCTCGTACAACATAATTTTTGTAATATAACAGTTTTTTTTTTGTAAATCAACTAGAATCCTCGTAATAAAAACTTTTTTGTAAAATTACAGTTTTTTTTTTTTTGTAAAATAACCTTTCAAAATGGTAGAATACAAATACGAAAATAAATTTGTAAAATTACCAATAAAACTGTAGTTGTTGTTTGAGCAAAGTACAAGATTTTTTGTTAAAAAAAGGAGAATTGTTAAATATTGGTAGAACGGGATTACAAGGCATTTTACCAGTTTTTTTTTTTATTGTATAAAAGTGAAAAATTAAAATATGCAGAGGTACTCATATAAAAATCCAGGTGGGTTGGAGTTAATTTAGTACAGAAATACTTATAGTTTTTCTCGATCACTTCGTTTAAGGGCCGTTTAGACCAGCTTGACCTGTCAACATTTTCTGAATAAAACTCTTGTTTTCACAACCAAATTTTAAATTTTTTAGAAAATGATTTGACAAGCGGATCAAAATTAAACATACCCCGAAATGACAAATCTTACTAAAAATACGCATTGTCTAAACTACCCATTTTTTATTACCAAATGTGTTGAAAACCCGAAATACTTAAATTAAAACTTTAAAAAATTATAACTTTGGTGTTCAACAACGGATTTTAGATTTTTTGGTTTTGTTTGAAAGATATGAGATTTGAAAGATATGAGATATGGAGATTCATTTTAAAATGTCTGTTTTCCAACACAAGTGATCGAGAAAAACTATGAGTATTTCCCTTCTCTACTCAAATCAACTTAAATTTTTATATGAGAACCTCTGCATTTTTTTGGTGTAGCACAGTGTTATCAACACAATGCAAAGCATTAGCAAGGGAAATCCCCTGATTGTTCGCTAAGTTAAAAAGCGGGAATATGTAAATTGAAGGTTACAAATGTATAATAGGGTGGCACGAATTATGACTTTTTCGAATTTCGTCGATCGCTGGACAAATTATGGTTCGATTTGGTGTAAAAACTCTACACCGAAAAAATTTCCCAGTTGGTTAGTTACGAAATTTCCCAGTTAATTCTACATTTTTTAAAAATAACTGAATTAGCCACCAGTAACTATGATTTCGGTTAATAACAACAGTTTTTTAGTTACCCTGTATTTGAAATTATTTTTAAATTGTCAAAAATTAAAAAAAATAAATAAAAAAATATTCAAATAAAAAAAATATTGTGTCGCTTAAAATCAAATCGGGAATTTATTAGGTCCACGGTAAGAAAGATTAATATTGAAATATATTTGTATAATAATAAATTATAACAAAATATATTATCTTTTTTTAAAGGTAATGGACGCGAAAATCTGGCCAAAAGCTGAATTGATTCAGTTAAAGATGCTGATGCTGAAGTTAAATATACAGTAACAAAATTGGAGTAAAAAATTATAAACTTTGTTTAAATATCTGAATAAAATTAAGAAAAAATAATGATTTGCAGATCTTTCATTGCAGAAAAATTGATTTAGAATAAATTTCGGTACTACACAACCAACCCCCATATCAATTTCGTTGTTTTTAACTAATTGTAAGTAAAAATAATTTTTCAAAGTAACTGGGAAAATCGTTACCATTACCTGTCGCAATAGTTGAATTTGTATTTTATTAAAAAATTAGTTACTATCAACTTATTTGAATAACTGGGCTTCAGTTAGGTGTATTTTAACTGGGGTTCAGTTAAAATTTTAGTAGCCAGTAACTGGGAAATTTTTTGGGTGTATGTTTAAATTTTTTGCCAAATCGGACAAAATTAACCCGTGACTTTGGGGGGTTAAAGTTTAGCCCAAAAAAAATTTTTTTTTTTTTTTTAATTTTTTTTGTAATTATTATTTTAATTAATTAGCTTATTAACAACTAAAAATTTCATTTTGGTGGGATAAACCATTCCGCTTCAAAATTGACTTCGAATAAAAAGATTTAGGGCCGTTGGGGTCCTATTCTAAAAATTAAAAAAAAATGTTTTTTTACTTTTGACTTAAATGGATTTTAGCTGAGATGTTGCTGTTAATGATAAATTTCTACAAACGAATATTATTCATATCTGTGACATCTTTATCGTGTTCTGGATTGTATCAAAAAACAACAAAAATGCGGTTTTCAACCTTTTTTTTTAAATGTATGTACTATCACAAAAAAATACTTTTGTAATTTGCTTGCCAAATTATCGTTATTTTCGGTCTAAAAACTCTTATTTTTAAATTTTTGGTCAAATCGGACAATTTTAACCCGTGCCCTTATTGGGTTAAAGTTTGTTTGTACATACCATTTTTTTTTTTTTAATTTCTCTATTTGGCTAAAAGCTTAAATATAGAGTTTTTATACCAAATCGAGCCATAATTTGCGTGGAAATCGACGAAATTCGACAAAAGTAATTTTTTGTGTTTATGTGCAAAAAGGGTAAAAAAGTGAGTTACAATTAGTGGTAGTGGGATCAGACCTTCGAAAATTTAACTCACCATTCAATTTTTCAATTTATAAATTTTAATTAATGAGTTAATTCATGCTTAAATTTATTCTTTGAATTAAATTTGAAAAATTAATTCATTTTGTGAATAATTCAATTTTAATTCAAAGAATTAATTTAAGCTTGAATTAATTCTTTTTGAATTAATTAATTTTAAATTATTTCTTTTTGAATTAATTCATTTTGAATAAATTAATTTTGAAGTAATTCATTTTGAATTAATTCATTTACAATTAATTCATTTTCAATTAATTTTTTGAATTAATTAATTTTTTGAATTAATTAATTTTTTGAATTAATTCATTTTTTTAATTAATTATTTTTTTGAATTAATCCGTTTTTTGAATTAAATCATTTATTGAATTGAATATGGGGATTAATTTTGCACGGTCTATTTTGATTTTTTAAAACTATGAAACTAAAATGTTTGCAAGAGAAAACAAAAGTATGTATATTAGAGTGTCCCTTATTTTGGAAATGTTGGAAATGTTGAGACGGTACCCCCTCATTTTTTTCCTTTTGACTAAAAAATAACTCAGGAAAAATTTTACGCCCCTACGACAACGCCTTCCCTACGCGACGGGGCCGTAAAGAGCGGGGCCTTAAAAATCATTTTTCCATACAAAGCAAAAAAAAATTTTTTTTGATTTTTAATTTTTTTGTTATTAATTATAATATTACTTGATTAGCTTATTCACGACAAAAAATTTGATTTTGGTGGGATGAGGCTTTCAGTTCTAAAAAAATTTTGGAAAAAAAAATTTAGAGCTTTTGGGGTCGTACAGTAAAAATTTTTTAAAAAATATTTTTTTTTAGTTTTGACAAGCAACCGTTTTAGTTGAATTGTTGCTTTTAATGATATATTTTCATAAAAAAATATTATTCCTATCTGTGACATCTTTATCGTGATCTAAAAAAGGGTAAAAAATGCATTTTTGATGTTTTTCGATACACGATCAAGATGTCACAGATATGAATAATATTTTTTTATGAATATATACCATTAAAAGCAACATTACAACTAAAACCGTTGCTTGTCAAAACTAAAAAAAAAAAAATTTTAAAAAATTTTTACTGTAGGACCCCAAAAGCTCTAAATTTTTTTTTTCGAAAAATTTTTTACAACTGAAAGCCTCATCCCACCAAAATCAAATTTTTTGTCATGAATAAGCTAACCAAGTAATATTATAATTAATAACAAAAAAATTAAAAATCAAAAAATTTTTTTTTGGTTTGTATGGAAAAATTATTTTTAAGGCCCCGTTCTTTAAGGCCCCGTCGCGTAGGGAAGGCGTGGTCGTAGGGGCGTAAAATTTTTCCTGAGTTATTTTTTAGTCAAAGGGAAAAAATGAGGGGGTACCGTCTCAACATTTCCAACATTTCCAAAATAAGGGACACTCTAATGTATATGATAGAGGGATTCGACGAAAAAAAAACGTGTTTTCTCTTGCAAACATTTTGGTTTATAACAGTTTGCATAATTCCTATGTCCACCCACACCCCTCTTCAAGCAAGTTTAGGCTGTGTTAAAATGGTGACAAAATCGGCTAATGGCATTTTGAACTTTAAAAATCGTTAACACGAAAATCCTAGCTGATCCTGTTTTCGAGTTATTGCTAAATAATTACACTGTTCGACAACAAAAATCATATAATATCCAACTGGTTCTTATAGATTTTTCTCTGCTGAATCCAAATCTGCCATCCAATTTTTTCTAGCACGTACCGTTTTTGAGATATTCGCTGTTAAAAAGTCAAAAAATCAACAACTTCGCTCTTTTGGGGGTCCACTGTTATGTTGCGTCCAATAAGTATGACTTAAATTTAAATAAATCAGACCTCCCAATTCCAAAACTACAATCCAAATTTTTCTAGCATGTTTCGTTTTCGAGATATTCGCTTTACGTATTGAAATCTAAAGTCCATTTTTTATGAAAGCCCTATTTTTGGAAGAATCTGTAACAGTGGACAACCAAAAGTGCGAAATTTTTGAAATTTAGACTTTTTAACAGCGAATATCTCAAAAACGGTACGTGCTAGAAAAAATGCCATTGCTTGTGCTTAAAATGCAGCTTTTGTGACGTCGACGCATGTACAAAAAAATGTTGTTGCTTGGTTGGTTTTTTGCTTGCTACTTTCGCACAAGCATAAATGTTATAGTATGTGTGTGTTAACCAAATAATTTAATTCAAAAAATGAATTAATTCAAAAAAATAATTAATTCAATAAATGAATTAATGAAAAAAAATAAAATAATTCAAAAATTGATTTTAAAATAAATTAATTCAAAATGAAATAATTCAAAAAGAATTAATTCATGCTTGAATTAATTCTTTGAATTAAAATTGAATTATTCACAAAATGAATTAATTCTTTTTTAAAAAATTCAAATTTAATTCAAAGAATTAATTCAAGCATGAATTAATTCATTAATTAAAAAATTATTTTAAAATAATGTGAATTAATTTACAAATTGAATTAATTCTTCAAAGGGTTGGCTGGGATCACATAAATGATCAATTCTAAGACATTCTAGCGATGTCCGTCTGTCTTTTGAACTGGCGATTACAGAAAAAATTTTACACGGATATGACTGAAACTTGTTGTTGCCCCGAGAAGTTTGGTATTGCATTTGAGCGATATCGGTTCAGCGGTTTAAAAGTTATGAACGAAAATGTACATTCAATATAACCTAAAAATATAAAATTTTTTAATTCGGCTCCTACTTGATACATACGAACATAATATAACACCGAATGGCATTAAAACAAGTACGAAAAATTAAAAAAAAAAAAACAAAAGAAAAAAACTGCGACTATTTTTTTTTACCAAATTTGTTTTTTGCTGGAAATTTTTTTTCAAAATTGTTTTTTTTTTCTCAAAAGTATTTTTTTTTTTCCATAAAGTTTTTTGCAATAATCTTTTTATATTGTGGAGGATATTAATACATTCGGCAAGGCCGAATTCAATTATTTTACTTGTTTACGTTAATATTGATCTTCTAAGGCAATGGTTCTCAACCTTTGATTCTCGCCCCACTGGGGGCAATTTGAATGCTTAAGGGGGGCAACGAGCAAATATTAAAAAAAAAAATTTGTTAAATAAACTAAAAAAATATTATTTTATACAAATTACTTAATTTATTGTTGAAAATTATTTCTAAAAACTTTGTTTAAACGATGAATTTAACAAAAAGTTTGCTTAACCACAAGTAGTTTTTGAGTTTTAAAACAATTTTGAAAAATTTACAAATTTTTCTTAAGTGTAGGGGGGACATTGCAGTTTTTTTAATTTAAAAGTGGGACATGGCGCAAAAAAGGTTGGGAACCATTGTTCTAAGGTAACTATTCCAACGCTAAGCGAAATCGAAAAAAAAATGCTCCACCCTAATGAACATATTTATGATTTGTTTCTTTGTGTAATTGGATCTTTAATGAGATTTGCGTTCTTTCGTTCAATTGAGTATGCGATCTATTTACTTTAGTTCAGTAAACCGACCTAGTTAATTAAATTTGGGGAACTTTAATAAGAGTTTTTTGATTTCCCAACATTTTTTACACTCAAAAAATATATAAGTAGATTTAGAAATTTTAGTTTACTAACTCATGTAATCTTAATTTTAGCAAACATTTTGTTGAAATTAGCAACCAACCATAGTTTTTTTTTTTTTGTAAAAGTCAAATACAGGTCACTATTATTTTATCACAGATTTTCTGATTTTTACTAAAGTGTCTAGTAAATCTAGGAACTAATCAAAAAAAAAAAATATTGAAATTAAAGCAAAACTTTTGTATCATTGATAAATATTAAGGGTGTATTCATGGACATACACAGGGGCGGCATAGGGGGCACGTGTCCCCCTTTTCGATTTCGAAATTTCAAAAATTGAATACCCTACAACGCATTATACAAAAAATAAACATCGTTTTTTACGAATTTTTAATATTTTAGTTCGATTGTTTAACAAGTTTAAAGAAATTCGAACTCCCATGAATAAAAATACATGAATAAGATAGATTTCACCCACGTGATTCAAAGTCGGCCGTGCAAATTTTTCTATCACGTACCGTTTTTAAGATATTCGAGTCTGAATATTAAAAAAGGCTAGTTTTGCACTTTTTGGGTATCCGTAACGTATTTTTACGTTGCTTATACAAAACAGGACTTGATTCTATATAAAATGCACCTTGTAGATCCGAATCAATTATCCTAATTTTTGGGATTTCTGATTTGGAATCAGGAGGTAGACTTTTTTTTATAAATTCAAGTTCTTTTTTGTGGAAAATACGTAAGAATATGTCCTAAAAGTGCTATTTTATATGTAGGTTTTTTTTTACTTTTAACCGCGAATATCTCGAAACCGGTACATGCTTCAGCAATTTGGATGGCATATCAGGAAACAGGATACCGATATTTATTTAAAAGGTGTCAAATATTGTTTTTAAAGAGCAGTTGTTTTTTATTTTTACATAAATACTCTTGATTTTCAGTCTGAAAATTTCAGATGAACAAAATTTTTAAACCCCAAGACTCTACTACGCTTTTTCTATATTAAAAGTCTCAGATTATGAGACTTTTTTTTCTTATAGAAAATTCTCAGATTCTGAAAAGTTTTTGTATACAAACATTTTCAGATTCTTAAAATTTTCTGATAAAAAATATATCAGATCAAATCACAATTTTTATAATTATATATAATATATAATTATCTTTAGGTTCTGCGACTTTTTCTTAAAAAAATCTTAGATTTTTAATCTTTTTTTATATAAAAAATCATCTCATCGTACCTGGGAACAAGCTTAAATCTAAAAGTGCGACTACCAGAATTATTTATTTATGATAATGTATTCCGAATATTTTCTAGTTAGCCGTTTTTGCAAAAATCGGGCCTAAAAATATAATTTAAAATATTCTTTAAAACCGACAAAGGACAATATTTAATCGGCGAAAATATAAAAAAAAAATACATTTCGAGTATTTTTTATGAATTTGATGTAAATAAAAATGGGTACATTTTCAATCCCGGGTTTCTCAAAACCAGAAAAAATTAAAATTTTTAAATGACGAAAATATCTCAACAACGATGTGTTCTAAACCCGATTTGGATGGATGATTTGGAATCAGAAAGTTTCTTTTATGTAAAATCACGGCCTTTCTTTGGAATATTACGTAAGACTCCGTAAGGGGGAGGGGGGGGGGGGGTGTGTGTGCTAGTTAGATTAGGAATCAGAAAGTTTCTTTTATGTAAAATCAAGTCCTTTTTTTTAATATTACGTAAGACTCCGTAAGGAGGGGGGGAGGGCGGTGATAGTTCGAGTTGGAAGTTAATCGGCGATGATTAAAATTTTTTGGGGTTGTGCCCCCCCCCCTTTCAAATTCCTGGATACGTCGCTGGGTGGAGTACTCATTGCCATATTAAGAGTGAATTGCACACAAAAAACAAACTTAGGAAAAGTCTCGTAATCCCATTTTACCAATATTTGACAGTGTTCCTTGTTTTTGAACAAATCGAAATTTACATTTTTTTTGTAATTTTAAATTTTTTTTTGTAATTTTACAAATTTGCAAGATAATTTTACAAAAAAAATCTAGTAAATTCACGAGAATTCCTTGTAATTTTAATTGCGATAAAAAACTGTAATTGCGATAAAAAAAACTGTAAATAATTTTATTGGTAAAAAGCTTGTAAAATTACAAAATTATTGGTAAAAAGCTTGTAAAATTACTAGGAATTCTCGTAAAATAGGAGGTAGCAAAAAATCTAGTAAAATTAAGAAACATCCTTGAAATTTTATCGTGTCAAAAAATTTGTAAATTTACAATTTTATTGGTACAAACCGTGTAAAATTACAAAATTATTGGTAAAAATCTTGTAAAGTTGCTAGGAATTTTTGTCAAATATGAGGTAACAAACAAAAAAAAATTACAAGTTTTTCTTGTTATTTTACAAGGGTTTTTTTTTTTGAGTGTACTCAATTTACAGTTTGCTCCTAACTGTCGATTTAACGGACCAAAATTTTTAAGAAAAAGTTAAATTTAGCGGAGTGTTACTTTAAAACGGATTATTGAGAAAACTAACAATCGATATTTTTATTTCAACGCATATTGAGTTCAAATGGTACCAAAGTGGCGATTAATTGAAATTTATAAATAAAGTTTTTGTTATAAAATTTGGTATGGGGTAAAAGTAGATAAAATTCTGCACCACTAGTTATCAAAATCAATCAACTAACAAGGGAAGTATCTCAACCCTTATGAACGGATTTACCTGAAACCTAGAATATATATAAAAGAGACGATTTTAAGGTTGGGGTGTCTCGGCTTATCGGCCATATCAGTGTTTCAAAATTTCGTTGTCCCCTTATAAAACAATGGAGACCTCCGGGAAAATTTCGATAACTCCCGAACTAACCGGAATATCCTCTAGAGAAAAAATACGTGTCGACTTAAATTTAATGAAGATTATTTCGTATTTATATGGACATCGTAGGCCTACGTCTTCATATAAATACCCCCCAAAATTTACACATTTTCATGAAAAAAGTATTTAACGAAGCCAAAATTTTACAAGGTTATGCCACAGTTGGATAGGCATTAAAGAAATCTTTCTTCTCATATATAAACATCATATAGTTTCTTAGAAAGAAATGGCTGAAAAATCCAAAAAACGATTTTTTCACCATTTTTTGACCCATGTTTTGAACCCCTAAATCCCCGATATGGCCGATAAGCTGAGACACCCCAACCTTAGAATTGTCTCCTTTATATATATTTTACGTTTCATGCAAATCGGTTCATAAGGGTTGAGATACTTCCCTTGTAAGTTGTTTACTTTTTTTTCGGTGAGCTGCCAAAGTTAGCAAATTATTGCAGTCTTTTAAAAAAGTTTTAATTTTGAATTTTTTACAATTCAAGCGATTATTAGTAGTATTAAATCTTTTAAAAGAAAATCTTTTATAATGGAACCTTCAACATCAGGTATTTAACAAAATTGCATTTTTTTTTTGTTTATAAAAATTGTATCTTAACATTTTTAATAATTTTTTTAAAAAGGGTCCGAAATTGGGATATTTTTCACATTTAATGGGCCACAAATATTAAGTTAGTAATAATTGAAATTAGTTTTGTGGATTTTAAAAAAGTATAGCATATCAGCTTTTATTTAAAAGGAAAAAAAGTCCGGACAATGCCCGGCCCTTTTTTTTTATTCCCATTTTTGTGTAAAAAGTCAGGGTATCATTTATTAAACAAAACCTTTATATGTGTGTTTATACCCTCCAACTACAGTATGGGCGTATACTGACTTTGTCATTCCGTATGTAATGCATCTAGGACCCCATAAAGAGTATATTATTGATCACTGATCGATTCAAAGACATTCTGTGGCTGACCGTGTGTCCGTCCGTCTGTTGTGGAGCATACCATAAAATACAAAAAACAAGAGCTAGAATCCTGAAGTTTGTCACAAATATGTATAATGGGCATAGGCTGGTTCAGTTCTTGAACGAGCAAAATCGGACCAGGGGGGAAAAAGTTCCCCCTTGAAGAACTAAAACTACCCCAGAAAAATATTTTTTGTATATCGTGAACCTATATTCAAAATATGCCAACTCAAATTTGACGGAAATGAGTTTCCGATGGCAAATAGCTCCCCTATGTAATACCTATCTGCCATAAAAATTTCAGAGCAAAAAAATAATTTGTTGTCGTTTTACATCCATTTTTGTTATTCTGCTAACTCAAAGTACATATTTTTTTGGTGGAAATAAATGCCAACTCCCATTGTAAATTTCCAAAAATTTTTCAAAAAATTTCTTAAAAATTAGACCACATATCTTATTGCATTTGCACTGCTAAACACGAATCTTGTAAAGATTTTGATATCTAATGACTGGTTCTCGAGATATTGCCATTTTAAAAATATCGGTAAATAGTGTTTGCAAAAAAAAAATTGCTTATATTTATGTAACTTTCAAACTATTTATCAGATTGAAACATTATGAATGGGGCAAATAAAGTCAACGATATAAGCTTTCAAAATAGCTGGTTTGGAGTGACCCTATTGCAATACAGCGTGAGTTACAGAGTGCCAAAGTTGACCACCCTGAGATTAAAAGGCTTTTGGAGCTAGTAACTTTTAAAAATTTGCAAAGATTTGTAATTTTTTGTTCAGTTTTTGCAATTACCGTACTAAGGATAACAAAAACCAAAAAAAAAAAAATTTTTAAAAATTTTTCAAAAAAAAATGTATTTTTATTTTCCGACAAAATATGCCAACTCAAAAAAAATATTTGTTTTTTGATATAGTAATAAATGCCATCTCTGAAAAATACGCAAACAAGTGCAAAATATGAAAATTTTTGCATAGGTAAAAATTGTTTAGAATATTTAAACCATCTTGTGGATGGTACATTGTTTATTTTTGCAATAATATGCGAAATAACTAGTTTTTTAGCTCTCCTGAACAGTAAGCTTTTTCGAGTTGGCATTTATTGAATATAGTTCGACGATATGTTTTATTTGTATATTTGTTCAATAAATGAAACATTTTAATGCAATATGAAGTTCATCGACTTGAATTTGAACCAATGGGATCAGGAAAGCCAATTTTTCGGTCCGCCCCTTTTTGGGGGCGTGTGTAGAAAAAAATAATTAAAATAATGATACATTTTTATTAATTAGGTGTAAAAACTGACATTTATTTATTTGGCAACGTTTATGGCGAGGGGAAGGTGTCCCCCATAGTCTCCCCGCAAACCCTCCCCCCTACGCCAAAAAACGTCCCCTCCATTTATTTTTTGTAGCTTTATTACATGTTCAAGGGTTTCGTGTTTTTTTTTTCAAAAAACAAAAAAAAACGACTAAAAGATTAAAAAAAAAAAAAAAATTTTAATTTTTTTTTCTAAAATGCTGTGTTTTTATATATTTATGATAATTCGTTAATAAAAAACTATAATATTCCTTTAAATCACTTTTTTCAGATAAATTTCTACATTTATGAGATTTTGTGAAAAACAAAAATTGGATTTCAAATAAAATTATAGTATAAATACATATTATGCCTTCTTTCTTTAATTATTTTGATAGCACATTATGTACACTTTAATTCCAATTTTTTTTATTAATTTATCGCTTTCCATTCCAAAGTTACAGCAAAAATTGTGAACTATAACCCTTTTTTTCCGAAAAACAAAAAAACGCCTAACAGGTTAAAAAAAAATTTTTTTTCCATTTTTTTTTTCCAAAATGTGTATTTTTACGTGTTTATATTAGTTCATCAATAAAAAAATATAATATTCTAAAACTACTGCTTATCTGAATTAATCGCCATTTTGGGTACCATCGAACCCACTGTGCAGCGGTTATATTTCTGTGTATGAACTAGTTCAGATTATTAAATGTACAGCGAGTCGATCAATCATTCTCCAAACAAGACTACATTTAAAATTTGTTGGCCTTTCATTAAATTTCAATTAGATGTACAGTTTATTTGATTTCGGTCGCGATTGTGAACAACATCAGAGCATTGGTAATAGTTTTATTAAAATAATTATTTATTATATTATACACAGAATATTTTCTTTTTAGATAATTACTTGATTAAATTTTCAATAAATTGCAATTTGTTTTTCTTAAAACATTAAACATGGCCAAATGCAATCCGGAGTCTGGGGCAACTATTACTTTGACTGGAAAACTTTCAGTTGAAGGTGTTTCAGCTGATGATGACTTATTTAAAGCTATGTGTAGCATTGTTGCAATGGATCTGGTTCGAAATGGTGACAAAAAAACTCAGTACTTAATTGCTAAATTGTTGGTAGATAACTTCAAAAATAAAACAATTACCCAATTTTTTTTTGTTGAAGCTGTTAAACAAACAGATTGTAAAATGGTTGATATTAAACATATTATCGAATATTCCTATACAAGCGATATTAAGCTACAAAATCACCGATCAGATTCTATTAAATTATTCTTTGAGAATAATACTCTAGCAATATTATCATACGATCTTACATTAAATATTAATATTTTAAATGAAAGTAAGAGAAATGAACTAGTTTCACAGGGCTATAGTTCAATATTACCTGAATATGATCTTAAACTGGTTTATTTTATAAAGCTTTTTCGTTCTAAATTGTTTAATGAAAATTTTAATTTAAAGGAAATCACCAGTTTTCTGGCAGACGATATAAGAGTATTGGATGAAAAACGAATTTATGCCAGACCACCCGTATTTAGCAGGCTAGATGAAGCATTTGAAGATTTGAGCACTTAAAAATTAAACAATATTTAACGTGAAGATCAAAATATTTATAAGAGCATTGAATTTTATATACATATTTCAGTTTTTTTAATAAACTCAATAAAAATTCAAAAACAGAACTACGCGCCGTTTTGTAAGAGTCTCAGAATCTAAGAAAACAGAATATACAAATTTGTTTTTACGAAAAAATTTCTCAGAATTTGAGAATTTTTCTATATCCCGAGTAAAAAAGTTTTTATATAATTATATATAATTTTATAAAATTATATCAAATTATATATAATTATATACAGAGCTGAAAATTTCCAAAAAAATTATATAAAATTATATATAATTTGATAAAATTATATATAATTATATCCAGGATCTGGTGGATATAATTATATCAAATTATATATAATTTGATAAAATTTTATAAAATTGTATAAAATTATATAAAATTATATATAATTTGATATAATTTTATATAACTATATCCACCAAATCCTGGATATAATTATATATAATTTTATCGAATTATATATAATTTTATATAATTTTTTGGAAAAATTTTACCCCCATATATAATTTTATATAATTTGATATAATTTTATCAAATTATATATAATTATAAATTATATAAAAAACTTTTTTACTCGGGTACGGAAAAATGTATCAGAATCTGAGAATTTTTTTTTTTAAATGTTTTTTTTTTTTATTCCTTAAATAATTATTTAACAATTCTCATGAATAATATTTGAAGCTCCTAGTCGGAGAATAGGGCGGAAACAAAAACAGTCCATATTTGTCTGTCTTGTGCAATTTGTTTGATCTCCTGCCACGTTCCTCTGGATCTATGTTCACTATTTGTAGATCTCTTCCAAGTGCTGTTGGGTCTTCCTGGGCGTCTCGAACCTTGAGGGTTCCATTCAGTCTTACGTAAAGTAAGGCCAAAATATTCGACTTGCGTCGCAAACATTTATTGACAAATACCTGAAGTTATCTGCATATAACGTCCGTCACTTTCCAGGTTTCACAGCCGTATAAGAGAACAGAATCAAAATGTTTCAGATTCTGATAAATTTTCTATACGAAAAATTTAGATTTGGGTACAAAATCACTTACTAAAACTTTTACTGTAAAATTATTTTGAGTGTAGGAATTCTAGTAAAATAGGAGGTAGCAAAAAATCTAGTAAAGTCACGAAACCTCCTTGTAAGTTATATAGCGTCAAAAAAACTGTAAATTTACAATTTTATTGGTAAAAAGTTTGTAAAATTATTGGTAAAAAGCTTGTAAAATATCAAGGAATTCTTGTCAAATTGGAGGTAGCAAAAAAAGTTACAAAAAACCTTGTAAAATTACAAGAAATACTTGTAACTTTTTTTTTTGCTACCTCCTATTTGACAAAAATTCCTAGTAATTTTACAAGATTTTAAACAATAAAATTGTAAATTTACAAATTTTTTGACACGATAAAATTAACAAGGTTTCGTAACTTTACTAGATTTTTTGCTACCTCCTATTTTACGAGCATTCCTTGTAATTTTACAAGTTTTTACCAATAATTTTTTAATTTTACAAGCTTTTTACCAATTTTTTTTGGCGCAATAAAAATTACAAGGAATTTTCGTGAATTTACTAGATTTTTTTAAAGCAAGGAAAATTGTCAAATATTGGTTAAATGGGATTACGAGACTTTTTCTAGTAATTTGACATTTTTTTTTTTGTGTAATATTACTAACCTACAAAGACTTATCACTGTGCCAAGAACAAAAAATCTAACTTTTTTTTTTAAATATTAAAAGTTATTGACAATTGTCCATATATATATATTTTAATTACTTTAAATTAGCTTTACAGCAATAAATCTTATTAAATAATAAAATCAAGATTAAAATTGTATTTTTGTTTGTCTCTAAAATATTTAAAATTTGTATTTTTATAAAACTTGGGATTCAAATAAATACTCACTTGTGGGGCTTTTAAATCTGTTAACTTGTTCTCTTTTAAGAATGTAGTAGTTATATTAACGGATGTTTAAACTTGAATTTATAATAATCTATAATTTGCCGAAAAATAAATATTTTTATTAAATAAATACACTAGAATAGCACACGACAGAGAAAACAATATATTTCAAAACAAAATTTAAGGACAGCCTAAAAATAAAATTATATCAACGTTAAATCAAAATTGATTTCAATTTAAATTAAAGAAGAGCAACTTTAATTTTAAAACTACCTTATTAATGTGGTCATATTAAAAAAAAAGGAAATTTTGTTTTAATTTTTAAATTAATAAAAAAATATTAATTATTGTGACCTCGATCTGGAGTAATCTTTCCCGATAAACATGGAAATATTCAAAATAAGTACAAACAAGTTTTGTTATAGTTTTAGTCACTGTTTTATATTTATTTAAAAGTTGTTTCTGCTTAATTTAAATATTTGTAGTGTAGCTTTTGTATTTTGAACTGCATCGTGGCGGACGGACATTCCAAGAATGTCTTAAAATCGATTCAGGATCTATAACATATACACTTAGATCTGTTCTTAAATACAAGGAAAATTTGTAAAAAAATGTTTTTCTAACATGGATAGGCCCAGTATTGTTTATTGGTAACTAGAAATTCAAAAGTCAAAATTTGAAGACAATCGGAAAAAGGGGAACACGTGCCGAAAATCGGTAAAAAATTTTATAACAGAAAAAAATCACTTTTTTACGAAAAAAAAATGTTTTTTTAACTTACTTTTTTAAATAATTCAAATAGAAATAAATTTTGCATCCATAATTATCTTTCTAATCAGCCAAAAGGCACTAAAATCGGCTAAAAATATCAAAGTTAGAAATACTTTCCCACACAGAAAAAAATATTTGAGTAAATTTTTAATATTGAGTAATAAATTACTCAATTTTGCACCATCAAACGATTTAATAGTATTGAGTAAATTTTTAATAAAAATTTATTAAATTTTTGAAAAAATATTTGAGTAAATTTTTAATTGACACAATAAAAGATTTACTTAAAATTTATCTATTTATTTTTTTTAAGTTTAAAAAAGTTTTAATTTTTTTTTTTACTAAAAAAACAAAAAACTTGTTTTTTTCAAACTTTACCAAACATATTTATGTCTCAAAAACATATGAATATTTTATACAGACGATTACAAACTTTCATTTACATACACAAAAAACTATAAACTAAACGAGAATTCAAAAAAACTATGAGAGTTAAAAAAAAAATAAAAAAATTATTAAATTTTTATTAAATTATTTACTTAAATTGTCTTTAAAATTTTTAAGTATTTTTTTTAATTGCGCCAATTAAAAAATTACTTAATTTTTGTTTTTAAATTTAAACAAGTGATTACTCAAATCTGTTTCCTCCATATTTTTTTCTGTGCAGACCATCAGACTGTAATTTCTTCGGATGAGAAAAAAAATTCTTTCGATTAAAATTGTTTATTTTTGTTCCACATTAGTTTTAGACCTTATGGAATGATAATCTGCGAACAATTGAAAATCAGAAAAAAAATTTCGGTATAATGGTCTAGGGAATTACACTCAAAAAAAAAACCTTTAAAATTACAAGAAAAGTTTGTAGCTTTTTTTTGCTACATACCTCCTACAACAAAATTTTTTTTTTTTCCATGAACGATTTTCATAGTATTTATGAACAAATTCATACAATTTACTTTTTCATATATAGGCGCCCCAGTAGGCTAGTTGGTAGATACCCACCAGAGGCCTTGATCAATGACGAAGGTCATTGTTATAGTTCTCGGTAAGGTAAAATTAGTATATGATTTGTAATTATATGTTAATTCTTAATAAAATAAAAAAAAAAAATACTTTTTCATAATATTTATAAACATTTTCATAGTATTTATGAATAAATCATAATATGTGAAATTTAAGAATTTTTAACACATACTAGATTTTTACGAGAATTCCTAGTAAAAATTAGGAGCTTTTTTGTAATTTTACAAGATTTTTTCCATAAGAATATTAAATTTACAACTTTTTTGGCGAAATAAAAGATACAAGAAATTTTCGTAAATTTACTAAATTTTTTTGGTAAAAAATTGTTTGTTTTGTGGCTGGTTAGAAAGATAATTTTAAGTAAAAAAAAATAGTTTAATAGTTTTAAACAAATTAAGCTTACACTCAAAAAAAAAAAAAAGTTTGTAAAATTACAAGTAAAAGGTCTTGTAATTTTATTTTACTAATATTTTTGTCTTTTTACAAAAATTGTTGTATATTTATAAAAACGAAAACTACAGTTTGCTTTGTAATTTTACCATTATATGTTGGTAAATTTATTTCACAAATTTTTTAGGTAAATTTACAAAAAAGTGAATTATTTTACAAATTAAAAAAATATTACAAGGTGTTTAGTTTTTTTACACAAGAAAACTGTTATTGTACAAGAAAATTTTACTTGATGTTATTTAGTCTTTCTACCAAACAAATGTGTTATTAAAAAAAAAAAATTTAAGATCGTTTACAAGGTTTTCTGTTATGTATTGAAAAGAACAAAGTTCCAATGTAGTTTTACAAATCTTATTTTATTACTACACAGAAAAAAATAAAAAATAAATTTGAGTAAATTTTTAATATTTTTATTGAGTAAAAAATTACTCAATTTTGCACCAGTAAACGATTTGATAGTATTGAGTAAATTTTTAATAAAAAATTATTAAATGCTTACTAAAAAATTTTTAATGAAATTTTTAATAAAAAATTATTAAATGCTTACTAAAAAATTTTTAATGGATACTATTAAAAATTTAATTAAAAAATTTTCAATTTTTTAAGTAACTTTTTAATTGTGTCAAGTAAAAATTTACTCAAAATTTATCAATTTTTTTTTTTAAAAGTTTAAAAAAGTTTCACATTTTTTTTCGAAAAAAATGTTTTTTCAAACTTTACCAAATATATTTATGTCTTGAAGACATTGGAAAATTTCATAAAGATGATTTCAAACTTTCATATACATACACAAAAAACTATAAACTAAACGAGAATTCAAAACACGAAGAGAATAAAAAAAAAAAAATTATTAAATTTTGTATTAAATTATTTACTCAAATTTTTTTTTAGTTTTTGAGTAAATTTTTAATTGCGTCAATTAAATAATTACTCAAATCTTATTTAAAAATTTAAACAAATGATTACTCAAATTGTTTTTCTCAATATTTCAGTGTAGAATTATTGTTGTTTTACAAAAAAATATTTAATTATTCAACAATAGGTTCAGATTTTTTTTTGCGTTTTGGAGTAAAAAATTAAGTTAAAAATAATTTTTTTATAAATAAAAATTTTATGAAAAAAAAATTTGGAAATTTTTAAGTTCCGGACACAAAAATGTTTCAACTAATTGTAAGCTTTAGCAAAAAAATTGAATTTTTACACCTTTTTTTTTGGTAATTTGCGTTAAGTAAAATAACACAATTTTTATGTGTTTCTACTAGTTCTGTTTTTTTTTTTTTGTATTTTTACCATTTTTTTGGTAATTTTACCATATTTTTTTGTTAATTTTTTTTTTTTTTAATTTGACACCTAAAATGTCTATAAAAAGCTGGCAATTATGAAAAATTAAGTTTTTCTTATTTTCACAGGTACTTAAATATCCAATTTTCCGATTTTTTTAAAATACTTGTGAAAATAATTAAAAATTCAATAAAAAAATTTTATTTTTTGACTCATTTTTAGTGAAAATATAAGAAATTTCTTGTGAAGCCTCCTTCGCAATTCTCATATGTTCTACTTAAGAAAAACAATAAAAAAGTGTAGTGTTATATATTAAAAAGAGAAAAAAAAAAAATCATTTCAGGTTGTTGAAGTGCTACTCCAGCTTCCGAAAAAGGAAAAATAAGATGCACCAATGGAAAAAAGCCTTTAAATTTTTGTATACATACGAAAAAGTTGTAATTTTACAAAAATTAAGTAGAAAATACAAAAACAATATTGTAAATTTAAAATTTTTTTGGTAAAACTACTGTTTTTACTGCAAAAAAAAAATAAGAAAAAAATGGTGTATATTAGGGTGGATCGAATTTGGCTTTTGGGCGAAATTCGTTCCGGCTCACCGACAGATGTGTTGGAATAGACCTAAAAACAATGTGGTTAAATTTTCATGCAGATCGGTGGTCATCTTCCGCTGCCGAAATGACGTTGAAAATCCGCGATTTCTTAAAAAATAGTATTTATTTTAAAAAATTGCCAAAATTACAAAAATCACGTAATCTTCTGTTTTATTTCAGTCAGTCCTTTCAATTCGATCATATTTTCTTAGAAAAAATTTCAGCTTAATAGGACATTGTTAACCCCTCTAAAACGGTTGCCAAAAATGACCCATACATTTTGCCCTAAACTCAAAACCACCAAATTTAAAAAAAAAAAATTTTTTTTGATTTTAAGTTGCACAATCTAAAGTTTTTATTGCATTTATTTCAAGTATATATAAGTTCGTTTAACAAAAAAATTTTTTGAAAAAATACGAGATTGTTAAACAGCGCGTGTAAAGGTCTGTTTTCAGGACATTTTGGGAAAATTTCACTTTTTTTAAAACTCAACATTTTTAGTTAAAAACTTTTTATTTTACACTATATTTATTATAAATTATAAAACTTAATATAGAAATGTTGGATTTTAAGAAATTCTTTAACCCTAAACAGCTTTGGGCACTAAATGACCCATGGTGAACAAATGCATCTAGAAATAAACCGCTTTTGGCGGGCGACTAACCATTGGGAACATATTTGTTTAGTTAAAAATGGGAGCGTGAGTAAAGATGGGAGCGTGAGTGAATTTGACCAACTCACGTTCACGAAGAAAAAAAAATTTTTCACGCAGGAAATTTTTTAAGTTTGCATACATTTTACGCAGGATCACGCAAATGAAACAAATTAAACTCGTTCACGCTGTAATCACGCTCACGAAAACTCAACATTACTATATTTTGACGTGTTTTATTTTTCTGTCACCATAAAAAAATCATGCAAACTCACGAAATTTCACTCACGTTTACGAGTGATTCGTGAAATTTGTGCCACGTGTGCATTTGTACAAATTATATTTTTAATGCAAAATAAAAAAGTGATCCATATATTTTATGTAAACAAGTTTGTATACTATTTTTCGTTTAAATGCACCCACCCCGAAAGCATTATCCCCTCAAATGCCAGAATGCAGTAAGTAAATATTCTATTGAATTTATTCAGCAATACTCTTGTTTAAATGTGAATTACTTTTTGTGTCAAAGATAAATAAATGGTTAATGGTGGGTACGGAAAAAGCTTTAAGGGTGGGTGCATTTAAGCGGGAATACTATTTGAATGCTATTTTAACTTTTTTTGTTTCATTTGCATTAAAAACATAATTTTTAAAATTGCACTGTTAAACGTGAGTAAAATTTCTTGAGTTTGCATGATTCTTTATGGTGACAGAAAAATTAAACACATCAAAATTCAGCTTGAGTGAGATTAAAATGTGACACTCATGTAATCCTGCGTAAAATGTATGCAAAATTCAAAAATTTCTTGCGTGAGAAATTTTTTTTTCTTCGTGAGCGAATCCCTAATCGTTAGTCGCCCGCCAAAAGCGGTTTATTTCTAGATGTATTTGTTCATCATGGGTCATTTAGGGCCCAAAGCTGTTTAGGGTTAAAGAATTTCTTAAAATCTAACATTTCTATATTAAGTTTTATAATTTATAATAAATCTAGTGTAAAATGAAAAGTTTTTAACTAAAAATGTTGAGTTTTATAAAAAAAAATTTCATTTTCCCAAAATGTCCTGGAAACAGACCGTTATACGCGCTGTTTAAGAATCTCGTATTTTTTCAAAAAAAATTTTTGTCAAACGAACTTATATATACTTGAAATAAATGCAATAAAAACTTTAGATTGTGCAACTTAAAATCAAAAAAAAAAAAAAATTTTTAAATTTTGTGGTTTTGAGTTTAAGGTGGGTAAGTTGCTCGGTTTTCACGTGAAAATCTGTCAAACTCCATATAAAAAAAACACAAATTTCACACCGGCTTTACAAAAGCGTAAAAATTTCGCTGAAGAGGTATTCTGTTCACTGGTGAAAAACCGGAAAAATAACCCGGTATATGTTGCATCAATACGCATCAACACTATAAGCAACATTTTTTTAAATTGTACAGACCATTTAAAAAGCGGTGAAATTTAACATTCAGATGTAAAATGAAGTAATTATAAGTGTTTGGGACTGCAAACATTAATAATATCATATAACTTACCAAAAAATATTATTTAAAGTTATTTTATGTATTCTGACGCGCAAAACATAACCAAACATAAGTATGACTGTCAAATTTTCGCTACAAATTAATTGATGTTTCGAAACATTTTTTTTTCACCGGTGAACAACTTACTTAGCTTTAGGGCAAAATGTATGGGTCATTTTTGGCAACCCTTTTAGAGGGGTTAACAATGTCTTATTAAGCTAAAATTTTTTTCTAAGAAAATATGATCGAATTGAAAGGACTGACTGAAATAAAAAAGAAGATAAAGTGATTTTTGTAATTTTGGCAATTTTTTAAAATAAATACTATTTTTTAAGAAATCGCGGATTTTCAACGTCATTTCGGCAGCGGAAGATGACCACCGATCTGCATGAAAATTAAACCACATTGTTTTTAGGTCTATTCCAACAAATCTGTCGGTGAGCCGGAACGAAATTCGCCCAAAAGCCAAATTCGATCCACCCTAGTGTATATATACAATAAAAATTGTAAATTTACCACTTTTTATTGTAAATATACAAGTTTTTGGCATAAAAAACAGTAGTTTAACCAAACAATTTGTAAATTAACAATTTTGGTTTTTGATTTTCTACTTTATTTTGTAAATTTACAACTTTTTTTTGTAGGTTTACAATTTGTTTTGTAAGTTTTAATTTTTTTTATTGCACATTTACAATTTTTATGGTAAATATACGTGTTTTCAAAAATTTTTTGCGGAAATAACAGTAGTTTAACCAAATAATTTGTTAATCTACAATTTATTTTTTTCATTTTCTATTTTTTCTTTGGAAACTAACAACATTTTTCTGTCAGTTTACAATTTTATTTTGTAAACTTACCAAATTTTTTTGTAAATTTACAAAAAAAACGTTCACCTCGAAGTTAATATTTTACAAAAAAACTTGTAAATTTACATTTTCTTTACGGGGATTCTTGCTAGTACATATTTTACAAAACCTGCCCCGTAAAATCACGGGGATTTTATGTCATTTTACAAACTTTTTTTTTGTGTGTAATATACACTAAAAAAAACTTATTAAATTACTATAAAAAGTCGTGTGATCTTGTGATTTACCAATATTTGACAGTTTTCCTTGTGTTTTAACAAAAAATGTTCGCTTGAAATTTAGAGTTTTTTTGTAATTTTACAATTTTTTTTGTAATTTTACAAATTTTCATCATATTTTTACAAAAAAAATCTAGTAAATTCACGAGATTTCCTTGAAAGTTTTATTGCGCCGAAAAAAGATGTAAATTTACAATTTTATTGGTAAAAGTCTTGTAAAATTACGAAAAAGCTAGTAATTTTTACCAGAAATTCTCGTAAAATAGGAGGTAGCAAAAAATCTAGTAAAATCACGAAACCTCCTTGTAAGTTTAATCGCGTCAAAAAATTGTAAATTTACATTTTTTTGGTAAAAAGCTTCTAAAATTACAAAATTATTGGTAAAAACCTTGTAAAATTACAAGGAATTGTTGTCAAATTGGAGGTAGAAAAAAAAGGTTTTTACCAATAATTTTGTAATTTCACAAGATTTTTACCAATAAAATTGTAAATTTACAAACTTTTTTGACGCGATAAAACTTACAAGAAATTATCGTGACTACTAGATTATATGCTACACTCAAAAAAAAACCTTGTAAAGTTACCAAAAAAACTCGTGATTTTACGAGGCTATTCTCGTAAAATAGGAGGTAGGTAAAATTCTCGTAAAATTACGAGGATATCCTCGTAATTTTAAATGCGCCAAAAATTGGTAAAATAGCCAATTTTATTGGTAAAAATATTGTTTTAAAAACGGAAAAATAAAAAAATTTGGTAAACTTACAAGAAAAAATGGTAATTTACAAACCAAAATAGTAAATTTACAAAAAAAAAAAAGTAAATTTAAAAAAAAAAAAAATTGTAAATTTACCACAAAAAATTGTTTAAATTTTACCAATTTTTGGTAGTGATAATTTTTAAGCCACAAAAATTATAAAAAATTGGTAAATTTACAAGAAAAGTGGTAAATATAATTAAAATAATGGTGAATTTACAAATAAAAATTGTAAATTTACAAACAAAATTGTTTAAAATTTACCAATTTTCGGTAGTGATAGTTTTTTATCCACAAAAACTACTGAAAAAAATGGTAAACTTACAAAAATAAGTGGTAAACCTCGAAAAAAAGTTGTAAATTAACAAAATGATATTGTTAATTTGCATTTATTTTGGAAAATGTCGAAAAAAAAATAAATGAAAAAAATTACAATTTTTTGAGTAAATATAACAAAAAAAATGTAAATTTATCAATGTTTAAAGTTTATTTTTTTTTTAATAAAAAAAAAATTTTCCGGGACCGGGAAAATTAAAAAAAAAAACAATAAATAGAAAATTTACCAAAAAAAAAATGTTTTTTTTGTTTAACAACATAAATCTTCGTATAACATAATTTTTTGTAAAATAACCGTTTTTTTTTAACTAGAATCCTCGTAATGAAAACTTGTTATAAAATTACAGTTTTTTTTTGTAAAATAACCTTTCAAAATGGTAGAATACAATTACGAAAATAAATTTTTAAAATTACCAATAAAACTGTAGTTCTCGTTTGAGCAAAGTACAAGATTTTTTGTTAAAAAGCAAGGAAAATTGTTAAATATTGATAGAACGGGATTACGAGGCATTTTACCAGGCGTTTTACCAGTTTTTTTTATTTGAGTGTACCTCCTAATTTACAATAATTCCTACACTAAAAAAAAAACCTTGTAAAATTACAAGAAAAACTTTTAACTTTTTTTTTGTTTGCTACCTCCTATTTGACAAAAATTCCTAGTAATTTTACAAGTTTTTTACCAATAATTTTGTAATTTTACAAAATTTTTACCAATAAAATTGTAAATTTACAAATATTTTGATACGATAAAATTTACAAGCAGGTTTTGCAATTTTACTAGATTTTTTGCTACCTCTTATTTTACGAGAATGCCAAGTAATTTTACAAGCTTTTTACCAATAATTTTGTAATTTTACAAATTCTTTACCAATAAAATTGTAAATTTACAGTTTTTCGGAGCAATTGAAATTACAAGGAATTCTAGTGAATTTACTAGATTTTTTTGTAAAGTTATCTTGGAAATTAGTAAAATTACAAAAAAATGTAAAATTACAAAAAAAATTTAAATTTTGATCCAAATTTGTTTGTTAAAAAACAAGAAAAACTGTTAAATATTGGTAAAATGGGATTACGAGACTTTTCCTAGTAATTTGACAAAGTTTTTTTTTTTGTGTAATAAAAATAACGAACTTTTTGTAATTTTACAAGCTTTTTACCAATAAAATTGTAAATTTAAAATTTTTTGACGCTATATAACTTACAAGGAGTTTTTTTGATAACTCCTATTTACAAGAAATCCTAGTCAAAATTGCAAGCTTTTTTGTAAATTTACAAACTTTTTACCAAAAGCTTTTCAAGTGTACAAAATTAGTAAAAAACAAATTAATCTCACAGTATGATTCTGAAAATTGTCTCTGACCAATAAAAATTTAATAAAATTAAAATTTTTATAAAAAAAACACTTTATGATATTTTTAGTCACAGACAATTTTAAAATTTAATTTTTGTAAATACTTGTTTTTCGTATTCGATTTATGTAAAATTAACTTTTAATTAGATTAGATTTTTTTCGTATATTATTGAAATTATAAAATTTAGATTACAAAAACAACACTTGTTTTATTTATTAGTAAATTATATTATTTTTATTTCTATTAAAGTAGTTCAGTTGAAGATTATATGCGAAAAAAAAAAAATTGAAAACCGTATTGAAAAGCAACATAAAATACAAAAACTGATAATAAAAAAGCAAAAAAAAACAAGAAAACACAATGCAAAAGCAAAATTCCAGTTTCACTTTCCGTTTATGCTTTTTTTGTATAACCTCCACCATATTAATGGGACTATATTTGTGCTTGTCAGATCGTTTGTAACACTTTTATTCCAAAAAAAAATCTCAGTTTTTTCCTTGACCCTTTTTAAGAGTTTTGCACAAATTTTCATTTCTTGAACTTAAGAAAAATTCGTAATTTTTTAAAATTTGTTGACAAATTTTAAATGACGATGTCTGGAAAAACGCAAGACCGATTTTCGATATTGGTATTCAGCATGTAAAAATTTATAAAAAAGAATGGTACACTCAAAAAAAATGGTACACTCAAAAAAAACTCGTAAAATGCCTACCAATATTTAACAATTTTCCTTTTTTTTAACAAAAAATCTTGTACTTTGCTCAAACGAGAACTACAGTTTTATTGGAAATTTTACAAATTTATTTTCGTAATTGTATTCTATCATTTTAAAAGATTATTTTACAAAAAAAAAACTGTAATTTTGAAACAAAGTTTTTATTACGAGGATTTTAGTTGATTTTCAAAAAAAATTTAATTGCACAAAAATTATGTTATACGAGGATTTATGTTGTTTAAATTTTCCAAGTCCCGGACAAAATTTTTTTTTTTATTGAAAAATATTAAAAAAAAAGTTAATTTACAAAAAAAAAAAAACAGTTATTTTACAAATATGATTTTATTACGAGAATTTATGTTGTTTAACAAAAAAAAATTTTTTTTTGTAAATTTACCATTTTGGTTTGTAAATTTACCATTTTTTTAAGCATATTTACCATTTTTTCTTGTAAGTTTACCATTTTTTTTATTTTCCCGGTTTTAAAACAATGTTTTTACCAATAAAATTGCTTATTTTACCAATTTTTGGCGCATTTAAAATTACGAGGAAATCCTCGTAATTTTACGAGAATTTTACCTACCTCCTATTTTACCAGAATAGCCTCGTAAAATCACGAGATTTTTTGGTAACTTTACAAGGTTTTTTTTTGAGTGTGTGATAAGCGCTTCAAAATTAATAAATATGATGTCACGCAAGACAATTTTTTTTTTAATTTTCCAAAATTCAAATTTTTAATCGTTGGGCGCCACGGGTTAATTTAATCCTATTACTCAAAATTTATACCACATAAGTTTTAGTAGAATAAAAATTTGTCCGGACATTCAAAAACGGGAGAAAAACTGTTTTGCAAAACAAAAAATGCTGCTTTAATGGGGGCTATATTATTGGAATTTTTGAAATATATATAGAAATATATAATTGGAAATTTTTGTATTATATTTAGAAATTTTTGAATTAAAATTATTAAATATTTCTGAAATATTAATGGACATTTTTAAAATATAATTGGAAATTTTTAAAATATGTATAATTGGAAATTTCTGAAATATAATTGGAATTTTTTGAAAATTTTCTAAAATATAATTGCAATTTTTTGAAATATAATTTGTATTTTCTTAAACAGTATTAGAAATGGTATACACTCAGATTTTTATGTAATTTACTACATGTTAGTTGTTTGTATATTTTACAGTAGTTAGTTGTTTTCAACTACAAAGTCAGTTGTTTTTGTATGAAAAATATTAAACTAATTTTTCTGTTAGTTATTTTAAGTCGTCTTTTCGAACTACAAACAAAAAAGTACTGTAATGTAGTAACAGTTATTTAAAGTAGTTTATTATATTTCCCAGCAGAAATAAATCGAGATTTTGGCGACACAGCATCTGTTTATAGCATACCGTAGCGCATCCAAAGAGCGCTCTTAGGGATGCAGTAAAAGGAAGGGGAAAAAATTTTAATTTTTTTTTAAGATTTTTTATATAAAACTTATAATGTGTAATTATTTTTTGATAAAATTTCACACTTGCTTTCCTTTTTAATATTTTTAACACTTTTTGAATAAAAAAACATGAGTTTTAGACAAAGACACATGATTTGACTGCATCATTATTGCGCATTAATCAGCGCTGCAAGGAGCGCTTCAATCATAGCATCTTTGACCGCTGTTCCCAAAAAAAACCCCTAAAAAATGTGAAAATTAAAATTTCCGATATTTTTTTGATGTTCACTTCCGATTTTTTTTTTCATTTTGTTTCACATAAATAAAGTTTTGTAAAGTAAAACGAATGAATTTTTTTGTTATATTTTTTTAAATTTTAGTTATTTGATTTCAACTTTGAATTTACAGCATCTTTATTCTGCTTAAATCAGCTCTACAAAGATACATGAATTCACTGCATCTTTAATCTGCTTAAATCAGCGCTAAAAAGATACATGAATTTACAGCATCTTTATTCTGCTTAAATCAGCGCTCTAAAGACACGTGATTTCAGTGCATCTAAAGAGCGCTGTTTCTGTGTATCCAACTAGCGCTCTAAAGTGGGACATCGCCTTAGGGAATCATGCATGAATTCAGCGCAATTGGATGCGCTCCTTTACTCAAGTTCCCCTTCCAAAAGCTGCTGAACGTTCAGCAAAATTTCTGCTGGGTTATTTTATCTCTGAATAATTTTCAAAGTTTGTTTTCCAAAAAATAAAAATAAATTTTCGTTTTTTTATTTTTCACAATTAAAAAATTTGGTCTTTTTTTTGAAAAAATTTTTGAAAAAAAAAATTTTATATATTGATTATTTTATATCTACAAATGTAAGTAGTTTTTACTACATAAGTCAGTTGTTTTTTGTCAGTTAAAATAACTAACATTGTTAGTTGATTTAACTGAAAAAGTAGTTGACCCCAAAACAACTTACAAAGTAGTAGTAGTTATTTTAACTATTAATCGAAAATGTTAAGAAGAAATTGTAAATATATCGAATTACGAATGTATTGGGCCCCTGTAGGTTAGTTTGGTAGGGTGCAGCCTATGAAACAGTTCCACCAAAACCCTTGGTAGATTTCGCTACGTCGAGAAGACAGTCATTGTTATTATCGATTAGGTTGAAATTATAAAAAATGATTTGTAACACTGTCCCATCTAAAAATTGATTAGATCTGACTGATCTTTTAAGATCTAATTATATCAATTGTACCTGATCAGATCTATTGTATCCGAGATTTGTCCCCAGTTTCGAGATCTAAGTAGATCTTATCAGTAATTGTATCTGATCTGATCTCTGAAATTTGGACACATCTCGGATATAATAGATCTGATCAGATACAATTGATATAGTCAGATCTTAACAGATCTCATCATATCTAATCGATTTTAACACGGAGTGCTCGAATTTGATTTTTTTTTAACAAGCTAGGCACCCTGGCTTGTTAAAACTGGTAAAGTTAATTCGAGTACGCTGAATTCAATGGTGCTAGCCATTTTTCGAAGTTATCGCACAGAAAAAAATAAAAAAAATATTTGAGCAAATTTTTAATACGATTGAGTTTAAAATTACTCAATTTTGCACCAGTAAACGATTTAATAGTATTGAGTAAATTTTTAATAAAAATTTATTAAATGTGTGAAAAAAAATTTGAGTAAATTTTTAATTGACACAATTAAAAATTTACTCGAAATTTATCTATTTTTTTTTTTTAAGTTTAAAAAAGTTTTAAATTTTTTTACAAAAAAAAACAAAAAACGTGTTTTTTCAAACTTTACCAAAACTATTTATGTCTCAAAAACATAGGAAAATTTTATAAAGACGATTACAAACTTTCATATACATACACAAAAAACTATAAACTAAACGAGAATTCCAAAAACTATGAGAGTTAAAAAAATTAAAAAAACTATTAAATTTTTATTAAGTTATTTGCTTAAATTGTTTTTAAAATTTTTGAGTAAATTTTTAATTGTGTCAATTAAAAAATTACACAATTTATGTTTTTAAATTTAAACAAGTAATCAAATTTGTTTCCTCCATATGTTTTTCTGTGCGCTCGTATTCCTGATATTCGCGATATTAAATTTTGATGCTCAAGTACAATAAAAACGATATTTTTAAACTTTTGCGATAATTTTTAAATTTAAACCCATTCAACTCTGTTAAATTAAGACAACAAACCATAATACTGTGAATTTTTTCGCGAAAAATATTTTTTGTTCGCGAAAAATCTTTTTTTTTTTTTTAAATTTGGTTCAACCGAATTTTTTTTATATATCGTGAACCTATATTCAAAATATGCCAACTCAAATTTGACGGAAATGAGTTTCCGATGGCAAATAGCTCCCCTATGTAATACCTATCTGCCATAAAAATTTGAGAGCAAAAAAGTAATTTGTTGTCGTTTTACATCCATTTTTGTTAATCTGCTAACTCAAAGTACATATTTTTTTGGTGAAAATAAATGCCAACTCCCATTGTAAATTTCCAAAAATTTTTCAAAATTTAAAAAAAAAAAAATTAGACCACATATCTTATTGCATTTGCCATGCTGAACACGAATCTGATACAGATTTTGATATCTAATGGCTAGTTTTCGAGATATTGCCATTTTTAAAATATCAGTTAATAGTGTTTGCAAAAAAAAAAAATGCTTATATAGATGTAACTTTCAAACTATTTATCAGATTGAAACATTATGAATGGGGCAAATAAAGTGAATGATATAATCTTTCAAAATAGCTAGTTTGGAGTGACCCTATTGCAATACAGCGTGAGTTACAGAGTGCCAAAGTTGACCACCCTGAGATTAAAAGGCTTTCGGAGCTAGTAACTTTTAAAAAATATGCAAAGATTTTTAGTTTTTTGTTCAGTTTTTGCAATTATCGTACTAAGGATAACAAAAACCAAAAAAAAAAAAATATTAAAAATTTTTTCAAAAAAAATTTATTTTTATTTTTCGACAAAATATGCCAACTCTAAAAAAATATTTGTTTTTTGATATAGTAATAAATGCCATCTCTGAAAAATACGCAAACAAGTGCAAAATATGAAAATTTTTGCATAGGTAAAAATTGTTTAGAATATTTAAACCATCTTGTGGAAGGTACATTGTTTATTTTTGCAATAATATGCGAAATAACTAGTTTTTTAGCTCTCCTGAACAGTAAGCTTTTTCGAGTTGGCATTTATTGAATATAGTTCGACGATATGGTTTTGAATTGAGAAAAGTGTGAAAGAAAAATTTTAATTTTTCTAAAAATTTAAGTCATCCTGGTTTGCTATTTTTAGTTTGATTTGAATTTACGACACCCATCTGGTAAAGCTAGTCTGTATACGCTACGCTAAATCCCATTGCAATATTATTATACCACTGTAATTTTTTTTTTTGCGAAAATTTTTTTTCGCGATTTTTTTTTCATGTTTTTTTATTTTTTTATTTTGATATTAATTTATGAAAATGTGAATACAATATATTAAAGGCACAAAATTTTTCGAAAAAAAAACTTTTTGCGCAGAATTTATTTTTTTCGCGAAAAAAACAATGCATTTTCTAAATTTATATTTAAAAAGCATAAAAATTTCATTTTTGTAGTACTTTAGCTTTACAATTTTAAAAACGCGAATATTGCGAATAGCGCTAACTTAGAAAAACGGCTACACTAAAAAAAAACTTGTAAAATGACAAGAAAAGTTTGTTACTTTTTTTTTGCTAACTCCTATTTGACAAGAATTCCTTGTTATTTGACATGGTTTTTACAAATAATTTTGTAATTTTACCAGATTTTTACCAATAAAATTGTAAATTTACAATTTTTTTGAAGCTATAAAACTTACAAGGAGGTTTCGTAACTTTACTAGATTTTTTGCTATCTTCTATTTTACGAGAATTCCTAGTAAAAATTACGGCCTTTTTTGTAATTTTACCAGATTTTTACCAATAAAATTGTAAATTTACAACTTTTTTTGGCGCAATTAAACTTACAAGGAATTCTCGTGAACTTACTAGATTTTTTTGTAAAAAACCTTGGAAATTTGTAAAATTACCAAAAAAATTGTAAAGTAACAAAAAAAATTTAAATTTCGATCGAAAATTTTTTGTTAAAAAACAAGGAAAACTGTCAAATATTGGTAAAATGGGATTACGAGACTTTTTCTAGTAATTTGACAAGATTTTTTTTTTCGACTGTAGCACCATTTAATTCAACGTACCCGAATTAGATTTACCAGCTTGTTAATTTTTGAGACCACACACAAAAAAAACCTTGTCAAATTACTAGAAAAAAATTCTCGTAATACCATTTTACCAATATTTTACAGTTTTCCTTGTTTTTTAACAAACAATTTTCGATCGAAATTTACGTTTTTTTTTCAATTTTACAATTTTTCTTGTAATTATAAAAATTTCCAAAGTTTTTTAAAAAAAAAAAAAATCTAGTAAATTTACGAAAACTGGAAAACTGTCAAATGTTGGTAAAATGGGATTACGAGCATTTTACCAACCTTTTTTGCTTTGTTTTTTAACAAAAATTTTTGATCGAAAAATAGTAAATTTACAATTTTATTGCTAAAAACCTTGTAAAATTAAAAAATTGTTGGTAAAAAGCCTGTAAAATAACAAGGAAATCTTCTCGAATAGGAGGAAAAAAAGTTATTAACTTTTCTTGTAACTTTACAAGTTTTTTTTTTTTTTTTGAGTGTAGCACAGTGTAATTAATCTTTTTTAAATTTCAGGAAAAAAAATTTAAACAAAAATTTAAAAAAAAATACTTTTTTTTTACTTTTTTTTATTTAAAAATACTTATTCTAATTTTTTTTTTTTAATTTTTCGGTTTAGAAAATTCTCCAATTTTAAAAACATTTTTCGCAAAGGATAATTCCATTAATTTTCATAGTTTCTTAAACATTTACTAAAGCAAAAAACAAATAATTTAATTAATTGTTACTATCACAGGGTGCAGGGTATTAAAAAATTCGGCAGAGCCGACTTAAACACTCTTCACTTGTTTTTTTAATTTTTTTTTGTTTGTTTTGTGTTGCTTTGTATTTTTTTTTTTTTTTGTAAACCAAAATTACAACAAGTTTGATATTTAAAATATTTCAAAACCACTGACTTACATTTGCGATTTTTGAGAAATTTCTAGTTTAGTTTAATTTAACTTTTTTGTTATTTTATTTATTATTTTATTTGTACTTTAATTATATATTTTTTTTTAAACTTTATTTAAATAATTTTTGAAAATTTAAATTTTATGTATTTTTCTATTTATAGATTTTTGATTTTAATTTTTGTTTTATTTTTAGCTTTTCTTTATGTTTTTTTTATTATTTCTTTTTTTTCACACACTTTTTATTAACAATTCGTTGTCAATTTTTATTCCGCTTACAACCACCACTGTTGTCACCGATCGCCGTTTTAAAACTGAGCTTAATGTTAATAAAGAGTTTGTAAAAATATTAAAATAAAATTTAACAAATCACTCACAACTCAGAATATAACTAAAAATCAATTTAACAATCAAACTAGACAACAGAAAACAACAGTGATTATATTAGTTTACCTTTTAAACATGTTTTAAAGTAATATTAATTACCTATCTATAGCTTAATACAAATTTGTATACACATAGACGTTTAGCAACATGTTGCTAAGCAGAAGACATAAACTATCTGAGAATCTGAGACTTTTTCTATAAGGCAAAAATATCTCAGAAGCTGAGACCTTTTCTATAACAAAAAAAATGTCTCAGAATCTAGAAAATTTTTTTAATAAAGAAAAAAGTACCAGAAAAAGTACCTGACTTTTCATATAAAAACAAAAAATCTCAGATAATGAAACATTTTTTTTCTATAACAAAACAAGTAGAAAAGTTAAATTCGACTTGGCCGAATCTATAAATACCCTCCACAATGCCCATTTTAAGTGATAGTAAATTTTTTAAGTTGAAAAAATAACAGTTTTGATTGGAAATATTTTATTTTGCGTAAAAAATTTTTTTTTAATAATTTTTGAAAAAAAAAAAAAATAATTTACTAATTTTTTTTTAAGTGTAAATTTTTTTTGAGTGTAAAATTTTTTTCGAGTGTATTTTTTTTTTTTGTTTTGGTATAAAAATATTTTTGAGTGACAAAAATACGTCGTAAAATATTTTTGTGACTTACCAATGTTTTTAAAACAGGTTTAACGGGTTTTCAACACGTGAATTTAAGGTGACGCTAATCTGAAATTCACGGTTTTGCTAATAACTTTTGAACCACTGGACCGATTTGGCTGAAATTCAATGCGAACTAGGCTGAAGGAACGAAAAATATATATGCCAAGCTTCAGCATCCTCAGAATTGCTTTTCGAAAGTTATAGTGCATTTTATCTCATAAATTCACGAAAAACCCTTGCCGAAATTCAGTCTTTTGCTCATAACTTTTGAACCACTGGACCGATTTTGCTGGATTGCAATACCAACCTGACCAGGTAAATGCCCAACATATATGCCAAAGTTCAGGAGCTTCCGTAAAGTCTTTCAAAAGTTAGCGTGTTTTCAACAGACAGACAGACGGACAGAATGACAAACTTATACTTATATACCCTCTATCACTAGAGTGGAGGGTATAAAAAATTAGGAACTCGAAAATTTTATCAACATTTTTTTTTAAATCTTTTTTAATTATTCTTTATTCCAAAACGCAAAAAAAATATGTCTGGGACTTTTACAAAAAAAAAAAGTTTTGTTAAACAACATAAATCCTCGTAATAAAATCATTTTTGTAAAATAACTGTTTTTTTTTTGTAAATCAACTAGAATCCTCGTAATAAAAAAATTGTTGTAAAATTACATTTTTTTTTGTAAAATAACCTTTTAAAATGGTAGAATACAATTACGAAAAAAAAATTGTAAAATTACCAATAAATCTGTAGTTCTCGTTTAAGCAAAGTACAAGCATTTTTGCTAAAAAACAAGAAAAATTGTTAAATATTGGTAGAACGGGATTACAAGGCATTTTACCAGGCCTTTTACGAGTTTTTTTTTTTTTGAGTGTAGACCTGAAAACTATGTGGTTCAACTTTGAGACCAATCGGATAAAATTAAATCGTGGCGTCCGGCGATCAAAGTTTTGAATTTTCGAAAATTGAAATTAATTATATAAAAAAGTATATGAATGGCTTATTGTAAAATCTCGATAAGGAACACTTCATTTTATGGTGGTTTTTGCCTTAAAACTCTTAAATGTAGAAAATATAACTTTTTCAGAACACTTTATTCTGAGTATACTTGTACGAAGGGCTAATGCAAGACTTCTGCTAAAAATCTCTCAATGGAACATCAACAGAAGGCGAAAAACACAAAAAAAATAAAATGTTGCTTATCAAGTTCTTGCAGTAAGCCCTTCATATGTATTGCGATACATCATATTTATTAATCTTGATGCGCTGAACACGAATATCAAAAAAAAATTAAATCGGTCATCTGGTTTTCGAGATATCGCTATTTAAAAATGCTATTTTCAAAAATGGTCCACGGTCAAGATACTTTAAAAATTAATTTGAGCCAAATCCGATGATTTTAATTCGTAGCGCCCTTCTACCAAAGTTTTGGTATTTTGGAGAATGTTCACCAAAAACTCTAAACTTTGATCGAAGGGCGCTATAGGTTTAAACCAATGGTTCCCAACCTTTGATTCTCGCCCCACTGGGGGGCAGTTTGAAGGTTCCAGGGGGGCAACTAGCAAATTTTCAAGATTTTTTTTATCAAATTAACTACAAAAACAATTTTTTTTTGCAAAATTAACTACAAAAATCTGGTTAATTTCTTAACATTTTTACTAAAAACTTAATTTAAATGCTTATTTTACAAAAATTTTGATAAACAAGTAGTAATTTTTCATTAGAAACAAAAATTAAAAATACCAACAAATTTTTCCTTAGTGTAGGGGGGACAAGAAAATTTTTTTTAACTTAAAAAGGGGGCGTGGCGTAAAAAAGGTTGGGAACCATTGGTTTAAACGGTCTGATTTGTATCGAATTAAGAAAAAAATTTTAACTTAAAAGTGGGGCGTGGCGTAAAAAAGGTTGGAAACCATTGGTTTAAACGGTCTGATTTGTCTCGAATTAAGTTCAAATGAAAGTTTGTCTTAAGCTCTATGAAAAAGTAAATGGAAAAAAATTTAAATTGTATTTTGAATAGGTATTTTCTAGTTCGAGGTCATTATTTGCTTTACTAATTAAATCATTGAATAATTTTCAAAAAAATATTTTTCTATTTTAAATTTATTTATGTTGGTTATTTTTGCAAGACTTAATCGACACGTATTTTGGAATTTGTCAGAGTCCATTGTCAAGATTTATATTTGCTAAATAATCTTCACAATGGAATCTGACAAATTCCGAAACACATGCTATTAAGGCTTGCAAAAATGACCAACATAAATAAATTTAAAACAGAAAAATAATTTTCTTGAAAATTATTCTATGAGAATACCATGTCTTTAATTAGTAAAGGAAATAATGATCTTGAGCTAGAATAAACCTACTCAAAATATAATATTTTAAATGTTAAAAAAAAACAATTTTGGTTTTTTAATAAAAATGTATGGAATTAAAAAACTTTTCATCGTAGAAAAAGTCTAAGATTCTGTGACATTTTTCCTATAGAAAAAGTTTAGGTATGAAAGATCTGGTACTTTTTTTTTAAAAAACAAGTACCATAAAAAGTACCAGACTTTCTATACTGACCAGGGAAGTATCTCAACCCTTATAAACCGATTTGCATGAAACTTAAAATATATTAAAAAAAAAAAAAACAATTCTAAGGTTGGGGAGTCTGGGCTAATTGGCCACATCGGGGATTTAGATGTTCAAAAAATAGGTTGAAAAAATGGCGAAATTTTTTTTTTTTTTGGATTTTTCAGCTATTTTTTTTTTAAGAAACTATAAGATGCACACTCCAAAAAATAAACTGGTAAAACGCCTGGTAAAATGCCTTGTAATCCCGTTCTACCAATATTTAACAATTTTCCTTGTTTTTTAACAAAAAATCTTGTACTTTGCTCAACCGAGAACTACAGTTTTATTGGTAATTTTACAAGTTTATTTCGTAATTGTAGTCTACCATTTTGAAAGGTTATTTTACAAAAAAAAAAAACTGTAATTTTACAACAAAGTTTTTATTACGAGGATACTAGTTGAATTACTAAAAAAATTTTATTTTACAAAAATTGTGTTATACGAGGATTTATGTTGTTTAACAAAAAAAAAAATTTTTTGCATTTTTTTTTTTTTATTGAAAAATATTTAAAAAAAAGTTGAAAAAATTTTGAAAAATTTATTACGAGGATTCTAGTTAATTTACAAAAAACAAGTAAAAAAAGTTAAATTCGGCCTTGCCGAATGTAGTGATACCCTCTACAATTTCAAAAAGATTATTGCAAAAATCTTTATTTAAAAGGAAATTACTTTTAAAAAAAAAATTTTGAAAAAAAATTTCCGCGAAAAAAAATGTTGTTAAAAAAAAATCCGCGATTTTTTTTCTTTTTTTGTCAAAAAATATGTTCGTACTTGTTTAAATACCATTTGGTGTTCAATTATGTTCACATATGTCAACCAGAAGCCGAATTAAAGCATTTTGTATTTTTAGGTTATGTTGAATGTACTGAAATTTTTAAGGTGTGCTTACATTTTAGTTCATAACTTTTGAACCGATGAACCGATATCACTCAAATGCAATACCAAACTTCTCGGGAGAACTTCCAATAAATATGTCAAGTTTCAGTCATCTCTGTGTAATATTTTGTCCGTGATAGCATTTTCCACAGACAGACAGACGGACAGACGGACAGACGGACATCGCTAGAATGTCTTAAAATCGATCGGGAATCATGAATATATATACTTTATGGGGTCCCAGACCGATATTTCGATGAGTTACAAACGGAATGACAAACTTATATATACCCTCTATCACTAGAGTGGAGGGTATAAAAACAGTTACTTTACAAAAATGATCTTATTACGAGGATTTATGTTGTTTAACAATTTTTTTTTTGTAAATTTATCATTTTGGTTTGTAAATTTACCATTTTTTAAACATATTTACCATTTTTTCTTGTAAGTTTACCATTTTATTTTTATTTTTCCGGTTTTAAAACAATATTTTTACCAATAATTATAATTGGTTATTTTACCAATTTTTGGCGCATTCAAAATTACGAGGAAATCCTAGTAATTTTACGAGAATTTTACCTACCTCCTATTTTACGAGAATAGCCTCGTAAAATCACGAGATTTTTTGGTAACTTTACAAGGTTTTTTTTTTGAGTGCAGTGGCATAACCTTGTGAAAAGTCTCGTCATCCCATTTTACCAATATTTGACAGTCTTCCTTGTTTTTTAACAAATCCAAATTTACATTTTTTTTTGTAATTCTACAAATTTTCAAGATAATTTTACAAAAAAAAATCAAGTAAATTCACGAGAATTCCTTGTAATTTTAATTGCGCCAAAAACTGTAAATTTACAATTTCATTGGTAAAAACTTGTAAAATTACAAAATTATTGGTAAAAAGCATGTAAAATTACTAGGAATTCTCGTAAAATAGGAGGTAGCAAAAAATCTAGTAAAATTACGAAACCTCTAAATTTCATCGTGTCAAAAAATTTTTAAACTTACAATTTTATTGGTAAAAACCTTGTAAAATTACAAAATTATTGGAAAAACGAGGTAGCAAACCAAAAAAAGTTTTTTGAGTGTACGATATCCACATGAATACGAAATAATTGTTTTAATAAACAATTTTATTGTAATGACATAGAAAATAATTGATATTTAATTCAACAACACAATTTTTAATACAATTAAATTGGTTGTTAATACAACAGTGCACTATAGGGAATTTTCTGTTATTTTCTGGCCAAAACTCCAAAAGTTGGGATATTGCCTCAAAATTTGGCAAGTTTATTAGGCGGTAAGTCTTAAGGCTCTGTATAAAAAATTGGCATGATCTGGCCTAATAAATCGTGTTTTTAATGCAATTTTGTAATATAATTTTGTCAATAATTTTTACATCCACGCCCACAAAAGGGGGCGGGCAAAAAAATAATTTTTCTTGTGCCTTTGGTCCAAGTGCAGGGCTTTAAACTTCTTGTGGCGTATTTTTTTTTAATTTTTAAGCAAATGTACAAAAAAATGTAAAATATGGGATTTTGCGTAGCTAGACTAAGTTATTTAAGGGGGAGCTTTTTTTCACATGTTCCAATTTTGCCCATTTACGAACTTGAACATCGTAAGACTATAAGACATATTCGTGCCAAACATCATGCGGCTAGCTCTTTTGGTTTGGACAGCATCGTGCATTCCCCAGACAGTCAGACCGACAGACGGTCGGACGGACATCACTAAATATCTTTTCCCCATGGAGCCGCATGGCTTAGCGGATGAATACATCTTACTCACAAAGAGTTTCCCAATACCTCATAGAGATATGGGAGTATGCAATTATATGCAAAAAAAGTAGCAGTCCACAAATATATTTGGTTTAAAAAAGAAAAAAATTAATTAAATAGAAAAATTAAAAAAATACATAAATCAACATTTTAAACCTGTACTTTGTACAAAATATATTTATTTGCTCTATTGATAATTGAAATTAATTTCAAATGATTTTAATACATGATTTGAAGTACGTTAATTTTGTAATAAGTTATGTTCTCCAAAATTTAAAAAAAAATAATAAAAAATTAAATTTTGTTTTTGACGCCTCCGTACTAGCGGTAAAAGAGTTTGGTGTACAAAAATATGTGTGCTAGCTTACTTTTATATAGTTTACTGTATAATGGCATCCGAAAAAAATTTTTTTGAACACATCAAAAATGGACTTTTGGCCAACAATTCCTTAAAAATTCCCTATAGTGCAGTGATTTAATTGAAAATCAGCCCACAATACAATTTTTTTTGTGCGGAATTTTCCCAAAGGACCATATTTTTTCATAAGGTGGCAACGGTACTTTTTTCTTCAAATCTAAATGTTTTTTTATTTTTTTAATTTTAAAAAAATATTTTGAACTTTTTATTTAAGTTAAAAAATATTTTTTTTTTGTTATTGCATTTCAAGTTAATAACAAGTAAAACAACTTGTTTAATTTAAAAGAAATTTTTTTTTTATAATATAATTTGTTAGACTGGTATGCAAATGATATCAATTGAATTGATATAGTGAGGTGAACAAAAGTAATAAAATAAGAAAATAATGAATATAAAGAAGTTTAAAAGTCGATTCCATTATTAGATTTAAATACTATTATTTAAACTAAAATTTATTCGCTGACAGATTTACAAAATCAAAGTTGTGATGATAATTCAGAAAATTTCTTTGATCGATTTGAGTTATAAGTTTAGTTTAAATCGATTTGTGGACTTTAACTAACTACTTATAGTTGGCAAAATACAGAAAATGATAGAAATTAATTAAAATTTGTAGAATCACAATTATAAAAGCTTTGCAGTTATTACTTGTTAAAAGTTATTTATTATTAGTTGATACTTTTATATATATACATAATCCTTGAAATTCCTATAAGGAACATAGGGCCTCAAAATTTTTTATGTCAGTTGAAAAAACTTGAGAAATAAGTTCGCACAAAATGCAAATGGCGTCTAAGCAGGGGCCCGATTCAGAATCATATAAAGGAAGTGTCTCAAATTACACATTTTATCGAAAAAATTTAAATGAGACGGTAAATAAAAGCCGCACGGTCAATGAAAGTGAGAATGAGGTGTTTATTTAGAAGAGAAACAGGTTCATTAGACTTGTGCTTAATCGTTCAATTGAGTGAGCGCTCATTTTCGTTCATTTCAGGTAAAAGACCTAGTTCGTTCATCTAGTTCAATCGCTCTTTTGTGGTCTTCGTTCAACACTTCGTGAACGAATCATTTTGATCATGTCTGTTGGTCGTTCATCTAGTTCAAATCGGCCAGTTTTTGTTTTCGTTCAACAGTTCGTGAACGAATCATTTTGATCATGTCTGTTGAATGAAAACGTGAATTTAATAAAAAAAACATACAATTTTTGTAAAAACAAACATAAATGCTGAGAAAGCGTGCCAAAAGAGAAGAGAAAACTAACGCCTAATGACAAAATTAACAAAAAAAAATTTAACGACCGAACTGAAAGATCAAAATGAAATAATGACCAATTGAGCTGAATGAACGAAAAGACCTAAAGAGCGGAAATGAACGAACTAGATAAACCGCTCAGTAAAGTAAATAGTTCAATTGAACTAGTTCGTTCGTGAACGACACAACTTTAAGGTTCATAGCTGAAGCATGTTTAATGCCGAAAGTTCTGACTAACTAAATTTTTAGGAAAATGGCGCCCAACAAAGGACCCTTTCCAAATTTACGAAAGCAAACAAAATGATTCGAAAGCTTACCTGCAAATATAAAATACAAATTTTATCAGCGGGGCTTATTAAATCAGACATATTAACAACGTAGAAAAGTGTAGAAATACAGACATACCCATGTAATCGAAAAAAAAAATGCTGAAACTGGTTGGATGAAGAAAGGCCTTTTGATTTTCTCAATATCAGTTTTTCCGAGGTGGCAAAATTTGGTTTAATGGTTCTCGGTTTTAACAAACAAATAAATTTGCACCAATAAACATTGAAATTTAACAAAATCAACCAACCGAATTTGTAAGCAAATGGCGCCCAAGTAGGGACCCGCTTCCGAATCGTAAAACGGAAGGGGATATAAAAGCAGATGAGCCAGCAACACCAACGCCCTATTTTTAGGCAGTTTCAATTAGAGATGGGCCCGTGGGAAGTTTAGTGCGTGATTTACGCTTGATCACACGTGAGTGTGACTAAGACTCAATTTTACTTACGTGATTGTAAGTGAGTGAGTGTGAGTTGAAAAAAGTGCATTAGTAAGTGTTTCTTGTGAAAAATTTTTCTTATATAAAAATTTTGGATTTGAGAAAATTTTCGGTAAGAAAATAATTTAGATTGAAATTTTTAGTTTTTAGATTCTGAGAAATTTTAAGCATACAAAAAAATTAACGGAAACATTTTTCGTTTACACTCAAAAAAAGCCTTGTAAAATTACAAGAAAAACTTGTAACTTTTTTTTGTTTGCTACCTCCTATTTGACAAAAATTCCTAGTAATTTTACAAGCTTTTTACCAATAATTTTGTAATTTTACAACGTTTTTACCAATAAAATTGTAAATTTACAAATTTTTTGCCACTATAAAATTTACAAGGAGGTTTCGTAATTTTACCAGATTTTTTGCTACTTCCTATTTTTCGACAATTTCTAGAATTTTACAAGCTTTTTACTAATAATTCTGTAATTTTACAAGCTTTTTACCAATAAAATTGTAAATTAACAGTTTTTGGCGCAATTGAAATTACAAGGAATCCTCGTGAATTTACTAGATTTTTTTTGTAAAATTATCTTGGAAATTTGTAAAATTACAAAAAAAATTGTAAAATTACAAAAAAAAAAATTAAATTTCGATCCAAATTTGTTTGTTAAAAAACAAGGAAAACTGTCAAATATTGGTGAAATGGGATAACGAGACTTTTCCTAGTAATTTGACAAAGTTTTTTTTTTTGTGTGTAGAAAAATAATCAGAAAAGTTTTGTCTTAAATATTGTATAGATTTTTCAAACATATATTACGATATATACTCTACTACACTCAAAAAAAATGTAAAATAACAAGAAAAACTTGTAACTTTTATTTTTTGAAACCTCCTATTTGACAAGAATTCCTTGTAATTTTACAAGCTTTTACAAAAAAATTTGTAATTTTACAAGATTTTTACCAATAAAATTGTAAACTTACAAGGAGGTTTCTTAACTTTACAAGATATTTTGCTACCTCCTATTTTACGAGAATTCCTAGTAAAAATTACGAGTTTTTTTTGTAATTTTGCAAGCTTTTTACCAGTAAAATTGTAAATTTACAACTTTTTTGGCGCAATAAAACTTACAAGGAATTCTCGTAAATTTACTAGTTTTTTTTTGTAAAAAAAAAACCATTGAAATTTGTAAAATTACCCAAAATTTTGTAAAATTACAAAAAAATGTTTTGTTAAAAAACAAGGAAAACTGTCAAATATTGGTAAAATGGGATTGTGTGTACTAACAATAAGTGGTGGGTACAAAAATTATCCTGATCTTAGTATTGTTGTCACGCCTTTTGTATGGATTAATCGGGCCTTTACCCCATCAACACTTAAGAATTTCTTATTTGCCGTCCATCATATTCATTTCCAAACCCAAAATTTTAAATTTTGCACAAATTTAAATTTGTTTATATATTTCAACTAGCTTACCATCCCGGTACTTCGTTACCGGTTGTGTTGAATACTGGATAATAGAAGGATCAGGATTACCTTATCGATTTCCAAAAAATTCCCCTACGTAGTCTTTGTTATATTTACTTGTGGACGTTTAAGTCTTCCATAAAAAAATATTTTAATGAATAATTTAAACAATAAAATTTGAATAACTTCGCTGGTATGTTATCATGTTCGTTCCGGGGGAAAATATATTGGCAATTTTCGAGCCCTTATGTCGGGATTTTGGATTTTGAGTGAATAAATATTTCAGTGAAAAAAGAAATTGAATAAAAAAAATAAGTTTGAGTGAAGAAATATATAGAGGGAAAAAATATGGAGAAAAAAGCTAAACACGAAAAATTTGAGTAAAAAATATCATTCCATATTGTTCCCTGCTCTATTCCATATTGTTCCCCGTTCTACTCCATTTCATTTCCAATTCCATCTCCTTCTTCTAAGGTAATTTTTATAGAAACAAAAAAAAATACAAAAAGTACACTTTATTACCCCCATTAGAAACGGAATTTCCAAAAAGTACCTCTTCCAGAATGTTTTTTCTTCACCGAAGTATGCTATACTCCATATTTCAATTATATAGGATTATTGTTTCAGCAAATATTAAAAGTACTTTTTTCCCCGTTAAGAAACGGAATTTCTAAAAAGTACTTTTCCACATCTTTTTTTTCACCGAAGGATTTTACTTTCCGAATTTTAAGTTTCTGTGACCATTATATTTTTTGGAACCTTTTCCAATTTCAAGCTTCTATGATTATTATTTCAGGAAATAAAAAAGTACCGAAAAGTGTACTTTCGGTACTTTTAACAAAACGAACTTTTTATAGAAGGTACTTTTTACAAAGGGTACTTTTTATAAAAGGTACTTTTTTAAAAGGTACTTTTTATAAAAGGTACTTTTTATAAAGGGTACTTTTTATAAAGGGTACTTTTTATAAAAGGTACTTTTTATAAAGGTACATCTTATAAATGGTACTTTTTATAAAAGGTCCTTTTTATAAAAGGTACATTTTGTAAAGGTACTTTTTATAAAAGGTACTTTTCAAAAAGGTACTTTTTATAAAAGGTACTTTTTATAAAAGGTACTTTTTATAAAAGGTACTTTTTATAAAAGGTACTTTTTATAAAAGGTACTTTTTATAAAAGGTACTTTTTATAAAAGGTACTTTTTATAAAAGGTACTTTTTATAAAAGGTACTTTTTATAAAAGGTACTTTTTATAAAAGGTACTTTTTATAAAAGGTACTTTTTATAAAAGGTACTTTTTATAAAAGGTACTTTTTATAAAAG
The DNA here is from genome assembly GCA_963921195.1 of Pegoplata infirma. Taxonomy (NCBI): domain Eukaryota; kingdom Metazoa; phylum Arthropoda; class Insecta; order Diptera; family Anthomyiidae; genus Pegoplata; species Pegoplata infirma. The sequence goes on from OY992540.1 coordinate 146,422,436, forward strand.
GTACTTTTTATAAAAGGTACTTTTTATAAAAGGTACTTTTTATAAAAGGTACTTTTTATAAAAGGTACTTTTTATAAAAGGTACTTTTTATAAAAGGTACTTTTTATAAAAGGTACTTTTTATAAAAGGTACTTTTTATAAAAGGTACTTTTTATAAAAGGTACTTTTTATAAAAGGTACTTTTTATAAAAGGTACTTTTTATAAAAGGTACTTTTTATAAAAGGTACTTTTTATAAAAGGTACTTTTAATAAAAGGTACTTTTTATAAAAGGTACTTTTTTATAAAAGGTACTTTTTATAAAAGGTGCTTTTTATAAAAGGTACTTTTTATAAAAGGTACTTTTTATAAAAGGTACTTTTTATAAAAGGTACTTTTTATAAAAGGTACTTTTTATAAAAGGTACTTTTTATAAAAGGTACTTTTTATAAAAGGTACTTTTTATAAAAGGTACTTTTTATAAACGGTACTTTTTATAAAAGGTACTTTTTATAAAAGGTACTTTTTATAAAAGGTACTTTTTATAAAAGGTACTTTTTATAAAAGGTACTTTTTATAAAAGGTACTTTTTATAAAAGGTACTTTTTGTAAAGGGTACTTTTTATAAAAGGTACTTTTTATAAAAGGTTCTTTTGATAAAAGGTACTTTTTATAAAAGGTACTTTTTATGAAAGGTACTTTTTATAAAAGGTACTTTTTATAAAAGGTACTTTTTATAAAAGGTACTTTTTATAAAAGGTACTTTTTATAAAAGGTACTTTTTATAAAAGGTACTTTTTATAAAAGGTACTTTTTATAAAAGGTACTTTTTATGGAAGGTACTTTTTTATAAAAGGTACTTTTTATAAAAGGTACTTTTTATAAAAGGTACTTTTTATAAAAGGTACTTTTTATAAAAGGTACTTTTTATAAAAGGTACTTTTTATAAAAGGTACTTTTTATAAAAGGTACTTTTTATAAACGGTACTTTTTATAAAAGGAACTTTTTATAAAAGGTACTTTTTATAAAAGGTACTTTTTGTAAAGGGTACTTTTTATAAAAGGTACTTTTTATAAAAGGTTCTTTAGATAAAAGGTACTCTTTATAAAAGGTACTTTTTATGAAAGGTACTTTTTATAAAAGGTACTTTTTATAAAAGGTACTTTTTATAAAAGGTACTTTTTATAAAAGGTAATTTTTATAAAAGGTACTTTTTATAAAAGGTACTTTTTATAAAAGATAATTTTTAGAAAAGGTACTTTTTATAAAAGGTACTTTTTATAAAAGGTACTTTTTATAAAAGGTACTTTTTATAAAAGGTACTTTTTATAAAAGGTACTTTTTATAAAAGGTACTTTTTATAAAAGGTACTTTTTATAAAAGGTACTTTTTATAAAAGGTACTTTTTATAAAAGGTACTTTTTATAAAAGGTACTTTTTATGAAAGGTACTTTTTATAAAAGGTACTTTTTATAAAAGGTACTTTTTATAAAAGGTACTTTTTATAAAAGGTACTTTTTATAAAAGGTACTTTTTATAAAAGGTACTTTTTATAAAAGGTACTTTTTATAAAAGGTACTTTTTATAAAAGGTACTTTTTATAAAAGGTACTTTTTATAAAAGGTACTTTTTATAAAAGGTACTTTTTATAAAAGGTACTTTTTATAAAAGGTACTTTTTATAAAAGGTACTTTTTATAAAAGGTACTTTTTATAAAAGGTACTTTTTATAAAAGGTACTTTTTATAAAAGGTACTTTTTATAAAAGGTACTTTTTATAAAAGGTACTTTTTATAAAAGGTACTTTTTATAAAAGGTACTTTTTATAAAAGGTACCATTATTTCAGTAAATTAAAAAAGTATTAAAAGTACACTTTTTTCCATTTTACCCCCGTAGAGTCAACATTGGCAAAAACCTAGCCTTGGTGAATATTTTTTCCGGGAGGTGAACCTACATTGCAAATTTTAAGTTTCTAGGACCATTATTTAAGAAAATATAAAAGGTACCAAATGTACAGTTTTTTACCCTTTTTACCCCTAAGAATCAACATTGGCAAAATCCAGCCTTAGTAGATTTATATTCCGGGAGCTGAACCTACATTAAAAATTTCAAGTGTCTAGGACCATTATTTAAGGAAATATAAAAGGTACCAAAGGTACATTTTTTTACCCTTTTTATCCCATTAGAATCAACATTAGCAAAAAGCCAGCTTTACTGGATCTATATTCCGGGAGGTGAACATACAGTCCAAATTTCAAGTTTCTGTGACCATTATTTCAGGAGATATAAAAAGTACCAAAAGTACAGTTTTTTACCCTTTTTACCCCTTTAGAATCAACATTGGCAAAAATCCGGCCTTACTGGATCAATATTTCAGGAGTTGAACATACAGCCCAAAATTTCAAGTCTCTGTGACCATTATTTCCGGAGATATAAAAAGTACCCAAAGTACAGTTTTTTACCCTTTTTGTCCCCTTAGAATCAACATTGGCAAAAATCCGGCCATACTGGATCTATATTCCGGGAGGTGAACATACAGTCCAAATTTCAAGTCTCTATGACCATTATTTCAGGAGATATAAAAAGTACCAAAAGTTCAGTTTTTTACCCTTTTTACCCCCTTAGAATCAACATTGGCAAAAATCCAGCCTTAGTGGATCTATATTCCGGGAGGTGGACCTACAGTCCAAATTTCAAGTCTCTAGCTTCAGCGGTATGGGCTGGGCGATGATGAATAAGTATATCAGTCAGTCAGTCAGTCACATTACTCTTTTATATATATAGATTTTAACTTATAGCGAATTTCTTTAGAACCTTTAATTTTAATAATTAGCATTATTTTAATTTTCATTTTAAATAATAATTAAAATACAAAAAAAAAAGTGTTTAAATTTTTAATTAATCAAAATACAAAAATGCAAGATTCTACTGGGGATAACCAGACAGGTTTAAAACTGCACAAAAAAAAACTGTAGACGTACTAATAAAACGAGATATATACTACATAAGATATTAGATTAAATACACACAAAAAAAAACCTTGGCAAATTACTAGAAAAAGTCTCGTAATCCCATTTTACCAATATTTGACAGTTTTTCGTGTTGTTTAACAAAAAATTTTCGATCTAAATTTACAGTTTTTTTGTAGTTTTACAATTTTTTGTAATATTACAAATTTCTAAGAAAATTTTTCAAAAAAAATTTAGTAAATTCACAAGAATTTCATGTAAGTTTAAATTTACAATTTTTTTGGTAAAAAGCTTGTAAAATTAAAAAAAAAATTTTAATTTTGACTAGGAATTCTCGTAAAATAGAAGGTAGCAAAAAATCTAGTAAAGTTACAATAATTCCTTGCAAGTTTTATTGCGTCAAAAAAATTGTAAATTTACAATTTTATTGGTAAAATTTTTGTCAAATTACAAAATTATTGGTAAAAAGCTTGTAAAATTACTAGGAATTCTTTTCAAATAGGAGGTAGCAAAAAAAAAACAAATTTTTCTTGTCATTTTACTTGTTTTTTTTTTTTGAGTGTAACAAATTATAAATATACAGTCTAATCTTGAAATTGTATTCAAGGTTATATTACGGAAAGGAAAGGTTATCAATTTTAGACTAAACTTAAAGTTTTACGGAAAAATTTTGTTAATTTTTTTCAGCCACTAAAATAAGATTTTACGTAAAATTTATTTTTATAAAAAAAGTCTACGACTCCAACAAATTTCTCCGTGTAAAAAAAGTCTCAGATTCTAAAAAATTGTTCCGCATAGAAAAAGGGTCAGATTCTGAGACATTTTTTTCGTATAGAAAAAGTCTTATATTCTGAGACATTTTTCTGCACTCAAAAAAATACGTTAGTAGATTTACTAATTTTTTTTTGCTAATGCTAGTTAGCTAACTTTTAGCAAATTTTTAGTTGAGATTAGCATGTTAGCAAAAAACTCTTGTAAACTTCATTTAGCACATTAGCAATTTTAAACAAACTTTGAACTAATTTCTTTTGCTAAATTTGAAATTGAGTTGACAACATTTTTACAAGATTTTTTGCTAACATTAGCAAAAATAAATGGTAAATTTTTTTTTATTTTTAGAAAACTTAAAATGGCGCTATCTCGGAAACTAAGCCAGATAGAGCAAAATGGAGGCCATTTTTGGTTCTCGGGCTCTCCATAGTATCGTCGGTCCTCTTCACATGTGTGGACCCTAATGGGTCCTAACTTTGGATCCAAAAAAGTTAGCATTCCCGAAAATTTTAAAATGCTCATATCTCGGTAAATATTGCCGACACAACAAAAAGTCCAAAAGAATTTTTTTTGCTCTCAACACGTAGAACAAGAAGCTTTCGAGTAATATTTTTTAAGTTATCGAGTTTTTTAATTCTCAAGACCCCAGTGGTCCCCTAAAATCACGTATCTCAAAAACTAAGCACGGTAGAGCGAAACGGACACAAATTTTGGATCAAAAACTATGACGATTTTAAAGGAACCCAACTAGGTCTAGGCCCATCGGGGTCTGTACCTATTGGGTCCGAACCCAATGGGGTCCTCAAATGTGTATGAACTAAGTTCAAAAAAAAAATTCAGTTAACTAATTTTTGGCAAAACATTTTTGATAACTGTAGCAAAAAAATTGTGGGTTCAAAATCAGCAAATTTTCTTGTAGGTTTACAAGCTTTTTTTGCTAACATTACAGGTTTTTTTTTTTTAGTGTGTATTGAAAAAGTCTTCGGTTCTAACACATTTTTCCGTAAAGAAAAAGTCTTAGATTCTGAGACATTTTTTCGAAGAAAAAAAGTCTTACAGCCTTACCATAGAAAAATAAAATATATTTAAAATCAGCTTTTAGTTTTATTTCCATACAAATTGTTTTTGTTTTTAAAATCGACTTTCAAAAAATGTATTGAAAATTTGAAATTGAAAATAAAACTTTTGTTAAAAAAGACTTTTTGTTTTCTTGTGGTAAGGGCCTTAGATTCTGAAACATTTTTTGGTATTAAAAAGTCTTAGATTCTGAGACATTTTTCTGTAAAGAAAAAATCTGGGATTCTGAGACATTTTTCTGTATAGAAAAAGTCTCAAATTCTGAGACATTTTTCGTTAACGAAAAAGTCTTAGATTCTAAGACATTTTTTAGCATAGAACAAGTAAGAAAAATATAGTCGGTCAAGACCGACCATATAATACCATACACCAGTGTTTCCCGGAAAATGGGTTCCAAGTTCAAACATGGACCGATTGGATCTATCTTTTGACAAATCTTTATTAAGTATAAAAAAACACTCACAAACCAAATTGGAGTGAAATAGGCTTATATTTGTTGGGCCTAAGTCCAAAAATGATCCGATTATAATGAGATTTGATAAGGTTATTAAAGTATGCGTTAAACACACACAAACAAAATTTCAATAAAATATTTTCTATTTTCATGAAATTTGAGAGATTTATGTGAATATCGGGAAGGTGGTTTGTATAGGGGCTACAAGAAAAACTGGTCCGATTCCTTTAAAGTTTGGAATGGTGATTATTGAATACAAAACACGTTTGCCTGCCAAATTTCAAAAAGATATCTATTACAAAACGGGTGTTAGAGTCATTTGTGCCAAAATAAGCGGACCTTTGTATGGGGGCTAGGTCTAAAACTGGACCGATTTTTCCCAATTTCAATAGGCTTCGTCCTTGGGCCGAACGAAACGAAACTTAATTTTAAAATTTCAGCGAAATCGATTGATAATTGCGACCTGTATCGTACATCGGACATCGCTAGAATAACTTAAAAAGTTATTCTGAGTCGATCGGTATACTTGAGAATGGGTATAGGACCAATATTTCGAGTAGTTACAAACATCAGCACAAAGTCAATATACATTGTACCACAGAGTGGTGTAGGATATAAAAAGTCAGATTCTGAGACATTTTTTATACCCTCCACTCTAGTGATAGAGGGTATATATAAGTTTGTCATTCCGTTTGTAACACCTCGAAATATTGGTATAGGACCCCATAAAGTATATATATTCATGATCCTCGATCGATTTTAAGACGATCTAGCGATGTCCGTCCGTCCGTCCGTCCGTCTGTCCGTCTGTCTGTCTGTCTGTCTGTCTGTCTGTTGAAAACACGCTAACTTTTGAAAGACTTAACGGAGGCTCCTGAAGTTTGGCATATATGTTGGGCATTTACCTGGTCAGGTTGGTATTGCAATCCAGCGAAATCGGTCCAGTGGTTCAAAAGTTATGAGCAAAAGACTGAATTTCGGCAAGGGTTTTTCGTGAATTTTTGAGATAAAAAGCACTATAACTTTCGAAAAACATTCTGAGGATGCTGAAGCTTGGCATATATATTTTGCGTTCCTCCAGCCTCGTTCGTATTGAATTTCAGCCAAATCGGTCCAGTGGTTTAAAAGTTATTAGCAAAACCGTGAATTTCAGATTAGCTTCACCTAAAATTCACGTGTGGAAAACCCGTTAAACCTGTTTTAAAAACATTGGTAAGTCACAAAACATTTTACAATGTATTTTTGTCACTCAAAAATATTGTTATACCAAAACAAAAAAAAAATACACTCGAAAAAAATTTTGCACTCAAAAAAAAAATTTTACACTCAAAAAAAATTGGTAAATTTTTTTTTTTTTTTTTTTTAAGTACTAAAATTTTTTTTTTTAACAAAATAAAATATTTCTAATCAAAACTGTTATTTTTTTCACGTTAGAAAATTTATTATCACTTAAAATGGGCATTGTGGAGGGTATTCATAGATTCGGCCAAGTCGAATTTAACTTTTCTACTTGTTCCGTATAGAATAAGTCTCAGATTCTGAGACATTTTTTGGTATAGAAAAAGTCTCTTATTCTGAGATTCGGTAACAAAAAAGTCTCCGATTCTGAGAAATTTTTCCGTATAGAAAAATTCTCAGATTCCGAGACATTTTTCCGTATAGAAAAATTCTCAGATTCCGAGACATTTTTCCGTATAGAAAAAGTCTTAGATTCTGAGACATTTTTCTGTAAGGAAAAAGTCTCAGGTGCTGAGAAATTTCTCTGTATAAAAGAGTCTTAAATTTTATCCAAGACATTTTTCCGTAAAGGAAAATTCATGTATTCTGAGACATTTTTCCATATACAAAAAGAAATAGATTCTGAGAAAATTTTCCGTGAAAAAAGTCCAAAGTGTATCAGATTCTAAAACATTTTTCCGTATAAAAAAAAATTTCAGATTCTAAAACATTTTTTCACATAAAAAATTTTCAGATTCTGAGACATTTTCCTTGTCAGATGCTAAGACATTTACTTTATAAAAAGTCTCAGATACTGAGAAATTTTTTCTAATAAAAAAAGTCTCAGATTTTAAGACATTTCTTCGTATAGAAACAGTCTGAAATTTTGTGAAATTTTTCTGTATAAAAAATTCTTAGATCCTGAGACATTTTTTTATATTCATTTAGAAAAAGTTTCAGATTCTAAAAATTTGCTGATCTAAACTGATTTTACTGTATTTAATAAATTTAATAGTTTAGTTTTTTTTAAGTATTAATTAATAAACTTAATTAATTTAAAAGAAATCAAAAGAGACACACAAATAGTTAGTTTATTTAGTAAATATTTTTAAAATTTTGTGAGAACACTTAAAAACAAAATATCTATAAACAAATCATGCATTTATTTATTAATAACACTTTAATAAAAAAAGTTAACATAAAAAATCAAATAAAAAAGATTGTCTTTAAAATACGTGCTTGCCATATAAAAAATATAAATCTTTAGGTAATTTTGCCAAAGAAGTACAGATATTCATACCATATCGCTCAAAAGTAGTAATGTAAAAGAATTAAGTGCTTCAAAAGAGAATTTTTCCATTTGACTGTATTTTTATTTAATTTTATTTGTCTCTGTGAATCACATTTAAAATATGCATACATACACGCAGAGAATGATTGTTGCAATCATAATTAAAAGTATTTTTTATACGGAAAAAATGTATCAGAATCTGAGACTTTTTCTAAAAAAAAATCCCAAAAAATTCTTAAAAGCGCTCTAGTATGCGATTTTTAAGTTTTAAAATTTAAATCTCATTTTTGAAAATGTTTGTACTCTTCGATTTTTTTGAAATTTTTTTGTGTAAAACTTCTATCAATTCTACAAATTTTTTGCCCAGGAAGATGGTGGGTAGGTGTGTTCAGAGAAAATGTTTGGACTAAAAAAACATTGTGGGTCGGTCATACATTTTGTTGCTCTAAGGGCATTATTAGGGCAGTTAGAGCGGTTGGAACAAATTTTAAAAAAATTCGTTTCGTGTGGGAGCCCCCTTAGAAATTGGAGATAGGGTATTAGTTTGTTCCAAAGAAATGTTAAGACGTAAAAATTAATGGGGGTCGGTCTTATAAAGGACCCCTCTATGACGCACCATTGGAGCAGTAGAAATGATTTTAAAATTAGAAAATTACAATAAAATTTTTTCAAAAAATTTTAAAAAATAGTAATAATCGTTATCCCACGATCTTCCTGGGCAAAAAATTTGTAGAATTGATAGAAGTTTTACACAAAAAAATTTCAAAAAAATTGAAGAGTACAAACATTTTCAAAAATGAGATTTAAATTTTAAAACTTAAAAATCGCATACTAGAGCGCTTTTAAGAATTTTTTGGGAGTTTTTTTTAGAAAGTACTTAAAAAAAACAAAAATTTTGAAAAAAAAAATTGATATTTGGACCATTATTGAAGAAGTTATGATTAAAAGAAATTTGAGTAAAGGAACAAACTACCAATTTTTAAAAATTCGATATCTTTTGAACGGGTCATCAAAAAAATCTGAAAATTTAGCACGAAGGAGTTTTCGAAGGGTACTAAAACTGTAAACAAATTGGGAAAATCTAAAAAAAAAAAATTTCAAAGTGTCCGATTTGGCATGGAATGCCCCATATATATTATTGATCCATGATCGATTCTAAGACATTCTGTGAATGTCCGTCCGTCCGTCAGTCCGTCTGTCTGTAGATAACACGATACAGTCCAAAATAAAAGAGCTAGCCTCCTGAAATTTGGCATGAATATGTCTTATGGTCCTAGGCAGGTTAAGTTCGTAAATGGGCAAAATCAGCTCAGGGGGAAAAAAGTTCCCCCTTGAAGAACTGAACCAACCTCTGAAAAAAAACACTTTTTTTATATGTTTTTTTGCATTTTTGTTAAATAAATGAATCATTTGTTATATTTATCGGGATGGGAAGGTGCTCTTAACGTCCCCCACTGACCCCCATCACCCCCCCCCCCAAAACAAACGACCCTTGCAATTTTTTTTTTTTTATTTTTTTTACATTTTGGATGGTATAAAAGATTCGGCAAAGCCGAATTTAACACTCTCACTTGTTTTTTTTTTAATTTTCAAAAATCCAAAACTTTGACCGCCGGTCTCCAGGGGTTAATTTAATCCGCTTGGCCTTAAATTTGTACCACATAAGTTAGACTTAGGGCACAAAAATTAACAAATATAATTTGTCGAAAGATACATTTTTTTTTTTTTTTTTTAATTTTTCAAAATTCCAAAATTTTGACCGCCGGTCTTAATGGGTTAATTTAATACGATTGGCCTCAAATTGTTTTAGGAATAGTAGAATTAAAAAAATGCCCGGACTTTAAATATCGGAGAAAACAAATTTTTGTCATACAGGAAAATGCCAGTCTAATTTTAAGTTTCTCAAGACCCTTTCAGGCCCCCTTATTACCGTATCTCAAAAACTAAGCAAGGTAGAGCGAAACTGTCAAACGTTTTGGGTCAAAATCTATGGCGACCCTTAAAGGACCCAACGGGGTCTGGAGTTAACAGGGTCTGTACCCAATCTAGTCCTAAAATGTGAATGAACTACAGTGCAATATAATTTTTCCCATTTTCTATTTAAAATTAGCTTAAAATTAAATATCTTTGTTTTCCTTATTTTTGGGAAATGTATGAACTAAAACCAAGAAAAAAATCCTTGGAGCCCTATCATTCCCTCTTTTTTCAAAACTTAGTTAATTTTCCCAGTTTTTATTAGTTCATTTTTTTTGAGTGTATCTATACTGAAAAATGTTTTAGAGTCTGAAACTTTTTCTATATGTAGAAATGGCTCAGAATCTGAGAATTTTTTTATACGGAAAAATGTCTCAGAATTTAAGACTTTTTTCATTCGGAAAAATGTCTAAGAATCAGAGATTTTTTCTATACGGAAAAATATCTCAGAATTTGACAAGTATTCAAACCGTTATGAACCGATTTGCCTGAAATTTAAAATATTTATAAAAGAAACGGTTTAATGGTTGGGGTGTCTCGGCTTATCGGTCATATCAGTGTTTAAAATTTTCGTTGCCCCCTTATGAAACAATGGTGACCTTCTGAAAAATTCCGATAACTCCCGAACTAACAGGAATATCGTCTAGAGAAAAAATTCGTGTCTACTTAAATTTCGTATTCATATGTAAATCGTAGGTCTATGTCTTTACATAAATATCAACCAAAATTCGTAAAAAATAAAATATTTAACGAAGCCAAAGTTTTACAAGGTAAGGCAACCGTTGGATAGGTATTGAAAAAATTTTTCTTCTCATTTGAAAACATCATAGAAGAAATGGCTATTTTTTTACACATTTTTTGAACCCCTAAATCCCCGATATGGCCAAAACGCCCCAACCTTAGAATTGTTTCTTTTATATATATTTTAAGTTTCAGGTAAATCGGTTTATAAGGGTTGGAATACTTCCCTTCTATATGGAAAAATGTCTCATAATCTAAGACTTTTTCAATACGCAAAAAAGTTTCAGAATCTGAGACTTTTTCTTTACGGAAAAATGTCTAAAAATCTGAGACTTTTTTTTCACGGAAAAATGTTTCAGAATCTGAGACTTTTTCTACAGTAAAAAATTTCCCATAATCTGAGACTTTTTCTGTACAGAAAAATTACTCAGAATCTGAGACTTTTTCTATAATGCAAAATATTTTAGAGTCTGAATTTTTTTTATACGGCAAATGTCACAGTATCCGAGACTTTTTCTATACGTAAAATTTTTTTGAATTCTGAAAACGAAAAATGTTTCGAATCTGATACTTTTAGGTAAAAAAAGTTTTTAAATAATAGCTTACTTTTATTTAAACTAGTGTTATTAGTTTACTTAACTAATAATACTAGTTTACAGAAATTTTGAATCACGATAGTTAATTTATTTTCCATTTAAAATCCCTTGCTGAATTTAAAATTAAGTCTTATAGTGCGTTTACACTGGTCCTCTAAGCTAGCTTAAAGTAGATTGTGGCTCCAATCCAGTTTCAATCTATTAGATTGCCCATACAAACTTATTTTTTTCAATCTAGTAGTTTAGACTCTAATCGGCAAACGCAATCTGGTAAAGTTAGATACAACTCTGTATTTCTATTATTTGCATTTTCCAACACTGAAAAACACCGACACAAAGCCTGCCGTTTTGATGACGCCGCCAAGTATGTGTATGCCGCCGTCATTGTTATTTGTAAACGCCGTCACTGTTCTTGTTAATCATACGACGACTAATTACCGTCGCTGTCTTTTGACGCAGTCACACACATTTATTACCAACTTGTTGTTATAAATGCCAATCCTAATCTTCTCAAATGTAAAAAATGCCAATGTAAACGGTACAGATTGCAAAGTAGATTAAAATCGCAATTTACTAGATTAGAAATCCAATGTAAACGCACTATTAAAGTGGAACAGTTTACGAGATATTTCTAATTTTTAAATGTCCCATTTTTCAAAAAAGTGGTTTTACTTAAATAAAATTGTTCACTGTACTTTGGGCTTTATAAAAATTTTTTTAAAAAAAAGATTTTTATATTGCAAATAGGCAATATCTTGAAAATTATTCTATTTTTGTAGTTTTTGACTTCATTTTTGGATTCAGCACAATATTTTACAATGTAAAATATCGCGAATTGCATTTCTTTTAATTTGTAAACTAGTGTAATTTACAGGAAATTAATACACAAATACAGGCGCAAACTTAATTGACATGTAGTTGTACATTGAACTCTGATTTTTAATTACTTTTAATTACAATTGCGTAAATTAAAATTAAAAACTAAATATATTTTAATGTCACAATGGTCAGTAACTAAAAGAAAAAGGGTTCTAAATAATGGTAGAAACAATTATTTTTTTAGAAAAATAAAAAAAAAAAAACATTTCACACTCGGTTGAAGCAAAAAAAGACAAACAAAACAAAAAACATAATAATTAAATATTCTAACCACTACATAAACAAATAAATCTACTACTAATTATAAGAATATGGTACAAAAAAATTTTAAAAAATTTAAAAAAAAATAATTGCCAATGGTTATTTGTTTAATTTTTTTTTTTTTTGCCAAAATACTAGCGAACATCAATTATTCGAATTGACAGATTTGATTTTCTAAATTATTTTAAACAGAAATCTGATCTGCAGAGTTTCCATTATGTTCAAAAATGAAGTTTCGGATTACAGGTTAACATTAGGGTTGCCAGACGTCCCGCATTTGGTGGGATTGTCCCGCTTTGTGTCAACGTTTCCCGCGTCCCGCGCGGGATTTCAAATTCCTGCTTTTTTAAGCATCAAAACGTTATTTGCCAAATTGACCATACAAACTGCCAGCGCAAAAAAGATTTTTACAAGCCAGTTGTGCTTTTATATGGGCAGGGTTACGCTGCTTGTGCAAAAATTTCTATTTGAGTAAAAATAAAAATGAATTGGATTTTCACGCAATCGTTTGGATTTTGGGCAATCCGTATAGTGTTTGGTGAATTCAACTCAGTTCAGCTGAAGTTTTTGAAAAATAAACATCATAATTAATAAAATTTTTTGACATTCACAAATATTTTCTATATATGGGGCATTCCATGTCAAATCGGACACTTTGAAAAAATTTTTTTTAGATTTTCCCAATTTTTTAACAGTTTTTAGTACCCTTCGAAAACTCTTTCGTGGTAAATTTTCAGATTTTTTTGATGATCCGTTCAAAAGATATCGAATTTTTAAAAATTGGTAGCTTCTTCCTTTGCTCAAACTTCTTTTACTCATAACTTCTTCGATAATGGTACAAATTTCAAATTTTTTTTTTTCAAAATTTTTGTTTTTTTACGTACTTTTTCCCAAAAAATTCTTAAAAGCCCTCTAGTAAGCGATTTTTAAGTTTTAAAATTTAAATCTCATTTTTGAAAATGTTTGTACTCTTCGATTTTTTTGAAATTTTTTTGTGTAAAACATCTATCGATTCTACAAATTTTTTGCCCAGGCGGATCGTGGGATAACGATAATTACTATTTTTTTAAATTTTTTGAAAAAATGTTGTTGTAATTTTCCAATCTTAAAATCATTTCTACTGCTCAAATGGTGCGTCATAGAGGGGTCCTTTATACGACCGACCCCAATTAATTTTTACGTCTTAACATTTCTTTGGAACAAACTAATACCCTATCTCCAATTCCTAAGGGGGATCCCACACAAAACGACATTTTTTAAAATTTGCTCCAACCGCTCTAACTGCCCTAATAGTGCCCTTAGAGCAACAAAATGTATGACCTACCCACAATATTTTTTTAGTCCAAACATTTTCTCTGAACACACCTACCCTCTATCTTTAACTGTTAAGGCGGTCCCCATACAATTTTTTTTATTTTTTGTAAATTTGTTTTATTTAATCAGCTTCTACCGGTCCAATGGTGCGTCCGAGAGGGGTCATTAGTGAGACCGACCCCCATTTATTTTTACCCTACAACATTTTTTTAAAATATACCTACGCCCTATCTCCACTCACTAAGTAGGCTCCCATACAAAATTACATTTTTATTAAATTTGCTCCAACTGTTATTTGTATGGGAGCCGACTTAGGGAGTGGAGATAGGGCATAGGTATGTTTAAAAAAAATGTTGTAGGGTAAAAATAAATGGGGGTCTGTCTCACTAATGACCCCTCTCGGACGCACTATTGGACCGCTAGAAGCTGATTAAATAAAACAAATTTACAAAAAATAAAAAAAATTGTATGGGGACCGCCTTAACAATTAGAGATAGAGGGTAGGTGTGTTCAGAGAAAATGTTTGGACTAAAAAAATATTGTGGGTCAGTCATAAATTTTGTTGCTCTAAGGGCACTATTAGGGCAGTTAGAGCGGTTGGAGCAAATTTTAAAAAATGTCGTTTTGTGTGGGAGCCCCCTTAGAAATTGGAGATAGGGTATTAGTTTGTTCCAAGGAAATGTTAAGACGTAAAAATAAATGGGGGTCGGTCTTATAAAGGACCCCTCTATGACGCACCATTCGAGCAGTAGAAATGATTTTAAGATATGAAAATTACAATAAAATTTTTTCCAAAAATTTTAAAAAATAGTAATAATCGTTATCCCACGATCCGCCTGGGCAAAAAATTTGTAGAATCGATAGATGTTTTACACAAAAAAATTCAAAAAAATCGAAGAGTACAAACATTTTCAAAAATGAGATTTAAATTTTAAAACTTAAAAATCGCTTACTAGAGCGCTTTTAAGAATTTTTTATGTTTTTTTTTTTTAAAGTACGTAAAAAAACAAAAATTCGGAAAAAAAAAATTTGAAATTTGGACCATTATTGAAGAAGTTATGAGTAAAAGAAGTTTGAGTAAAGGAACAAACTACCAATTTTTAAAAATTCGATATCTTTTGAACGGATCATCAAAAAAATCTGAAAATTTACCACGAAGGAATAGGGTACGAAGTAAGGGTACTAAAAACTGTTAACAAATTGGGGAAATCTAAAAAAAAAAAATTTTCAAAGTGATTTGACATGGAATGCCCCATATACACTAAACAATAAAAAATCTGAAAGCATTGGCATATTTATCCGTGTCGTTTTTATAAGTGCGTCCCGAATTCGGCTTTTTCGAATTTGAAAATGCTTGTTTCCAAAACAATGCGCAATTGGAACCCCTTTACTGGAAAACTAACCAAAAATTTTTCGACAAAAGCCCAGTTCACTACCAACTTCCAAATCAATCTTAGTGCATTTCGATACAAAAAATAAATTTTGAACCTAAAAAATATTGTTTTAAAAAAACTGATGCCAAAAGTAGCGCAAAATATAGTGAATTCTGGGGAAAATATTACAAAAGCTTCCAAGGAGTAATTTTGGTCCAGCGACGCATCTTAAGGGGTTTCCATCTCTGTGTTTTAAACTGAATATAAATCTATTATTTTTGTCCCGCCAAATTTTTTGAAATCCCACTGTTTTAGAATTTTTTTTGCGTTTGTCCCGCTTTTTGGAAATAAATTTCTGGCAACCCTAGTTAACATCGTACTTGAAACAAATCAGACCAAAAAATTAAATGTGTTCATAAACTGATAGCTGGGAAATGGGTTCCCAGTCTAAGCTTGGACTAATTGGATAAATATTTGGGCTATATCTTTATTAGTGGAGAAAATACACAAAGAAACATCCCGGCTAAAAATGAATTGTGTAGGAGCATATACATATGAACACATCTGACCATACGTCATTAATTCGGAAACATATATGATCATAAATGAACATATATTAAAATTGGCGCTTATTCAAAATATGACCATATATGGAAGAACATATGATAATTAGTGTCCGACCGAACAGTTCGGCCAAAAAACGGTATTGGCCAAAAATTAATATTTGCAAGCAATTTTAACAGCTTTTTCAGATGCCCGTTTGTTTGTTTAGGCGATAGAAGACTATTCTGACTTTCAAATTTAATGGCGAGGACAAAGTTAAGCACCAATTTAGATGTTCGGTAACCGAACGTTCGGCCAAATTGAAAAAAGTTCGGTTGCTGAACTTCGAAATTGTGGCTTAACTTCGTACACGTTCTTAAATTTTACACTCAGAATCGTCTTTCATCGCCTCAACAATTCTACCCCATATAAAAAAAGTTGTTAAAAGTACTTCCAAATACCAAATTTTTGATTAAATGACCTTTTTTGGCCGAACCGTTCGGTCGGACACTAATGATAATATGCGATCATATATTGGTCCATCCTTAACATAAATTATCATATATGATCGTACATGCGTTTGAACACTTTATTTTTAGCTGGGATGAGAAAATTAGTCGGCTATATAATTTCCTACACAAATCTGTTCCGGAAAATAGGTATCCAGTCTAAACATGGGCCGATTGGATCTGTATTTGGTTAGATCTGGTAATAGTGTAGAAATAAAACCAAATTTCAATAATATCGGCCTATATTTGTAGCCAATAGACCGATTTAAATGAATATCGGCCCGATTTTTATCTAGGAATTACGTCCAAAAATAGTATGATTAGGTTAGGTTGTAAGTGACTGCTGACGCTTTACGTCAGCACTAGGGTTTCTAAATTTCCGGACTTTTTTGATTCCCGGAAAAGCGTTTTAAAAAAACAGGAATTTTTGTATTAATACAAATTTTGAATATTATCATAAATCAAATATTATTTTTCAAAATATGACCGCATTTTTCAATTTCAAACACCCTCTTCTGTAAAATAGTTTTCTTTTTTTAAAAGTAGAAAATTCACAAAAATCTAATTTTTGGAGAAGTATTGGACCTTATCCATTACCTTATGATTTTTCAAATTTTTGTGTTTGTAAAAGCTTTCTAATAAATTCGAATAATGATTTTATCAGGATTTTATTTTAAAGATACTTTTCGAAAAACTTTCGAATTACTTAAATGACCGTTTCAAGACATCCGTGCCAAAATATCAGTCTTTAAATTTAAATATTCATCTTTAAAAAAAATGTTACTTTTATAAAATTTTGGGCTAGAAAGCTGGTTTGCTTAAAATACTTTTATGCAACCTGAATCCCGGGAAATTTTTTTCCCGAATAGAAACCCTAGTCAGCACACATAGACTCTGTGGTTCGTTGTGATACCACGGTACGGTAATGAGGGTTCCCCCACTAGTCCCTGCCGTTAATCTAATTTATAGTACGAACAGAACAAGCACGGCACGGGGGACGGCTTCCAATTAGAATGAGTTTTGCCACCTTTAAAAAATAGAACAAGTTTTATTTCACACCGGCGCCGGCCACCGGTTTTATCTGTCAAATCGTATGGAAAAAGTCGTGCCGGGCTTGTTCTGTTTCTACTCTTAAGCTCCTTATTAAATTTTGACATCCGACAAATCAGAAAGATTGTACAGCTCCCTAGATCCCAGTGAAGCAAGTCTCTGACCAGAAAGTCAGGGCAAGATTTCTCCTCATTCAACGGCATATTTAACTGCTCTGCGTACTTTCCTATAAGGCAGTGTCCAGTAATTACAGCAATAACCGTCGAAATCTCTCCTCTTGGAAGCGATATCAGCTCACTTGTGTGCTTCTGAATAACAAAAGCCAAAATCTGTCGTGGAATCTCACACGTCCATCCATGTGTCAACCTCCGATTGGTGCGACGTTAATGCACCCAGAAAATTATGTAAGTTACTACATGTTAGTTATTTGTATATTTTGCAGTAGTTAGTTGTTTTCAATTACAAAGTCAGTTGTTTTTGTATGAAAAATATCAAAAAATAATGTCTGTTAGTTATTTTAAGTCGTTTTTTTGAACAACTAACAAAAAAGTACTGTGATGTAGTAACAGTTAATTAAAGTAGTTAATTATATTTTTTTATCTTTCAAAAAATTTCAAAGTTTTTTTCCAAAAAAAAAAAATTTTTTTTATTTTTCACATCTTTTTTTAAAAAAAAAAAAAAGCTTGGAAAAAATTTGGTCTTCATTTTTTTTTTCTGAAAAATTTTTTGAAAAAAAAAATATATATTTTTTATTTTATTTTTACTACATATTAGTTGTTTTGACTACAAATGTTAGTAATTTTTACTACATAAGTCAGTTGTTTTTTATCAGTTAAAATAACTAACAATGTTAGTTGATTTAACTGAAAAAGTAGTTGACCCCAAAACAACTTACAAAGTAGTTAATTTAAATGACATTTTCAGTTGATTTTACTAACATAATTTTTTGAGTGCAGTGATGGACATTTTTGTAATTCCTACACCCAAAAAAAAACGTGGGTATTCAATACTAACAATTTAACTAATTTTAGTCCAAAAGGACCTAGTGCAGAAATTGGTAACCAATACTAAAATTTTTAACTAATATTAGTCAAAATCAGTAAAAATTACTAATGTTAGTACTTTGAAGATACTAATATTAGTAACCAATTAGTAGATTTTGGTACAATATCACTTACTAAACCTTTTACTGTAGAATTATTTTGAGTGTATTCCCGCGGGAATAGGTTAAAAAATGCTGCTTGTGCGCTGTTGACACACGTACACTATAAAATTCTGTTGCTTGAGCAAATTTTTTGACTTTTCGCTTGCTACTACCCTCACAAGCAATGTTATAGTATGTGTGTGCGCACCACAGCTTTACAATTTTACTTACATATATCACAGTTATACAATAAAAGTGAAATTTTATTTAAAAAAATGTAAATCATTTTAACCCGTTCAACGCACTTTTTAATGCTGGACATTTCAATGAGTATATTTAAAAAAAGGACTAAAGTAACCCCTTAAAAACCCTTATGTTCTAAGAAAAGATCGGTCATCAAATTTCACTAAAGACATGATTATGCTCAAAAGTTGACTTAGGCCTCTGTTCTGTCTTTCACAACTTTTCAATTCACATGAAAATTTCCGAATCACATGAAATCAAGTTTAGTGTTTTGTCGATCACGTTTTCATTCGAAGTTGAAATCGAATAATTTAAATTTAAAAAATTTTAAGGAAAAAAGTGCATTCGTTTTACTTTCACCAAATTTTATTTATGTGAAACAAAACGAAAAAGAAATTCGGATGTGAAATCTAGAACACCAAAAAAATTCGGAAATTTTAATTTTCACATTTTTTATGTGAATTACTTTTTTTGGAATAGCGGCCTTAATATTCTTTTTGCCTTATTCCAAACGCCTCTTTAAAACTTTTAATAAATTCCGGAACTATTTTATTTTTCTAAGAACTATTTATTAACTGTGTTACATCTATCAATTAAATCTGTTCATGCGTGTTTATATAACATCTCAAAACTCTATTAAAAACAAAAGTTACATCGGAAGTAAAAAATTCAGTTCGCAAATTGTACTCCTTCATAATTAATATTTTAACAATTCAATCAACCGTTACTGTAATTTAAAAAGAATTTTTGTGTTAAGTCATGTTGAAATAGCAGATTTTATTTTTTTCCTCTTTATTCTAAATATATTTATATTGTCAACTAAAATGCAAAAGGACATAAAACAAAAAATTAAAAAAAATTATTGTTTGTGTTTTTCTGATTGAAGAAGAAAATTGTGTCTTCTAAAGATTAAATTAAATGTGGATTTACCCTAGACCATGGTTTCTGTAGCCACTTCTACGTCATCAGTAGGCAATTACATTAAATTGATTATTTGATATTTGCTAGAAAAATTCTTTATATGTTTTTTTATCAACAGACTAGCCTGACATGAGCTTCGAACCTGTGTCGTTAAATCACTCACGTTTTGTAAGCCGAAGCCATAACCACTAGGCTATACTCGGTGTATGAACATCAGTGACTAAACGTCGTTTGTTTTTAACTCACAGTAGGTTTCGTGTGTGACGTATGCAGAAAAGCTTTTTCTCTAACTCAAGCAATGCATTTAATCTAGAGACCAACAACAATTTTCTTAATCTTTCATTTACTTTATTTTATGCAAACTTTACTATAGCAGAGAATTTTTTGTTCTTCACACTACAGTAACGCATAGTTATATTTAATAATTTTTGACGCGTTGAACACGAATATCAAAAAATATATAAATATAAAATTGGTCTACCCATTTGAAATTTGTAAAAAATGGCGATTTTTTCCAACATTAAAGAAATTTTTTAAAAAAATCTTCACTCAAAATATTTTGTAGGCAAAAACAAATGAAAAACACATTTAAAACCAGTGAATAAACAATTAAAAACCATCCCAGTAATTATTCATTTGTTTTAACAAACATCAAGATTTATTTTTTACTGTTGATAAAATTTTCTAAAATAAATAACATTAAACATTAAAAAATTACGTTTTTTTCATTAATTTTTACCAACAAATTCGAAAAAATAACCATCGAAAATATTAAAAACTAATGATAGTTCTGTTATTTTTTCCAACAATTTCCAAAAAAAATAACCTACGAAAACATTAAAAAATAATGATTTCGTTGGTTATTTTTTACAATTTTCTGTTGAAATATTTTTTTAAAAATGTTTAATAAAATTTTGGGGAATCGATCCCGCAATCAACTACATTCTGCATTAAGAAACTATACCCATCGTGCCAAAGTCACTTGATACAAATATGTTTTCATATTTCTACAAATAATTTTTTTATTTTTTTTCTACAAAAAAAACCTACTTGTGGTAGGTAAAAACTAATGATATCTCATTAAAAAATACCAAAAATTTAAAAAAAAATACTTACACAAATCATTAAAAATTTAAAGAATAATCAGTAGTTTTTACTTACAGAACAAAAATAAATGACTTTAAAAATTAAATGTTAATGAAAGTCTTTATATTTTAGTGTCCCGAGTAAATAAGAGTTATATATAGCAGTGACAAATTGGATCCCAAATATGGTGGACACAATTGTTTCAAATATTATCTTCGGTTATCCTACAAGATCTGAACAGATAGTATTATATATAATATGATACGTAAAATGGGTCTATCTAGTTTTATCAGTTTGATCCGGACTGATACAATATAAAATAAATTGAGACTATAAGACTCATATAAAATAAATTGAGACTATAAGACAATATATGATCAGTTATAATGGTTTTAAATTATATTTAATCGTATCAATTTTCTCCAACTGATATAATTATATAGACCCAATTCACGTATCACATTATATATAAGGTTATCCCGCTGGATCATAAAATATACCCGTAGATAATTATTAAAGAAATTGTATCCGCCATATTTGGGATATAATTAGTCATGAACTTTTTTTCTTTTTTTACTAGGGGTGTTATTTTTAAAACAAAGGACAGAAGTAGTCATTAATAAAAACTGAACATCAAATAAATGTTTTTTCTTTCAAAAACGACTAAACGTAAAATGTTTTAAATAAACTACAAACAGTTAATGACATAATTTTTTGAGTGTTAAAACAGTGCTCACTCAACGGCCTTTTTAAGCGCCACTTTATCACTACGATACCATCCACAAAGTCTTAACTTAAAACTTTTTTAAACTTAAAAAAAATAAATAGATAAATTTTGGATAAATTTTTAATTGTGTCAATTAAAAATTTACGCAATTTTTTTTTTCACACCTTTAATAAATTTTTATTAAAAATTTACTCAATACTATTAAATCGTTTACTGGTGCAAAATTGAGTAATTTTTTACTCAATAGTATTAAAAATTTACTCAAATAAATTTTTTATTTTTTTTTTTGTTCATTAAAGGCATACCATTATAATTATACCCTACACCACTCTGTGGTACAGGGTATAATGAGTTTGTGCTGATGTTTGTAACTACCCGATATATTGGTCCTAGACCTACCTTCATTAACGATTTTGACAATATTGTGACGACTTTTACTAATGGTAATTATTTTTTTTAATTGATGCCATACCAATGGTAATTATTTTTTTTTAATTTTCATTAGTAATTAAGTTGATTAGTAATTTAATTGGTTCAATTGATACAAGCAATTGTAATGAAAAAAATTTCAGGTCGCAATTTTCAATCAATTGACTTGAAATTTGAAACTTAAGCTTCTTTTGGCCCAAAGACGAAGCCTATTAAAACTGGAAAAAATCGGTCCATGTTAAGAGCTAGCCCCCATACAAACGCCCCCTTTGAATTCCGCTTAAATGCCTCTGAAAACCATATTATAATAGATATCGTTTTAAAATTTAACGGGTAATAATATTTTATATGCACAAACCATCATACCAAATTTCAAAGGAATCGGTTCAGCCCTTCTGGTAGTCCCCATACAAACCAGCCTTCCGATATTCACATAATTTCCTCAAAATTCATAAAAATGAAAATATTTGATTAAAATTTTATTTTTATGTGTTAAACGTGTACTTTGGTAACCTAATCAAATCTGAATACATTTGGGCCGTTTTTGGACTTAGTCCCCCATATAAAAATTTCGAAAATAAACCAATTTCACTAAAATTTGATCTGTGTGTGTTTTCTACACTTAATAAAGATCTAACAAAAGATAGGTACAATCGGTCCATGTTTGGACTTGGGGCCCATATTCCGGAAAACACTGGTGTAGGGTATCATATGGTCGGTCTTGACCGACTATAACTTTCTTACTTGTTTTTCTTTAGTTCAGCTTCAAATCCAAAAGTTAAACTACAAAAAAAATAAAATCGGTCCAAATATGTAAAAAAAATCTACTCTGAAAAAAAAAAAAATTTTAGGTTAGAATGAAAAAAACTTGCCCAAGTTCTTTAAAAAAAGTATGAACAGAAAAAAAGGTGTTTACGTCCTCTTTAATTTCCATATCGGTTTTATACCCATTTTCTTGAATCCCGCCGAAATATTTGACGGTTCAAATTTCAGAGTAATTTTTTTCAGTGTATTAATTGCCTAATTTTAAAATAGTGTTAGGTAAATTATAAGGCCAGATGATATTTATAATTTATATAAGGCTTTACACTCAGAAAATTATGTAAGTTACTACATGTTAGTTATTTGTATATTTTACAGTAGTTAGTTGTTTTCAACTACAAAGTAAGTTGTTTTTGTATAAAAAATATCAAACAACTATTTCTGTTAGTTATTTTAAGTCGTTTTTTTAACAACTAACAAAAAGTACTGTGAGGTAGTAATAGTTATTTAAAGTAGTTAATTTTATTTTTTTTATATCTGAAAAATTTTCAAAGTTTTTTCCAAAAAATAAAAATAAATTTCCGTTTTTTTTTTATTTTTCACAACTTTTTAAAAAAAAAAAATTTGGTCTTAATTTTTTTTTTAAAAAAATTTTTT
The DNA here is from genome assembly GCA_963921195.1 of Pegoplata infirma. NCBI lineage: Eukaryota > Metazoa > Arthropoda > Insecta > Diptera > Anthomyiidae > Pegoplata > Pegoplata infirma. The sequence continues at coordinate 146,445,404 of OY992540.1, forward strand.
TTTTAAAAAAATTATATATTGATAATTTAATTTTTACTACATTTTAGTAAAAAAAATTGACTTAATTTTTTTTTTTTTTAAAAAAATTTAAAAAAAAAATTATATATTGATAATTTAATTTTTACTACATTTTAGTTGTTTTGACTACAAATGTAAGTAGTTTTTACTACATAAGTCAGTTGTTTTTTGTCAGTTAAAATAACTAATATTGTTAGTTGATTTAACTGAAAAAGTAGTTGACCCCGAAACAACTTACAAAGTAGTTATTTTAACTGACATTTTCAGTTGATTTTACTTACATAATTTTTTGAGTGTATAACCTTTCATTTCTATTTTTCGCGTTATGTCGCGTTTTGTGAATTCAGCTTTCCGCGTATTTTTTTTGCAAACCAAGTATGCAATGTTTCAAAACAATTCCCTGTCACCATATTAGCGTAAAAAAATAATAATAAATTACACATCTTCTATAAAAAATTATATAAAAACTGAAAAATCCAAAAATAAAAAAAATTGGACCCAATATCACGTAAAATATTAAAAATTTTGAAAGTTTGAGAGCACACGTGAATTCAGCGAGCCAAAATCTATAAAAGATACAAATTTCAATGAGTTTGGATGATTAGTTTTACCCTTTGACCGGGACTTTCGATTTTCTAACCACTGTGCAGCGGTTCTTAAGTTTTACAAACACGTACGTGTTTATATATTAAGAAAATTGATTAATTTTTAAATTGAATACATTTCAAACATAATCATTGTGATTAAAAAAAAGTTTAAATAAATGAAATTAAAGATATGCATACGAGTGTATCGCTCATTGCTACAATATTGATATTACCTAAAGCAATGGTTCTCAAACGGTGGGTCGCGACCCCCTAGGGGGTCACGGAAGAGTTTCAGGGGGTCGCGAACAAATTTGTAAAAAATTTGTTTTGGTAAATTTAAAACACATTTTTTATTGCTGTGTTTTAAAAATATACAAATACTTTTTTTTAAGAAAACAATTTTTTCCATCACTTTAGGTCCCTCCATAATCACTGTGCAATTGTTAATTTCGCGGGATGCCCAACACTTATTTGTAATGTGTTTTGACTGAGTCTGGGATCTGACAGTTAGTTTTCTTTTAACTTTTCGATGCTGATTCCGAATCTGGTTTCCAAATTTTTCACAAAAACGTGATTCCAAATATGGATCCGAATAACGGATATAGATTCGTGATCGAATAAAATTTCAATCACTACCAAACATTGGTACATAATTTTGAAAAAAAGAACCATCATTAATTCAAATTGGACTTTAAATGCTTTCTTGGTAAGCATTTCTTCATTTCTGATCAGGTTTATCTGGTGTTTTTTCTTTTTTTTTCGAAATAAAAAATCGATGATGATATAAATGCCGTAGTTCGGGACCGGGTTTCCAAATTTTTGAGAAAATTTAGGTCAAAGTTCAAAAAAATTGTGGTTTTTTTTTAGAAGTTATTTACTTGAAATTTTTGGTATGCGTCTGGGATCTGACCACACGGTTTCGATTAATCTTTCAATGCTGCCCATGAATTTGGTTTCCAAATTTTTCCATTACTTTAGGTTTTTAAAAAAACTGAGGTCATGCGTCTGGGATCTGACCACCAGGCAACCAACACCCAGAAAAGTTTTACAGTAACTTTTTTACTGTTATTCAAAAAGTTTTTAGTTAAAGTTGTTTTAAACGTTTTATCGTTTGTTTTTCAAAGAAAATAAAATATTGAATGATTTATACAGTTGTTAAAACAATAAACTACAAAAGTTACGGAAAAATATTTTTATCAGTTAAATTATTTGTGACTGATTATACCGTATAATTTTACAGAAGTACGGTTTTTGTAGTTTGTTATTCAAAAAATTTAATTTTTACTCCACAAAATTAAAAATTGTAAACAGTTAAAATAACTGAAATATCGTTTGTTTTTACGGAATGTCTAGTCATTTATTAACGTTTAAAAATAACTGAAAAAGTCTGTTGTTTCAAATGAAATATAAGTAGTCCGTTTTTTAAAAGGAAAAACGATTGTTTTAAAAGTTTTTTCAGTTGAATTTACTTACAAAATATTTTTAGTGAAGCCGACACGAAATTTTCGGCGGCGGCGGCGCGACTAATTTTGCTTGCCGGCGGCGGCTTTTGTACTTTTCGGTCGGCGGCGGCTCATTCATCGGCTCATTTGCCTTTTCATTTTTTTTCGTTGTAGGGTTGTATTTTTGCGAGTTTGTGTTTGGTTTTTGTAATGATACAATCAAAATTTGCATTTTTTTTGCCAGTTTTATTGTGCATCAGAATTAAAATAAAGAAAAGAATTAAAATAAAGAAAATTATGTTTTCGCTTGTAAGTTGATTACAATTCTCATTAAATTTTGTACCGGTCATAAATCTGTTGCAATATTTTAAATTACACCTTGTGAAAAAACATCTCTTATGAATATCTCGTTTTTATACCCTGTACTTACCCAGTGGGGCGAGAATCAAAGGTTCCATTGCCATAAAGTATATGGGACATTCCAGGCCAAATCACTCACTTTTAGACCCGACCCCTTTCGATTTATTTTATTTTTGGATATGTTTTAGTACTTATTAAATGCAACTTGGACACCAATTTTCAGCCTTTTATTCCAAGATGGTTTTGAGTAATCAATTTTTCAAAATGGCGATTTTCTTAAAAAAAATTAAAAAACTTAAATTTTTAATTAATTTTGACCATTAAAAAATATAGATATATTAAAAAAAGTTGGACAACGTTTTGTTGGTATTTAAATGTAGTTTAAGAAAAAATATGTACAAATTATTCGAAGTAATTATCACTTATTTTTTGACGTTTAAAAATTAAAATCTACTTTTTGAAAAAGTCCAAAACCTTCGATTTTTTTGTAAAAAACTCTAAAAATTCTACTCTTAATTACGCAACTTTTAAGCTTTAATTCGAGATGTGATCACAATTCTTTCTATTTTTTTAAAATTGCACCTTTTTTTTTGCTCTGATTTATTTTATGTGGTGCTCCAAAAAAAATAAATTGCTAAATACTGACCCTAACTCACCCAAGATATATTCATTTGGAGGTAAAGATACGTCTCACAAAAATTAAGGACGATCGGACATGGGTAAGGCGTTCAGCATGGTCCTTGAAATTTAAAAAACGGATTACAAGGAAAAATATGATTTTTTTTCTGTTTTCCCAATTTTTTTTGGTATTTTGAATTAAGTATAAATTCTAGTGGTTACAGAACTATGATGTGGAGTAAAATGCCTTTCTAATAAGGTACTAAAATCGGTTAAAAATCAGCCAAGTTATTACAACTTCCTCAGGCATCTAATGTGTGTCACACCACTTGATTTATGAATTCGAGTCCCATTTTTTAAATTTATTGAAATTATCTACTTTAATAACATTTTTTTATTATTAATGTTTCAGTGTAATATTTTTTTTGTTTTTCCAAATTTAAAAATCAAAAATAAATAAAAATTTTAAAATGGAGATTTCAAAATAGTGTTGAAAATGGAGGCATTTTTAGCATTAATTTAAATCATGTTAGCAAAACACAATACCAAAAATACTTGTCATCTAATAACATTTGAACTTGAAGAATAAAAAAATGTTATTACAGTAGAAAATTTCAATAAATTTCAAAAATCGGATTGTATTGCTTAATCAAGTGGTCTGCCACATACTAGATGCCTGGGGAAGTTGTCATAACTTGGCTGATTTTCAACCAATTTTAGTTTTTGGTACCTTATTAGAAAGGCATTTTACTCTATATCATAATTATGTAAATTTAATTAAAATTTAACTTAAAGTACCAATAAAATTGCGAAAACAGAAAAAAAATCCTATTTTTCCTTGTAATCCGTGTTTAAAAATTCAAGGCCCATGCGGAAAGTCTTATCCATGTCCGATCGTCCTTAACTTTTGTCAGACGTATTTTTACCTCCAAATGAATATACTTAGGCTAAGTAAGGGGCAGTATCTACCAATTTTATTTTTTTGGAGCACCATATAAAATAAATCAGAGTAAAAAAATAAAAGGTGCAATATTAAAAATTAAAAAAAAAAAGAATTGCGATCACATCTCAAATTATGGCTTAAAAGTTGCGTAATTTAGGGTAGAATTTTTAGACTTCTCAAAAAAAAAATCGGAGGTTTCGGACTTTTTCAAAAAGTCGATTGTAATTTTAAAACGATAAAAAAATAATGGTAATTACATAGAATAATTTTGTAATATTTTTTTTTCTAAAACTACATTTAAATACTAACAAAACGTTGTCCAACTTTTTTTAAGATATCTATATTTTTAACTGGTCAAAATTAATTGAAACTTTAAATTTTTTCATTTTTTTGAAAAAATTGCCATTTTGAAAAATTGATTACTTAACACCATCTTGGAATAAAAGGCTGAAAATTGGTGTCCAAGTTGCATTTAATAAGTACTAAAACATATCCAAAAATAAAATAAATTGAAAGGGGTCGGGTCTAAAAGTGAGTGATTTGGCCTCGAATGCCCCATATATATTAGAGTGCCCCTTATTTTGGAAATGCTGGAGACGGTACCCGTTCATTTTTTTCCTTTTGACTTAAGAATAACTGATGAAAAATTTTACGCCCCTACGACCACGCCTTCCCTACGCGACGGGGCCTTAAAGAGCGGTACCTAAAAAATCATTTTTCCATACAAACCAAACAAAATTTTTTTTTATTTTTAATTTTTTTGTTATTAATTATTATATTACTTGGTTAGCTTATTCATGACAAAAAATTTGATTTTGGCGGGATAAGGCTTTCAGCTCTAAAAAATTTTTCTAAGAAAAAAATTTAGAGCCGCAGGGGTCCTATGGTAAAAAATTTTTAAAAAATATTTTTTTGTAGTTTTGACAAGCAACGGTTATAGTTGCTATGTTGCTTTAAATGATATATGTATATGCATAAAAAATATTATTTGCATCTGTGACATCTTTATCGTGTTCTAATCAGACTAAAAAAATTGGATTCATTAACCCATTTTGGCATAAACCTAAATTTTAGATTTTTTAATCGAAGTTTTTGAAGAAAATGCTCAAAATTGTAAAATTATGCATTATTAAGGTATTTATTTTTATAACTAGGTTTATAGCCTAGATATTAAGCTTTAATTTTAGCCTTCATTTGACCATTCAACCCTTATATGACCGGAGTTATTAACGTTTAAACATTGGAAAGCATATTTAAATATGTATACCAGACCCAGTGTTGCCATAACTGAATTTTGAAAAAAAAAATGGCAGAAAAAAAGTGCTAAAATGCTCTACAGACCAAAAAAAAAAGTGCCAGATTTTTTTACCAGCTTCCGCCACTGGTAACAATCTTGACGCGATGCGGGAGCTTACGTGTACATTAGTTGAGTTTCAGTCTGGGTCGTTAAAAGAAATTCTCTTTTAACGTCAAAGGCAGAAAATCGCGAATGGCATAACCAAAGGTTACCAACCCCCCCCCCCCCCTATGATGAGTGCACCTATTGAATTAATATCTGCAAGTGGTACGCGGACTGAGTCCGTAAATCCACCCATAGAACCCTCTCACGAGGATTCTGTGGCCGGGGCGCAATATTTGCAGGTCCCACACTCGTCAGCCCCAACTACTGTCCAGGTGGCTACCTCAGGCCTGGACGGCGGACATGCTACTGGGGTAGAAAAACCAAAACCGTCATCGATCACCAGGCAGGCGAACATGGATGTGACTTCAGATTGTGACACCAATGACCAACTGTCGGGCTTGGATGACCTTGCTTTATATGATACCGACGAGGAGGATATCTTGCTGCTATCCCCCAGACCGGTTCAGGAAGCAAGTGTTATTTCTAAGCCCGAAAAAGGGGTCAAGGGTGATGCAGGTGAAGCCATCGCCACGGAAGCCCGCCTGGTGAAAGATGACACAAAACGTTTGGCAGGCTACAGGCGCTCTCTCAGGTACTTGAGGAAGCTGGCTCTACGCGATCCAGCTACCCTAAGTACAAGGGATAAGCGTCTAAGGCGGAAGCATGAATTCCATGTCAAAGTGTATGAGAGAATGAATACACCAGACATGGAAGACAGGCCAAACGTTCAAGCACAAGATCGGTGCCAAGCCATGGCGATCTCTGATCAATCTGGGCGCCATGACAACTCCGATGTGCGAAAACCGGATTCCGTAGTTCCTAGCGGATCCGGACTGATCACGTCCGCCAAATCAAACGCACTGGACACACGCCCCTCCACATCACGTGGGGCGGCTGTGGGCGGTACCAAGATTTGCGGGGGTCTAACCGCCAAAGCCAGAAATGGAGACGGTAAACCGAAGGGGCAAGCCGTACACACCTCGAATAAAGGTGGTACTGCAGGCTGCAAGGTTGACGCCTCCAAATCTGGTGGAAAGCGGCAAAGATCCGGTGAAACGCAGGTGTATGAGGGAAAGAGGTTGAAACCATCAACTAGCTTGACATCAGCACCTGAGCTACAAGTAGCCATTATCGACCGAAGTCATCCAGAAGGCAGGATGGCTACGGACAGGTGGCTGCTTATAGAGGAACGGATCCTAAGGTCACTAGTTGACGCGCTCAAGGACAGTGATGATGATTCATTCACTGAATTTGACCACGCCAAATGGAATAAGGGCATCAAGATCGTGGGCTGCAGCAATGATAAAGCGCTAAACTTTCTCAAAACCTGCATCCACGGTCTTGATGACCTTTGGCCTGGGATGAAGGTAGAGGTCGTCCCTGTTGACCAGGTTCCTTATCAGGCCACAGTGAAGGTGTGGATTCCTCCTCCAGTTATAGAGGATGAATCCATACTTACGCTGCTTAAACGCCAAAATAAGGGGCTTGGTTCTGATGATTGGAGAATCATCAGGGGACGTGGGAGGGACAAGGGAGACGGTAAGGATCTCTGGCTAAAAATCAGCTCGGAGTCCTTGCGCCTTCTGCGCCTCTCCAAAGGCGAAGTAAAATTCGGGTTGAATCATCTGAAGATGATTCTTCCCAAAGAAGAAGCGCAAAAATGAATCCCGGCTGCATCAAGGTGGTACAGATTAATCTGCATCACTGCGAAGCAGCTACGGATGAATTGCTGCGCTTCATGGAGAGGGACGGAATTGACGTGGCTTTGATCCAAGAACCCTGGTTGCTTGCAAACAGGGTTCGGGGACTGAAGTCGCAAAAATTCATGCTCATCTCTCCACCTGGTGAAGGTAGGTTGCGAAGCTGCATTTTGTATAGGAAAAGTATTAATTTATTTCTTCTGTCTCATTACAGTCATGGCGATCTAACGGTGGCTGCGCTCGAACGCAAGGGGTTGCCAACATTAATCCTTGCGTCCATGTACCTGCCATATGAGGAGGAAGACCCCCCAGGACAACATCTACGAACCCTTATCGAAGTTGGCATGATCAAGGGCCTGGATATTGTGGTAGGTGGGGATGCCAATGCTCACCATACATTATGGGGTAGCACTGACATCAACAGGCGAGGTGAGTCCATTTTTGATTACCTTTTATCCACTAATTTAGTTATATGCAATAAAGGCAATAGGCCGACTTTCTATAACAGAATTAGGGAACAGGTTATCGATATAACCTTGGTCACAAATGCGGACTCAGTTAGAATTTCAGACTGGAGAGTATCGAATGAATGCTCTTTCTCGGACCATTACTGGATACTCTTTAGCATTGACCTCTCAATCGAGAATAGGATCCCGTATAGGAACCCCAAGAGAACAAACTGGGCTAAATTCCGTAATCTTGTTAAAGCACTACCGGCCCCTGAAATGGATAAACCGGTCAGCATATTAGATGTGGAAAACTCGGTTAGTTTAGTGACGAACACCCTTAGGGAAGCGTATCTTAAATCATGTCCAGAGCGCTTGCCTCCGAAAAAGATCCATCAACCTTGGTGGACACCGGAACTCAAGCTTCTAAGGACGGAAAGTAGGAGACTCTTCAACAAGGCAAGGAAAGATGACACGACGGAAGACTGGGAGAACTATCGTCTCAGTTTTAATGCTTTCAAAAGGGAAACCAGGAAGGCGAAAAGAGAATCCTGGTCCATTTTCTGTGGGGAATTGGAGGGAACTACGGAAGCGGCGAGACTCCGTAAGGTTCTCTCCAAAGCTCCCAGTGTACCGGGATTTCTTTATAAGCCAGACGGATCCTTTGCAGAAAGCAGTCAGGAAACCATTGAACTTCTGATGGACACCCATTTTCCGGGTTGCAGTGACGAGGTGAAAAGAAATATTCCTTCGGGTACACTTTCACCGACTACAATTCCGGTAAATGATTTCATCAAGACAGTGGTGGACGAACGCAAGATAACGTGGGCGGTCCACTCCTTCAAGCCCTACAAATCGGCAGGGCCTGATGGTATTTTTCCGGCACTCTTGCAGGAGTCCCTCGGGATAATCATGCCATGGCTACTACGTATTTTTATGGGTAGCTTGGCATCGGGGTATATACCCTCCGAATGGAGGGAGGTAAGGGTGGTCTTTATCCCCAAAGCGGGAAAGATAAACCACAGTACCGCAAAGGACTACAGACCTATCAGTCTGTCATCGTTTTTATTGAAAACACTGGAAAGACTGGTAGATGTCTATGTGAAAAGTACCCTCACATCAGACAATTTCAGCGTGGCCCAACACGCCTATCTTAAAGGTAGGTCTGTTGAAACGGCTTTAAGCGACGTTGTCGGGCTGATTGAGGACACTCTTCACAGAAAAGAGTATGTTTTGGCATCATTTTTGGACGTGGAAGGTGCGTTCAACAATGTCAAAATATCATCTATTCTTAATGCCCTACAGAATACGGGCACGGACACACAGATTACCTCATGGACGGGCAACATGCTGAAAAGCAGGGCAATTAACTCGAAGATAGGTGATGGTGAGGCGAGGAAAATAGTTACAAGGGGCACTCCACAAGGAGGAGTCATCTCTCCTCTTCTGTGGAATCTTGTAATAAATGAAATCCTCGAGTCACTTAACGAAATGGGTATCAAGGCGGTTGCTTACGCTGATGATGTTGTGATCCTAATAAGAGGTAAGTTTTTACCAACGATTAGTGAACTAATGGAATCAGCGCTTAAGATACTCTCAAAGTGGGCAAGGGACAACGGTCTGGGAGTCAATCCCGCCAAAACCGAACTCGTCTTGTTCACGAAGAGGACTAAGATAGACAGGTTTGTCCTTCCCAAATTAGATGGAATCACCCTGGAGCTATCCAATGAGGCGAAATACCTGGGTGTGATCCTGGACTCAAAGCTTTCTTGGAAAAGAAACACAGAGGAAAGGATGAAAAAGTCGTTATGCGCTTTTTACACCTGCAGAAGAACTTTCGGGAGAAGGTGGGGTTTAAAACCGTATATCATACACTGGATGTATGGTGCGATAATTAGACCAATACTTACCTATGGTGCCCTTGTGTGGTGGAAAGCAGTGGATAAGAAATCATATCTCTGCAATCTACAGAAGGTACAGCGACTGGCGTGTGTGGGTATCACTGGTGCTATTAGATCAGCACCCCAGGCGGGTTTGGAAGTGATACTTAACATTCAGCCCGTGGATATTTACGTCAAGAGCACAGCAGCAAAATCGGCTCTCAGGTTAAGAGAGTCGCAAATGCTTAAGCAACGCTCTTGGGGACACTCGACTATATTAAGAACGGTGGGCGGAACGGAACTGGAACAGAGAACCGACTATATCTCACCACAGACGAACTTTGACAGAACCTTCGAAGTCCAAATACCGACTAGAGAAGACTGGGCGGAAAACTCTGTTATTACAGAGAATGCGATCTCAATCTTTACGGACGGATCGAAAATGGAGATGGGTACGGGTTCGGGAGTCTACTCTGAATGCCTCGAAATCGGGGTCTCATTGAGGCTTCCGGATAAGTGTAGTGTGTTCCAGGCTGAGGTGCTTGCAATTGACAAAGCTGCGCAGTTAATTATGGCAAGGGATCTTCGTCCTTGCGTCATTAACATTTTCGTGGATAGTCTCGCAGCTCTGAAGGCCTTAGAGTCAAATACTGTAAAATCGGGAATAGTTTTGAATTGTATACAATCGCTTCGTCGAATCGGTCAGCACACAGTCAGGCTAATTTGGGTCCCAGGCCACAGTGGGGTCGCTGGGAACGAATTGGCTGATGAGTGTGCGAGGAAGGGCTCTGAATCGGTGGGGGAACGTGTAGAACCTGACATCTCGGTTCCTATAGTAGAATTGATGAACGAAATTGATAGGATATCTGAGAATAGTATGAAGGATAGGTGGACATCACTGACTACGTGCAGGATATCTAGAACCCTGTGGCCATTGCCGAATCCTAAGAGGACAAAATGTCTTCTTACTTTTAGCAAACGGACGGTTAGCCTATTAGTTGGAGTACTTACAGGACACTGTATGATTGGCCAAATGGCCGTGCGTATGGGAATTTCTGATAGGGACTATTGTAGGAGCTGTGGGGAAGTGGAGGAAGAGGAGTCAGTGAAGCACTTGCTATGCGAATGTCCGGGTCTGATGAGGAGCCGCCTTAAGCATTTAGGGCAAAGATTTTTCGATGACCTAGACTGCCTAAGCGGTGTCTCATTGACGTCTCTAGCGGAATACCTCAGGGAAACGGGGTGGTTTAAAAGATAGAATTTTATATTAGGGAGAGAGAGGGGGAATATGATTAGGGGAATCACAATGGGCCTTATGGCCTCCGAGTGAACTCGCCAAATGGCGAGCGCCCATCCAACCTAACCTAACCTAACCTAACCTAACAAACAATGATTTTTTTTCAATTACTCTAGTTTACAACGATAATGCGCAATAACTATGTCTACATATTTTTTTTGACCGCTAAACTTAAAAATTTTATCGAAAAAAATATTTCTAATAATTTTTTTTGCGGTTTTTGGAGTTATTTTCACTGTTTCCCCTATATCTTGAGTAATGTACCTCCGATCTACTCGTGATAAAAACCAAATTAAAGTTAATCAAATTTGCAACAAACTTTACACACGTTACTTTCCCATCAGTTCAAAAGTTTACGCCCGATAGACAAATATATTGTAAAAATACATTTTTTGATCAAAAAAATTCATTTGCTGATCAAAAAACTCATTTTTTATTTTTTAACGAATCTTTGTAAATTAACAAGTTTTTTATTTACCTTAAAAGCCTGAACCTCTACAAATATAACAAAATGGGTTTCATAAAAATCTATGGGCAATCACCAAAGTTAAAATGATTTTTTTGAAACTACGCATAAAAATTTCCTTTTTTTTTTTTTTGTATTTAAAATAGAAGAATAAAAACTTGGTTAAATACCATAGTGTTTTTTGTGTGTATTTTCATATAATAAGTCATAACTTTGATAGATTTTCATCAAACCGACTTAGATTTTCATCAAACCGACTTTGTTATCTTAGTTAAGGGTCAGGCTTAAAAAAACCATAACAAATTTTTTTGTTGCGGTTTCAATCAAATTCATATATTCATAATGCATTTATGTATGCAAATTCCACGTTATTTAATGTGTTGATTGGAAAATAATGTTTGTACGATTTGTTGCAAGTATGATTCTCTTTACAATGGTTTCAATTGCGAGTAGATCGGATATATACAACGCGATATATAAGAAAAATTGACAGAAAAAGCTATTTTTTTTTTTAAATTACTGAATCCGTGAAAACATTTTTTGAAATTTTTTTTTTGAGATTAGTAGTCAGTAATACATAAAACAAGTAGAAAAGTTAAATTTGACTTTGCCGAATCTATGAATACTAGGGTGGTTTTTAAAAAACAATAGTTGGATTTCTGCACCGGACGCCCCCTCAGTTTATTAAGATTCATGAATGTTTTTAAGGTCGCACCGGGCCCTTGAAGTTCAGGCCCTGGAGCAAAATAGACCTTTAAAAAAAAAATTGTAAAAAAAAATTAAATAAATCATTATGAAACCGGTTTTGATTAACAATTGACCCTTAGTATTTAATTAAAAATTTATAGATTTTTCGGACATAGTTAACCCTTTACTACGTAAGGTCAAAAAAATTTAGTTTTTTTGAGATCACGCCCAAAGACACAATTTCATGGATTTTTAAATTTTATTCCCATAAATTTAAATGTCTCCAAGTTCTATTGCTCAATTTTGTTGAATACATCTTGCATAATTAACGTTCAATCACAGACTAAATACAGACTCGACAGTAGGGTTTTATAAGAAAAAATGGGGAAAAACTAAGCGATTTTAGGAGAAAACACAGCGGTTTTTAGTCCGTTTTACGCTTACATGGCAACACTTTCTACGATTTAGGAGTGAGTGAAACAACAAAAACCGATCTGGCATCCATTTTTCTTATGGCGCGTTATATCAGTTTTCTCTTTCTAACCTAATTCGTAGAATAATTTGAAAATATTAACCATATGGTTAAAGAATACTTTTTTGACAACTGTCACTTATGTCGAGTCTGTATTAGTCTGTGGTTCAATTTTGGTTATTTTTCGCTCTTTCCATTTAGCGCATGTAGCGATTTAATTTTTAGCGATTTTCAAGAAAATGCGTTTTTTCAACCATTATTGTGTATTTTTTTGCTTTGACCAAAATTTGGGCAACAATTAACTAAAGTTCAATTGAATATTGTTTCAATTTACCTTTATTACACAGATTTCAAATTTTACTAGTCCAGTAGCGGTGTTCTATAACTCTCGAATCGAAAGATTTCTCACATGAAACATGAAAAACGAAACAGAAACATCGTGAATCGGCACAAAACCTGACTTTTCGTATTTGACTGTTTCTGTAATTTTGTTATGCGGAAACTTTCTGTCAAATATGATTTTTTTCAAAATTATTGGAAAGATGCGATAAAAACTGTTTCTGTAAACCAATTGATCGAAAACTTTTGAAGTTGAAGTGTCAAAATCACTCACATTTAAAAATGGTGCGATATTTCGTAAATTAATCAACTTTTGAGTTATAATAAATGAAAAACAATATTTTTCAAGAATATACTATCAACTAATATTATAACTGATATACTACACATTATTTTCATTAAGTTAATTTATTATTTCATTTTTGTTTGCCAATGTTACGAGTGTTGTTTAAAAAAAATGAGAAATTGAGTTTTTTTTGTTGTGATTTCTATAATTTTCTCGCCTTATTTACCTTTTTGACAGCTGATTTGGAATATTCCAATAAAAATCCTGCCGTTTTCGCATTGATATACAGAAACAACTTTTTTTCCAGAATCGAGAAACGATGGAATTTTTTGTTTCATACTTTTTGATGCGAAAACTTTTCGCATAAATTACAGAACACCCCCACAGGACTTTTTTAACCCAAGTTTACCGACGGCCAAGTGGCTAAAAACCGAAATTTGTCTTTATTACAAAAACTTATTGACAGTAACTAATACAAAGTTTTATTTAATCATAAAAGCTTAGTATTGAATTATTTTTACACAGAAAATCATAAACCCGTGTCTACCAAAGACCATCAAGGCTTATTTGGTCGCCAAGCCAAATGCCGTCTATTGTCGCGCAGACAAAAAAAAATGGGTATTTTAACCTTTGGTAAACAAGGGTTAATGATTTTATGAGTAAAAATAATTAATTGCTTAGCTTTTATGATTAAATAAAACTTTGTATTAATTACTTTCAATAATTTTTTGTAATAAAATTAAATTTTGGTTTTTGGCCACTTGGCCGTCGGCCAACATGGGTTAAAAACCCATGGACTAGTAGCATTTGAAAACCGTGTAATTAAGGTCAAATTGAACAATATTCAATTCAATTTTAGTTATTTTTTTCCCAAAATCTTGGTCAAAGCAAAAAAATAAACAATAATGGTTGAAAAAACGCATTTTCTTGAAAATCGCTAAAGTTAAGTCGATACATGTGATAAATGGAAAGAGCGAAAAATACCCAAAATTTAACATTGATTCTCCCAGATGTATTTAATAAAATTGAACAATAAAACTTAAAGATTTTAAATTTATGGGAATACAATTTTTAAAACCATGAAATTGTGTCTTTGGGCATGATCTTAAAAAAAGGAAATTTTTTGGTAGTAAAGGGTTAACTATGTCCGAAAAATCTATAAATTTTTAATTAAATACTTATATGACATTTACATATACCTCGAAATCCAGAAAAAATGGGATTTCAATGAAAATCCAAGTAAATCCCATTACTTTTTTGGATTTCAAATGTCAAATCCCATACAAAAAAAACTTGGATTTTGGGAAAATCGTAAAATCGCAATTCAAAATCCCAAAAATTTTTTACTACCTAATTGTACAACTATGTTTTTTCCCGAAATGATCATCCCTAATGCTTTTTCAACGCTGCACACGATTTTTTTTTATCAGCTGTTGTTGTTTTTTATGAAGTAAAAAAACAATTATAATTTATTTTTTAAAAACTATTAAAGGATTAATAAAAACAATGTTTAACAAAGTTTCATTTTAAATTTACCATTGCAAATGGTAAACGCACAATTTAGTTGACCAATTTGGTCTTCCTAACAAAGAAAAACACTCAATGGTGGCGGCCCCAAACTTGGCAAAAATGTTAATTTTCTTGCATTTAAAGAAGCAGCTCTACATAAAAACACATTTTTTGATATTGTGGTCCCAACATATACTAGTGGGATTGAAAATATTGGCTCCGGCAAAGAAAAATCATTGTTTTTAAAAATATTTATAAAATTAGGTAATTTTCCCACTAACAACCCTGTACACAAATCAAAAGAAAATACAGAGTTAGTACAAACAAAATCCCGCTAAATGTCAAAATAGCATATGTAAACGGTATAGATTTTAATTGGATTTGAAATCCAAATTTATATAGATTTTGGGGTATATGTAAATAGCATATTAGGGTCAATTGTTAAACAAAACCGGCTTCCTAATTATTTATTTATTTATTTTTTTTAAAAAAGGTATATTTTGCTCCAGGACCCGAACTTCAAGAACCCGGTGCGACCTTAAGAACCTTTTCGAAAATTTTAAAAAAATTTTGGTATAACTTTTTCATTAATCTTAATAAACTGAGGGGGCGTCTCGTGCAGAAATCCAACTTTTTGTTTTTAAGAACCACCCTAATGAATACCCTCCTGTAAGTGAGAGCGGGGTATAAGGCTACGGTCTCACAACAAGAACTTATACCCAATTCACAAATAAGGTGAAATCTCGTTTGAACGAGATTTCGATCATATGTTTGTGTATGATATGATACAGACTATATGATCGAAATCTCGTTTAAACGATAT